>CM035173.1:69728852-70328852 GCA_020205615.1 Panax quinquefolius | reverse complement strand
CTGAATTGAAGCTGATAATTGGTAGAATTCCTTGTTCAGGACAATCCGGCTCAGCGTTGACAGTGACTAGACTATTGTTGATTATGTATTTGAGTTGTTGATGTAATGTGTATGGAACAGCTCCAGCCATGTGTATCCATGGTCTCCCCAATAGCAGGTTGTATCCTGAATCTATCTTGAGGACGTGGAAGGATACATTTAATGTACTTGGACTAATCTCAATTGGCAATTCAATCTTTCCGACGGCATTTCGTCGGGATCCATCAAAAGCTCGGATGACCGTATGGCTGCTTTGGATCCGCTTGAGATTGATATTCATTTTTACCAAGGTGGCATAAGGACAGATATTTAGAGATGAGCCTCCATCTATCAATACTCCTGCTAGTATGTACCCAAAAGACAACACTACGATGTGCAATGGCTTGCAATGACCGGTCCCTTCGGGAGGTATATCGTCATCAGTGAAGGATATCACATTACTGTTGAAAATGAGATCAACCAAATGTTGAAATTTTTCCACATCCACTGATTTTGGCAAGTAGGCTTCTTCTAAAACTAAATCCAATATTGAAATCTGGTGTGGAGCTTCTCCCAAGCTTAAAACCACTTTGGCTTCATTATGACCCATAGTACGGAGGAATTTTTCAATCTTCTCCATGGGCAATTTCCCATTTGCTTCGCAAGTAGGTTTGATAACCTGTTGAGCAAAGTACAGTGGATTTTCTTTCGACACTGTAGCAGTAGTATGAGACGTGGATCCTTCAGCTTCTCCATAATTCCATGGAACTTTGTGCAAGCTGACAATAGGATGTTGTGGTCTGCAAGGTAAATGAATTGGCTCTGGTTCAGCCACTTTCAAAGGATTTTCAGCTCCTTTGAGTTGAATTGGTTATATGGGAAATACTTTGACAGTTTCATCATCCACTTCAGAGATGACTGCAACTGATCCCTTCCAATGGGTAGGGCATGCATTCCCACCCTTGAGTTGCACAGTGTAATCATCTGCTATTTGTAGGACACCGCTATCAATAAGATTCTGAATAAGATGGCGGAGTGCCCAGCATTCTTCTGTGCTGTGACCGCGAGAATGTGAATGATATTGACACATTTCATCAGAATTGAACCGCCTTGAGCGGGGACTGATTGGAGGGAGAAGGAATGTGATTCTTCCTTCATTGATCAACATTTGAAGTATCTCCTCCATAGACTGGCCCAGATAGGTGATTTCCCTTTGATTGGAAAAATCCCGACGGGCTTTAGCACTTGCTCGCTTTGCAACCTTATCCTCCATAGCTTCGCTTTCTAAAGGTGTTGATGGAGCATTTATAACAAATAGAAGGATATAGGCATACTCCTGCCTAATTAATTAGCGTGTGACTTGATGCTGGTGGGTCACCAGTTCTGCCAATTGCTCAATTTGTTTGCAAAGAGCTTTCATCTTTCGTTTAATGGTAAACTGGAACTTTGAATAATCCCATTTGTCAACACCATCTTAGATGGGTTGGGATGATTCGCCATTGGAACCTTGTACAGTGCTCCAACTGATCATGTTGACCGCTTCTTCATTGTGTTGAGGAAGAGGGTTATCTTGCACATGAGGTTGATCTGGTTTGGTGACTACAATTTCATCGTTGTCTATCAAATCCTGAATCTTATGTTTCAAGGCCAACAATCTTGAGTATCATGTCTGGGTGCCCCGGAATGATAAGCACACTTCCGAGTAGCATTAAAACCCCTGCCATTAGGGTTGGCTGGTGGAAGAAGATGTGTAATTTTCTTCTGAATAGTTAGAAGAGAAAGAATGTTCTCGAGCAAATCCCCTAAGGGTGTGAACGTCCGAGATCGCTTTACTTCTCTACTTTTAGGCAATTGAGGGTTTGAAGATTGTGCTGAAAAAGGGGAGTAGTTTCTCCTTTGAATAAGCATGCTTGGATTGCCTTTTTGTCCTTGTAGTATCAAGGAAACATCCTCCTCTTTCTTTTTATGGACCCTCCGTGGGATGTTTCCATAAGATCCGGATTGGATGTGCTCAGCAACAGCTTTAAGAGCGGCTAGGTCTTGAATTTTACCGGACTTCAATCCCATTTCAGCCATCTCGCCATGTTTGATCATTTCAGAAAATGGTTTGCCAATACCAGTTAGAACTCTCTAATAGAAAAGAACTTCCTGTACATCTATGAAAGTTATGACCATTTCTTATTCTGTCATGGAAGGAATAACTTGAGCAGCAAGGCGCCTCCACCTTTGAGAGTACTCTCTAAATGACTCATTAGACTGTTTCTTGACCTTGGTGATTTGGTAACGGTCAGGAGCCATCTGAGATTGAAAATTGTATTGAGTGAGGAACGCGTGAGCCAGCTCTTCCCAGCTATGGATCTTAGAGTTGTCTAATCTGGTATACCATGAACGGGCTTCTCTAGTCAGACTTTTCTGAAACAACTGCATTCTGAGCCTTTCATTCTCCGCATAAGATCCGAGTTCTCCAATGAACACCTTTAAATGTGTGTAAGGATCCCCTTATACTTTTCAAAATCAGGGGTCTTAAATTTCTCTGGATAATGCACACCAGGAAATATGCAAAGGTCTGCATATGAAATACTGCCATGTGTTCCAATCCCTTTGAGAACGCGAATGGTTTCCTCCATTTGAAGGACCTTCTTCCTGATGTCACCGGTGTCTAGATCTCCTTTGAGATGGGTGCCTTCAGGGTCTTTGTTGGTTGTATCCAACTGATATTCTGAAATTATTTTTTCCAGACCTTGAACTCCCCCTTGTGTAAAGGATTCTGTATGTGTAGGTATCTTCGTACCCTGAGTAGACTGGTGTAATTCTTTTAGTAGAACAGCCAAGTTTGTGATTTGTTTACTCAATCCGTCAAATTCTTCTCGAGAAACAGGATTAAACTGTTCGGAAGAGGACATGATTGGCTGTAGGCTCGTAGCCTTTTTGGATTTTGACCGGGTAATAGGCCCAATTGCTTCCCTACAAAAGACTTACATAGTTTAGTCTTAGGGTAATATAAATGTTATCATAACATGTCCATTTAAAAAGTCGTAGAAATCTCTTTTGGCGATTAACATAAGCCTTCTTACATTTTATAAAGCCTTCTTCTCATATAGCACACACTGTTATACACATTGAGAGTTGTGTTGTGTGCATTTGCCCAGACTTCGGTCCGTGGTTTTCATTTTTGTCTGTATATATATACTAATATATGTATATATTTCATATATATGGACTAATAATATCCAGTTATGCCTCGATTGAGCCTAGACTTCGGTCCGGAGCATTTAATTGCTTATATATATATATATATATATATATATATATATATATATAAACTACGATCAGACTCTGTCTGATGAGCCTGGATTTTACATTTGATGTGTTTAAATCGCTTATATATACAAACAAAAATGAAAACCACGCAGATAGAAATCAAGTGACAAACGACGACAACACGACTCTCAATGTGTATAACGAAGGTGTGCTATATGAGAACAAAGCTTTATAAAATGTAAGAAAACTTACGATAATGCCAAAGTAGACTTCTATGACTTTTAAATGGATAAACACTCGACTCTCATTGGATAAAAGATAGTTATATGTGAGCTAACTAGTGTTTAAAGAAGAGAAAACACTCAAAAGATGTGTATGCAGAGTAAAATGGACAGGGCTTCCTCGCCTTTTTCCTTCTCTCCCTCTTCCAAATGGCTGACCCAAGCCTTGTATATATAGACGGATGGTCATAGGTACACCTGCGGCAGCCGCAGTTGTACCTGCGGTTGGCCGTAGGTACACTCATGCACTGTAATGTCCGCTCGAACTTGCAGAACTTCAATCTGAGCATCCAAACGAGGTATATCTGACCTTCTTCGGACCGCTGGTGTCAAGAGTTATGCAACGACATAGATTAGAGGTTGTACAAAGTCAGGAAGAGGGGTCTATGCCCATGGTCTTCAAGCTTCAAATTCTATCCAAAGTACTGCCACATGTAATAGTCACTCATGATTGTCACTCCTCGGTTCTTGTGGGACATTGTTGGATGTATGTATGTATGAAGTGTTGAGACGACGTGCCATTTTTTGAAGGAACAAGATGACATTTGACTCCTGGCCAGGGTTATCGCCGGTTTGAGTTGAAAGTAGACGTTGCTCAGGGTTACAGCTGAGATTGGACTACTTGTTGGTATGTTGCGATATCATCTTGTTGACGTGGTAAGATGACATTGTGACTCCTCACCAGGGTTATCGCCGGTTTAAGCAGAAAGTAGACGTTGCTCAGGGTTCCTGTCTGCCCGTTGTTATCTCCGGGTCTAAGGTGTGTGTGCCTCGACAGGATGTCTGGGGTTGAAGCTGATTGCAAATGTTTGAAGCAAGCATTTCCGGGGTCATAGCTGGAACTGCAATAGCATCCCTTGGGGCTATCACCAAGGATGGTGTTGCTACTCTCAGTGTTGTCTCTGGGACTGGAACTGAACATCACGCGGTGTTATCGTCGAGACATAACTGTCCTCTCTGGTGTTGTTGCCGGTCTTTTGATCTTGATATCTGATATAAGACTCCTCTTATAAAGATATCAGTTAACCCTTCTAATCTAATTTAGAAAATACGGTATTATTTAATTAAATTCCTTTAATTAATTTGGCTCCCAATCTTATTAGGAATAATTAATTAAACTCTTTTAATTAATTTGTCTCTTAATCTTATTAGGAATATGAGAGTACTTTTATTAATTAATTCTCAAACTCCTTTAGGAATTAAATAATAATAATAGTAATAATAATAAGACTCCTCTTATTAATTTATATTTAATATTTCCAAAATATTAAATAATAAATATTAAGCTATTTAATTTATTCTATCACCATAGATTAAATTAAATATACTTAACTTATTATTACGATTATGCCATTAACTTCTTAAATAATTATTCTTACTTTTATGGTGTGACCCTTTAGGTTCTCCATATTAAACCTAAGTTATGAATAAATCAATTAGAACAATTCTAATCTTATTTAAATAAATAAATTAAACTATTAATTTATTTAAATAAATAATATTTATTCTTCAATAGGGATAAACCTCCATAACGATTAACGACTTTCCAGATAATATAGATTTCAACATTAATCATGAAAGAACCTTTGAATAAATAGTTACCGTACAATTCAATCCTTCCACCTTACAATATCTCAATTAAATATAAGACGTGGAATTATTGTCAAGTCTTATTTTATTTAATTATATGTATTTCGACTCTTAAATGCACAACTCCAAATAATGTAAATTAGAAACTCTTTTCTAATTTCATTCTGCCTTGGCCAAGGACTACTGGGTTGTCATTTATCGAATCACATATGACATTTCTCTTATTTTACTAGAAGTGGTAGATTCTTTATTGATCATAAATTATCTCCATGTACAACTTATTATACCCAAGCATACCCTTTGATATACCCTAAGGGTCTTAAGGAATAAGTCAAAGTATAACTCATCATACATAAGATACTATGATGATCTCAAGTCAAAGGATCACTTGTACTACTATCACTACAGGAATTCCTATTGACAAAAGTAAAAAAACTCCATTAGGTATTCCTTAGCGAGCCACGTTCAGTGAACTTATTCTCTAATAAGCACCTACATACTTGCTTTAGTGTCTCCACACAAATGATCATGAGATCAATCATCCTCATCCAATGAGCAAGCAACATATGTAGCAATCTATCCGGATTCACTAATCCCCAATTTAGTAATCCAATAATTGGAAACTATTTTAGTTTTAAGCTTTCTAAGAATTTAGATCTCATTAGAAATTTATCATCATTATTCTAAAACCATTGCTTAAAACTATGGGTTTATCATATATTATAAAACAGCATTGTGACGCCCCCAAAATAGGTATACATCACCTATTCTGAGTCGCCAAATACATGGTACAGAGTACAAATACAAACTTAAATATACAACATGAGCTGTGAGTTTTAATACAAATAATGTCTTCTAGACAGTATTCAAACTCAAAATAAGTCCTCAATACATTTATTATCACACTATTTCATAGAATAGTGAGGACTACTAATGCAAACATCTGGACCGTCACTCCGTTCCTCGACTAGTCCCAGCTATATTCTCATTTCCTGAAGAGATCAATGAAAGAAAAGGGTGAGCTCAACTAGCCCAGTAAGAAATATTATGACTAAGATAATGCAGAATAAATTATCGTTAGACTTCAACAGTGTTAAACTGATAAAATACAATAGACATCAAGTTTAACTGCAGTGGAACAAGCTATCCATTAGAAGAGTCAAGTAGAGCATGATATCTACTATCTTCTATGATTAAAAAGAATTTATCATCAATTTTATCGTAGAGACTCAGCTTAATAAATAATCCACATCTTCCCTGCACTACGTCTAAGGATATTCATTAGTATCATGACCATAAATTATCCATGCACTACGGGCCAAGGATATTTGTGTTTTCGTCAATGGTCATGATCATGCCAACAACCGTCCATCAATGCACTACGGGCCAATGAGGACTTTTACAACATCATTTATAACATTACGGTCATGATTATACCGAATAATCCCTGGTCATAATCATACCAAGTCCATCTATGCACTACGGCCAAAGATGACTTTCATAACAATATAAGCATGAGGATGATGACAATGATATAAGAATTCAATTAAAAGAAAGCAAATGATACATTTTTAAAGATTTATAATTTAATTTATCCAGAATTTAATAATGTCCAAATTGTCAACATGATACTGCTTTGTGGAGTAAAATTCAAGAATAATATTGTATCAAAAATGATTTGGACCGAAAAGAAATTAATTTTTATCATAAAATAAAAAGTTTATTTTAATATTAAAATATAAAATTTATTTTAATTTTAAAATTAGAATTTCATGCTAACTAATTAGAGTTGGAATTGGATTCCATGATAACTAATTGGAGTTGAAATTGGATTATATGTTTCCTAAAATAAAAGAGTTTATTTAGATATGAAATAAGATTTCATATTATTCAAAATAAAGGAGTTTATTTGTGAATAGGAAAAAAGAATTCGTGTTTCCTTTAATAATAATTTTTTTTTTACATGGAATTGGATTCCATAATTAATTAAAATAAAGGAGTTTATTTTGATTAAAAGTTTTGATTAAAATAAAATAGTTTATTTTATTCAAAATTGGATAAATTAAAATAAAATAGTTTTATTTTGATTTAAATTTGGATTAAAATAAAGGAGTTTATTTTGATTCAAAAATAGATTTTATACTAACTAAAGTTGCCCATTAAATGATATCAATATATATATTAAATGTTTATTATTCATAAGATGAATGTTATTTATTGATGCATATGATGATGTGTATGATAATAAATGGGATTGATTATGGACTATTGAACAATATGATTGGATTTTATTTTAGTTGGATGCATGAATGTATGAGTTTTATTAAATGGGGTCTCACAGATTCGTCTTCTCTAATTTTACTTAATATAAATTCTATCTCCTCCTATGTACTTTCCCTCGATCACGATCAAGGTTTCTATTTATTTTAAATAGTTTTGTAATAGGAATAGTTAGAATTAATTTTGAAGAATTAGAGATCAAGGAGCAAGGAGTAAGGAGCGCTTGAAGACCCGTTTGTAATGGAGCCTGGGTTTAAATGTAATAGTTATATTTAAATATTATTTCTTGCACCCCTAGGGTTTGACCTTTTGGTTCACTTGGTGGCTCTAGTGAACCAAACTAGAATAAAAGTCCATAATCAATCCAAGTAGAATATAGTATTCTATATGTGCATGTTTATACTATATATATTATATATTATGCAAACATGCTTCGCATGTTAATTAATATGACGCGTATTTTATATATATATGTGTATGCGCGCTAAACAAGATGAGACAAATTAATAACAAACCCCTCAATTTTTATATATATTAAGTCCTAAGCGTTCAAAGATATTTGGAATATCGAACGTCGCCTTCTAGCATGATAAAATTAATAGAGTATTAAATATTTAATATGAGTTTGTTGTGTCACCACAAGGCAAGTATTAAGTATTTAAGATGTTAATTTATCATATTTGATGCTTATAAAGAAAATTGAACAATATTGTTTTGTTGTGTCACCACAAGGATGATATTTTTCTTTTTTGAATATATGGAGTGCTAGGTCGGACTTAACTTGGATAATTTTGATTCGGATGTGCCACCACTTGATCAAAATAATCTAAGAGGCAAAATACAAGGAGTTGCATAGTTGATGTAATTGACAAAAGTTGTCTACCTATTTATTTATATATAGTTTGTTGTGTCACCACAAGGCTATATACATTTGAAATGGGATCCTTATTCTCACTAGCGAGATCTTTAATTAGATTTTATTTGAACTATATATATTGAGGGTAATATAGTTTGAAGAAAATAGTGGGAGATACCAATTTAAAATAAGACCTAATTTATTTTGGTAATTAATTAAAGAATGTATGTTAAAATGTTGTTAATTACAAATTCATTTACGAATTTTACAATGTCTAAAATTATTATCATCATGAAGCATATTTGATGCTAAATTAACGGGCAAGAATTAAATGGATTGGTTAAGGAATTTGAGAATACTTCTCATATTTGAAAAGTTATCTTATGTCCTTAATACGCCTATCCTCAAGAATGGTTGCGCATAATGCCTCTGAGGAAGACATTGCTACTTTTAGAAAGTGGCAAGATGATGCACAATGAGGCTCAATGCATCATGCTCGCATCTATGAGTAACGAGCTTCAGCGTCAGCATGAAACTATGGATGCTCCTACTATAATCCTGCACATCAAGTAGTTGATGGTGAGGAAAGTAAGACTGATGGATATCAGATATCTAAGGAGCTCTTCCGATCTAGAATGACCGATGACACTATAGTATAGATAAAAGTCCTTAACATAATCAATTTGATTGATCAATTAGGACAACGAGTTTTATCATGGATGGAGAGTTGAGCCAAGATTTGATCTTGCACTCACTCCCGGACTCCTTTCACAATTGTTGTGAATTTTTCATATGAACAAGCTATATATCGCCTTCATTTGATTTTAACATGTTGAAAAATGTTGAGAGTCATTTTCAACTAAGAAAGACCACGCGTCTTCTTGGTAGGGGCCAAAGGATCTTCCGAAAAGAAGATTGATTTAAAGAAGGTAAATGTAAAGGCGTAAACAAAGGATAATAAGAACAAAATCGACACAGAGATAGCAAAGGAGCTTTGCTTCCAATAAGCAATAAGCCCGACACCGGAAAGAAATCTGCGAGAAGCATCTTGCGAGGCTAACCAAAGAAGCTTAGTGAAGTTTGATTATAATCGATTTTTGTTCATGATTGAAATAAATTTTTCTTTGAGTCGAGGTTCTACTTGGGTATTGGATACCGACTTTGGTTATCATAAATATAGATTTATGAAAGGACCAAGCGAGAAGAAAAGCTAAACAAATATAAGTAATCCTATGTGTGGGAAATGAAGCAAAGGTTGCAACATTAGCCATAGAAACTTATAGTTTAGCATCGCTTACTGGGCAAATCTATTAAGTTAATAAGTTGTTATTGTATTCTAGTTCTCGTTAAAAATATTATTTCTATTTTATTGTTGGACAATGAAATTTTTGGTATTATAATTAAGAACAATTGTTGTTCTATTTATAATAATAATGTTTTGTATAGAATCCAAATATTACTTAATAGATTTTGTATACTTGACTTACGTGGAAAATTATTTTATAAATTGAACAAAATAATATAAGAAAAGGAGATGATTATTCAAAGAGTTGAATATATGTATTTGTTGAAATACAAGTGTGAATTATTTGAAAGGTTCAAAGAATTCAGAAGTGAAACAAATTGGCAAAGTATTAAGATTCTTTGATTAGATCAAGGAATAAATACTTGTGCAATAAGTTTCTAGATCATCTCAAATGGTTTTCTCATAATGGACACATCCTGATACGCAATAATTGATTGATGTATCTGAATGAAAAATCGTACCTTGTTGGACATGGTGCGGTCCATAATGATTTTACCGACATTCCAGTATCCTTCTGGGATAATGTCCTAGAAATGGCCAATATCTACGAAAAGGTAATCTCTAAATCCGGCCCCAAGACTCCATAAAAGTTATGGACAGGGAGGATTCCTAATCTTAAGTATGTTAAGATAAGGGTTGTCCAACTTATGTGAAAAAAGGTTTCAAAGGATAAGCTTGGGACAAGATTTGACAAGTGTCGATTTGTGGGACATCCTAAAGTAAGTTTAGGGTATATGTTCTATAATCCTACTTAGCAAAAGGTGTTTGTTGTGAAACATGTTGCCTTCTAAGATAAAGGTGTTTATCATTGAAGGGGCTAGTGGGAGGATAATAGATCTTGAAGAGTTCAAGAACCACAAAACACTATAAGTCAAATAAGAGGAACCTATAGATAGACCTATTGTACCTGGCCAAAATCGTAAATGCGGAATAATAGTATCAAGATACCTAGGAGGTATGGATTTATCATAGATGATGATGATGATGAGGTACGCATCATAGAAGATGATGATCCAGAGTTACATATGATGAGGTAAGAGTTCTAGTGTGTACAAAGGGGTCAGTGGGAGCGTCGTGACATTCCTAATATTATATGTTGATATACTACGGATGAGGAATAACATACCTATGCTACAATCAGTAAAGATAAAGTTGTCTAAACAATCCTCCATGAATGATTTAGGAAGAGTATCATTATTGGGGATGCAAATCTATATAGATAGATTTAAAAGGATGCTCAACTTAACCCAAGGAACGTATATTCATTTGATGCTAAAGTCGTTTAGCATGGCAAACTCCAAGAGATGTCTCATGTTGATGAGCCATGGAGTGTATCTCTCTTAATAGTCCCCATAGACTCCAAAGAAGAGAGATCGCATGAGTGACAATCATGTATGCAATGAAATATACGAGACACGATGTTGATCGGTCATATTGCGAGAAGATCAACGTAAGACAGGTGAAAAACATCTTAAAGTTCTTAACCCAAGCACTAAGGATGCGAAAGATACATGGTGGGTCCGAATTAAAACTAGAGGGCTTAACAGACTCAAGTTTTTCGACGACGACCAAGATGATGAAAAATCCACTTTAAGGTAAAGCGTTATCTTGAACGATTAGTGCGATTGAATTGGAAAGGTTCCAAACAAAGAAAGAGTTCTTTGGTTCAAAGATAAAGACAAAGTATATACTTATAAATGAAGCTACAAGTTGATTGTTTGGATGAAAAGTTCATTACAAAACTAGGAATAGTTCCTAAGTCTCATCTTGGATCTAAACATGTGTTGTGGCACTTTCATTTGATTATTAGAATCATTGAAAGATGGGAAATCACTATAGAGATAGTGGACTCTCATGAACAACATTATATATCCATTAACTAAAGCTTATCCAACAACAGGATAATCGTCACTTAGAGAAGAAGAGTATAAGATACAATGACGATTGGCTTTAGTGCAAGTGGGAGATTGAAAGTAGTATGCACACAAGCCAATCATGTTTGATGATAAAGCATATACTTTGTAACAAACTTATTCATTTATTAATAAAAAGTATTAATTTATTAAAGGCTTTTAATTATCTACATGATGTTGTTTTAAAATATGTGATAAACCCATAGTTTTAAGCAATGCTTTTAGAATAATGATGATGATCATTCTAATGAGATCTAAATTCTTAGAAAGCTTAAAACTAAAATAGTTCCCAATCATTGGATTACTAAATTGGGGATTAGTGAGTCCGGTAGATTGGTACATCGTTGCTTGCTCATTGGATGAGGATGATTGATCTCATGATCATTTGTGTGGAGACACTAAAGCAAGTATGTAGGTGCTTATTAGAGAATAAGTTCACCGAGCGTGGCTCGCAAAGGAATACCTAATGGAGTTTACTTGCTGTCGATAGGAATTCTGTAGTGATAGTAGTACAAGTAATCCTTGGACTTGAGATCATCATAGTTTCTTGTGTATGATGAGTTATACTTTGACTTATTCCTTAAGCGCCTTAGGGTATATCAAAGGGTATGCTTGGGTATAATAAGTTGTACATAGAGATAATGTATGATCAATAAAGAATCTACCACTTCTAATAAAAAGAGAGAAATGTCCTATGTGATTCGATAAATGACAACCCAATAGTCCTTGGCGTTAAGCGAATGAAATTAGAAAGGAGTTTCTAATTTGCATTATTTGAGTTGTGCATTTAAGGATCGAAATACATATAATTAAATAAAATAAGACTTGACGATAATTCCATGTCTTATATTTAATTGGGACATTGTATGGTGGAAGGATTGAATTATACAGTAACTATTTACTCAAAGGTTCTTTTTATGATTAATGTTGAAATCTATATTATCCGGAAAGTCGTTGATCGCTAGGGAGGCTTGTCCCTATTGTAGAATAAATATTATTTATTTAAATTTATTTATTTAAATAAGATTAGAATTGTTCTAATTGATTTATTCACAACCGATTTAATATGGAGAACCTAAAGGGTCACACCATAAAAGGAAGAATAATTATTTAAGAAGTTAATGACATAATCGTAATAATATGTTAAGTATATTTAATTTAATCTATGGTGATAGAATAAATTAAATAGCTTAATATTTATTATTTAATATTTTAGAAATATTAAATATAAATTAATAAGAGGAGTCTTATTAATATTATTACAATTATTATTATTTTAATTTCTAAAGAGTTTAGGAATTAATTTAATATAAGTACTCTCATTTATTCCTAATTGGATTAGGAAGGAAAATTAGTTAAAGGAGTTTAATTAATTATCCCTAATTAGATTAGGGAGCTTAATTAATTAAAATAATTTAATTAATTAAATAAATCTAAATTCCTTAATTGTTAAGGTGGGTTGCCCACATCTATAAATAAGAGGAGTCTTATTATGGGTGGTGGTGGTTGTTGACTTTTACAACTACGTAATAATTCCAATTTGTTGGAGAGTACGTTCTTTTTCTATAGAGATAGAAAACTAGGGTTTGAGCCAAATACCCCTTCTTCTTGAATCCTTATTTTTCCTTGGTGGATCACCTCTAAAGGCCAAACACATGGGTGGCTAACGTTGATCAAAGGAAGGAACCAAACCCGTGGATTCAAGTTGAGCGAAAAAGGATTGGAGGTGAACTTGTACAGGAGGAAGCTCGATCTTCAAGGGTATGATTCTTATTCGTTATCTTTTTCGTTTAATTAATAATTGTGCATAAAGGGTGATCCGGGTATATGGTTTGTAAAATTTTTAAACTCTGATTTATCTCGCTTCCGCACTTATTTATGCAATTTGATTGCGTTCTTGAATATTACAAACCTAACAGTGGCATCAGAGCCAAACCTTTATGCGAATTATTAATTGTTTTAATTTGATATGTATATTGATATGTGTTTAGAACAATTTAATTGGGCATAATTTGTTGTATAAAATTTATTTAAAAAAAAAAAAAACCCGAAACTGTTTTGAAAATCGGTAATGGCCTACTATTTTTTTTTATTTGCCGATTCTTATTTTTTTTATTCCGTGATTCACGTGGGTGGGTGAGCTGCATACAAGTAATAACATATATAAAAAAAAAGGAGGCCGGTAATTCCGATTTCTTTTGATTTCGCTGAATATACATGGAATTTCTTGGAACATGCAAGATCACTCATATAAAAAAAAAAAAAAAAAAGAGGTTTCGGGTGCTTCCTTGCAAGTGACTAGCTCACGGAAATCTCAGCATTCTTAAATGGGCCACGTGAATTGAAGGCAAAAATAAAAGGTTACAGGTTATTCAAAAGAAAAGGATGCACGGTTTTATATAATATATATATATATATATATTGGATATTATATTATATATATATAATAGTTATATATATATATACTATATATATATTATTCTTAATAATTTTATTATTAAAATAAAAAGTTTATTTTAATATTAAAATATAAAATTTATTTTAATTTTAAAATTAGAATTTCATGCTAACTAATTAGAGTTGGAATTGGATTCCATGATAACTAATTGGAGTTGAAATTGGATTATATGTTTCCTAAAATAAAAGAGTTTATTTAGATATGAAATAAGATTTCATATTATTCAAAATAAAGGAGTTTATTTGTGAATAGGAAAAAAGAATTAGTGTTTCCTTTAATAATAATTTTTTTTTACATGGAATTGGATTCCATAATTAATTAAAATAAAGGAGTTTATTTTGATTAAAAGTTTTGATTAAAATAAAATAGTTTATTTTATTCAAAATTGGATAAATTAAAATAAAATAGTTTTATTTTGATTTAAATTTGGATTAAAATAAAGGAGTTTATTTTGATTCAAAAATAGATTTTATACTAACTAAAGTTGCCCATTAAATGATATCAATATATATATTAAATGTTTATTATTCATAAGATGAATGTTATTTATTGATGCATATGATGATGTGTATGATAATAAATGGGATTGATTATGGACTATTGACCAATATGATTGGATTTTATTTTAGTTGGATGCATGAATGTATGAGTTTTATTAAATGGGGTCTGCGTACCTCGTCTTCTCTAATTTTACTTAATATAAATTCTATCTCCCTCATATGTACTTTCCCTTGACTGCTGATCAAGGTTTCTATTTATTTTAAATAGTTTTGTAATAGGAATAGTTAGAATTAATTTTGAAGAATTAGAGATCAAGGAGCAAGGAGTAAGGAGCGCTTGAAGACCCGTTTGTAATGGAGCCTGGGTTTAAATGTAATAGTTATATTTAAATATTATTTCTTGCACCCTTAGGGTTTGACCTTTTGGTTCACTTGGTGGCTCTAGTGAACCAAACTAGAATAAAAGTCCATAATCAATCCAAGTAGAATATAGTATTCTATATGTGCATGTTTATACTATATATATATTATATATTATGCAAACATGCTTCGCATGTTTATTAATATGACGCGTATTTTGTATATATATGTGCATGCGCGCTAAACAAGATGAGACAAATTAATAACAAACCCCTCAATTTTTATATATATTAAGTCCTAAGCGTTCAAAGATATTTGGAATATCGAACGTCGCCTTCTAGCATGATAAAATTAATAGAGTATTAAATATTTAATATGAGTTTGTTGTGTCACCACAAGGCAAGTATTAAGTATTTAAGATGTTAATTTATCACATTTGATGCTCATAAAGAAAATTGAACAATATTATTTTGTTGTGTCACCACAAGGATGATATTTTTTTTTTTTGAATATATGGAGTGCTAGGTCGGACTTAACTTGGATAATTTTGATTCGGATGTGCCACCACTTGATCAAAATAATCTAAGAGGCAAAATACAAGGAGTTGCATAGTTGATGTAATTGACAAAAGTTGTCTACCTATTTATTTATATATAGTTTGTTGTGTCACCACAAGGCTATATACATTTGAAATGGGATCCTTATTCTCACTAGCAAATATTTAATTAGATTTTGCTGAACTATATATATTGAGGGTAATATAGTTTGAAGAAAATAGTGGGAGATACCAATTTAAAATAAGACCTAATTTATTTTGGTAATTAATTAAAGAATGTATGTTAAAATGTTGTTAATTACAAATTCATTTACTGAAATTTTACAATGTCTAAAATTACTATCATCTGCGAAGCATATTAGATGTTAAATTAACGGGCCAATTAAATGGATTGGTTAAGGAATTTGAGAATAGTTCTCATGGTGAAAAGTTATCTTATGTCCTTAATACGCCTATCCTCAAGAATGGTTGCGCAGACAATGCCTCTGAGGAAGACATTGCTACTTTTAGAAAGTGGCAAGATGATGCACAGATTGGCTCGATGCATCATGCTCGCATCCATGAGTAACGAGCTTGGTAATCGGCAGATGAAACTATGGATGCTCCTACTATAATCCCGCACATATCAAGTAGTTGATGGTGAGGAAAGTAGGGGCCGATGGATATCGATATCTAAGGAGCTCTTCTGATCTAGAATGACCGATGACACTATAGTATAGATAAAAGTCCTTAACATAATCAATTTGATTGATCAATTAGGACAACGAGTTTTATCATGGATGGAGAGTTGAGCCAAGATTTGATCTTGCACTCACTCCCTGACTCCTTTCACAATTGTTGTGAATTTTTCATATGAACAAGCTAGATATCGACTTTGTTGATTTGCTTAACATGTTGAAAAATGTTGAGAGTCATTTTCAACTAAGAAAGACCATGTCTTCTTGGTAGGGGCCAAAGGATCTTCTCGAAAAGAAGATTGATTAAAGAAGGTAAATGTAAAGGCGTAAACAAAGGATAATAAGAACAAAATCGATACGGATAGCAAAGGAGTTTGCTTTCACCGCAATAAGCTTCGGACAATTGGAAAGAAAGCTGCGAGAAGCATCTTGCGAGGCTAACCAAAGAAGCTTAGTGAAGTTTGGTTACTAATCGCTTTTGTTCATGATTGAAATAAATTTTTCTTTGAGTCAAGGTTCTACTTGGGTATTGGATACCGACTTTGGTTATCATAAATATAGATTTATGAAAGGACCAAGCAGAAGTAGAAAGCTAAACAAATATAAGTAATCCTATGTGTGGGAAATGAAGCAAAGGTTGCAACATTAGCCATAGAAACTTATAGTTTAGCACTGCCTACGGGCAAATCTATTAAGTTAATAAGTTGTTATTGTATTCTAGTTCTCGTTAAAAATATTATTTCCATTTTATTGTTGGACAATGAAATTTTTGGTATTATAATTAAGAACAATTGTTGTTCTATTTATAATAATAATGTTTTGTATAGAACTGAAATATTACTTAATAGATTTTGTATACTTGACTTACGTGGAAAATTATTTTATAAATTGAACAAAATAATATAAGAAAAGGAGATGATTATTCAAAGAGTTGAATATATGTATTTGTTGAAATACAAGTGTGAATTATTTGAAAGGTTCAAAGAATTCAGAAGTGAAACAAATTGGCAAAGTATTAAGATTCTTTGATTAGATCAAGGAATAAATACTTGTGCAATAAGTTTCTAGATCATCTCAAATGGTTTTCTCATAATGGACACATCCTGATATGCAATAATTGATTGATGTATCTGAATGAAAAATCGTACCTTGTTGGACATGGTGCGGTCCATAATGATTTTACCGACATTCCAAATCCTTCCGGGATAATGTCCTAGAAATGGTACGTGATATCTCACGAAAAGGTAATCTCTAAATCCATTTAAGACTCCATAAAAGTTATGGATGTGGAGGATTCTAATCTTAAGTATGTTAAGATAAGGGGTTGTCCAACTTATGTGAAAAAGGTTTCAAAGGATAAGCTTGGGACAAGATTTGACAAGTGTCAATTTGTGGGACATCCTAAAGTAAGTTTAGGGTATATGTTCTATAATCCTACTTAGCAAAAGGTGTTTGTTGCGAAACACGCTGCCTTCTAAGATAAAGGTGTTTATCATTGAAGGGGCTAGTGGGAGGATAATAGATCTTGAAGAGTTCAAGAACCACAAAACACTATAAGTCAAATAAGAGGAACCTATAGATAGACCTATTGTACCACAACCGAATCGTAAATCTGGAATAGTACCGAAGATACCTAGGAGGTATGGATTCATCATAGATGATGATGATGAGGTACGCATCATAGAAGATGATGATCCAGAGTTACATATAATGAGGTAAGAGTTCTAGTATGTACAAAAGGGTCAGTGGGAGCGTCGTGACATTCCTAATATTATATGTTGATATACTACGGATGAGGAATAACATACCTATGCTACAATCAGTAAAGATAAAGTTGTCTAAACAATCCTCCATGAATGATTTGGGAAGAGTATCATTATTGGGGATGCAAATCTATATAGATAGATTTAAAAGGATGCTCAACTTAACCCAAGGAACGTATATTCATTTGATGCTAAAGTCGTTTAGCATGGCAAACTCAAGAGATGTCTCATGTTGATGAGCCATGGAGTGTATCTCTTAATAGTCCCCATAGACTCAAAAGAAGAGAGATCGCATGAGTGACAATCATGTATGCAATGAAATATACGAGACACGATGTTGATCGATCATATTCTCGAGAGCGATCAACGTAAGACGGTGAAAAACATCTTAAAGTTCTTAACCCAACTAAGGATGCGAAAGATACATGGTGTGGTCCGAATTAAAACTAGAGGGCTTAATGGACTCAAGTTTTTCGAGACGCACCAAGATGACGAAAAATCCACTTTAAGGTAAAGCGTTATCTTGAATAAAGGTGCGATGAATGGAAAGGTTCCAAAACAAAGAAAGAGTTGTTGGTTCAAAGATAAAGACAAAGTATATAGCTATAAATGAAGCTACAAGTTGATTGTTTGGATGAAAAGTTCATTACTGAGAACTAGGAATAGTTCCTAAGTCTCATCTTGGATCTAAACATGTGTTGTGGCACTTTCATTTGATTATTAGAATCATTGAAGATGGGAAATCACTATAGAGATAGTGGACTCTCATGAACAACATTACATATCCATTAACTAAAGCTTATCCAACAACAGGATAATCGTCACTTAGAGAAGAAGAGTATAAGATACAATGACGATTGGCTTTAGTGCAAGTGGGAGATTGAAAGTAGTATGCACACAAGCCAATCATGTTTGATGATAAAGCATATACTTTGTAACAATCTTATTCATTTATTAATAAAAAGTATTAATTTATTAAAGGCTTTTAATTATCTACATGATGTTGTTTTAAAATATGTGATAAACCCATAGTTTTAAGCAATGCTTTTAGAATAATGATGATGATCATTCTAATGAGATCTAAATTCTTAGAAAGCTTAAAACTAAAATAGTTCCCAATCATTGGATTACTAAATTGGGGATTAGTGAGTCCGGGTAGATTGGTACATACGTTGCTTGCTCATTGGATGAGGATGATTGATCTCATGATCATTTATGTGGTGACACTAAAGCAAGTATGTAGGTGCTTATTAGAGAATAAGTTCACTTTGAGCATTGGCTCGCAAGGAATACCTAATGGAGTTTTACTTGCCTGTCAATAGGAATTCCTATAGTGATAGTAGTACAAGTAATCCTTGGAATTGAGATCATCATAGTATCTTGTGTATGATGAGTTATACTTTGACTTATTCCTTAAGACCCTTAGGGTATATCAAAGGGTATGCTTGGGTATAATAAGTTGTACATGGAGATAATGTATGATCAATAAAGAATCTACCACTTCTAATAAAGAAGAGAATGTCCTATGTGATTCGATAAATGACAACCCAAGTAGTCCTTGGCAAAGGCGTAATGAAATTAGAAAGGAGTTTCTAATTTGCATTATTCTTGAGTTGTGCATTTAAGGATCGAAATACATATAATTAAATAAAATAAGACTTGACAAGAATTCCATGTCTTATATTTAATCGGGACATTGTATGGTGGAAGGATTGAATTGTCACGGTAACTATTTACTCAAAGGTTCTTTTATGATTAATGTTGAAATCTATATTATCTCGACAAATGTTGATCGCTAGGGAGGCTTATCCCTATTGTAGAATAAATATTATTTATTTAAATAAATTAATTGTTTAATTTATTTATTTAAATAAGATTAAAATTGTTCTAATTGATTTATTCACAACCTGGTTTAATATGGAGAACCTAAAGGGTCACACCATAAAAGGAAGAATAATTATTTAAGAAGTTAATGGCATAATCATAATAATATATTAAGTATATTTAATTTAATCTATGGTGATAGAATAAATTAAATAGCTTAATATTTATTATTTAATATTTTAGAAATATTAAATATAAATTAATAAGAGGAGTCTTATTAATATTATTACAATTATTATTATTTTAATTTCTAAAAGAGTTTAGGAATTAATTTAATATAAGTACTCTCATTTATTCCTAATTGGATTAGGAAGGAAAATTAGTTAAAGGAGTTTAATTAATTATCCCTAATTAGATTAGGGAGCTTAATTAATTAAAAGAATTTAATTAATTAAATAAATCCAAATTCCTTAATTGTTAAGGTGGGTTGCCCACATCTATAAATAAGAGGAGTCTTATTATGGGTGGTGGTGGTTGTTGACTTTTACAACTACGTAATAATTCCAATTTTTTGGAGAGTACGTTCTTTTTCTATAGAAATAGAAAACTAGGGTTTGAGCCAAATACCCCTTCTTCTTGAATCCTTATTTTTCCTTGGTGGATCACCTCTAGAGGCCAAACACATGGGTGGCTAACGTTGATCAAAGGAAGGAACCAAACCCAGTGGATTCAAGTTGAACGCGAAAAGGATTGGAGGTGAACTTGTACCTGAGGAAGCTCGATCTTCAAGGGTATGATTCTTATTCGTTATCTTTTTCGTTTAATTAATAATTGTGCATAAAGGGTGATCCGGGTATATGGTTTGTAAAATTTTTAAACTCTGATTTATCTCGCTTCCGCACTTATTTATGCAATTTGATTGCGTTCTTGAATATTACAAACCTAACAATAGAATCCAAAACTTTAACAAAATGAGTGTAGAATTCGAAATCTGAAATGAATATTATTACTTACATAATATAGAGTATGGAAGAAAATATTATTTTATACGAATACTGAACAAAAATAATATCCCTTACCTTGAAAAGAAGAGTATTCCGACTAGTAGGGCGGTGATATTCTTGAAGAAAACTTGAACTATTTTCTTCGCTCAAAGCTTTCTTAAACTCTAAAGAAATACGTTCAAGATTATATTCTGGTGTGATTTTCAATTCTAAATAAGCATCCTATTTACAGAAGAATAGAAGGATACTATTTAGAAACGGACTGCACAGTAACTTTTAAAAATAATTCACGGACGTCTGTCAAAAATTTTAAATATTTTTTTATTTTACTATACAAACATTATGCAGGCACTATACAAACACTATGCATAATAAAATATAATATATTCTATTTTTCATAAAAAATTAAAATTTATAAAATATATTATATATATATAAACACACGTGACCTGCAAAAACAAATCCCACCCAATTTTTCTTCCACACGTGGGCCCCACATGGGAAATAGGAATCCAAATAATAAGCAGAATTTATAATAAATACTTCATAAAAATCTCCTCAATATTTTTAACAACATTTATTCATATTATTATAACTCGCAATATTAACAACCAGGTAAGTCCCAGGAAAGAGGGGGCTTTCCAATAAGGATTTCTCCCTATTGGCGCGTAATTAGGTGACCAAACCTCTCCTCGACAGAACTTTCTAGACATTGTTAATTATGTAAATAATAATATGAATAACATGTCATCTCAATTATTAATTTAATAATATAAATTATTATGACAATAATTAAATCAAATAACATGAGATACTATGCAGCAATTACAGTAGGAATAATTGAAGAAAACTGAGTGACTTCTCACGTAAGCATCAATAATCAATACCGTGTGCTACTATGCAATCACGCGTATTACTGTACTTTTACCACCGGTTAATCCAACAGTTAACGGTAAAACTTCTGCCGTTATTTTTACAAAAAGATATTTCTGTCATTTTCTCATTTTGACAATAATTAAGTTGTGAGGCCCACCAATGATTGTGTCGTCGTACGAATATTTCCTATTAAAATGAATATTCCCCGACCAATCGAATATTATATAACAACTTGCTTAATTTGCAAAATTTATAAATATTACCCAAAACTATAACAATATAACAAATTCACACCTTAATATTCAAAAATAATATTTATAGAAAAATTCATCTTTATTCATAAAAGTTGGGGTCTTACAACCTCCCCTTCTTATGAAATTTCTCCCTCGAAATTAGGGTACGAACCTAGTATGTCGAAGAGGTGAGGATACCTTGATTTCATTTGAGATTCTAACTCCCAGGTCATTTCCTCAACATCGTGGTTTCTCCACAACACTTTGACTTGAGGTATAACCTTTGAGCGTAGAATATGTTCCTTCTTATCCAAGATTTTAATAGGAACCTCTTCATTCGTTAAATCTTCTGCTATTTCGTCCGGTTCTAACTCAATAATGTGGTTCGGGTCTTCCACATATTTACATAACATTGATATTTAAAAAATGTTATGAACATGAGACATACTTGGCAGTAAAGCGAGTCTATAGGCCACAGTTTCTACTCGATCGAGGATTAAAAATGGGACAATGAATCAAGGATTGAGCTCTCGTCTCTTTCTAAATCTCGTAACTCCTTTCCATGGAGCAACACGTAACAACACATGATCTCCAATATTGAATTCCACGTCCTTTCGATGAAGATCAACATAACTCTTTTTTCGATCTTGTGAAGATTTTATACATTGTCGAATCGTTTGAATCTTTTCCGTAGTCATACATACCAACTCCGGTCCCAACAACGTTGCTTCTCCCACCTCATCCCAGCATACTGGAGAACGACACTTTCTTCCATATAATGCCTCAAATAGAGCCATGCCAATACTTGCTTGATAACTGTTATTGTAGGAAAACTCCACCAATGGTAAGAACTTGTCCCAACTTCCCTTGAAGTCAAGGACACAAAGTCTTAATAGATCCTCAAGAGTTTGAATAGTCTTCTCTGACTGCCCGTCTATTTGAGGATGATATGTCGAATTAATCGTAAATCTTTGCCCATAGCTTTTTGCACACTAACCCAAAATCTTGAAGTGAATCTTGGATTTCGATCAGAAACTATGGATACTAGCATACCATACAATCTTACAATCTCGTTTATGTACATACGAGCAACCAGTTAGTAATAACCCTAAATCTCAGTCACTAGCAACCATAGAAAGATAGAAAGTTGTGCTGCTGAAAGTATATATCGAGTCCAAAGGGATATATAACCCAGGTTTCAAAGACTGTGAAGAAAAAGGCTTGACCCTCGCGAAAGACTAAGAGCAACTTTCATTCTTGGATGCTCCAAGAAAGCGGTGAAGTATGACCCTCCCGTTTCACAAGGGACCTAATATGTCAATCGCATGTTGACAAGGAACATCTAGTCTATAAAGAATACTTATTTTCAAGAAAAATATTCACAAAGATAAAACTATCAAATTGGTAGTCTATAATTAAATATGGGACAACTTACTCCCGAACAAATGATTCTCCATGCTCCCTTTGGCACAAACTCATATACCAAAAGTCTATTATTATCCTCTAAGCAAAGAACCAATCAATTTCACAAGATTAGGATGGCGTAGCGAGCCAAGATAGTTGATTTCCTTTTGTACATTCAAGGATACGAAATTAGCTACTCTCTGCTCAAATTTGCAACTTTTGTATATAAAGAATTAGAATAAAACAGAGAACAAGCTTTATCGGTTTCTACTTGCCACCCATTCCTTGTTCCCCAAAACCTTCTTGGTTCAAATTTTTATAGCTATGACTATCCCACTTCCGGGCTTTGAAGTCGCAAGTGACTATTCATCAACCCATCCTTTGAAAATAGAACCAAAGTCGCTTCTTCTCCTAATACGCTTTATCGAATGGAAGTTTCGGTCAATTTCTTAGTTTGGTTGAATGTGAAGTTTTTAAATCGGAGGACTACAAGATCTAACCCTCACTCCGAGGAGTTGTAGGTATAAATGTAGACGAACCTTTGCTAATCGAATTAATCGTATCATTCCCATCTCTACTAACATATTTAGAATCATTGCCTACAGAAAATCATACTTTAATCATGAACAATGAATACACCGAATAAAATGTAGGTGTAAGACCCCGAATTTTATGAAATAAAAGTATTCAATTTTTCTTATAATTATTATTCAGTTAATGGTTAAATTGATAAAAAGTTAAAGTTAAGGGTGGTATATGTAAAGTTTACAAAATACGCAAGTGGTTATAAAATACTCATTTTTGTCGGGGAATATTCGTTTGGTCGTGGAATATTCTTGTTGTCGGGAATATTAAATGCGACTCAAGACGACCATTTGTGGGCCCTATAACAGAATAACTGTCGGATGAAGAAAACGACAAGTATGAGTTTTTATAAATAATAACGTAGTTGTTACCGTTAACACTGTTGGAATACCTGGTGGTTAAAATACAGTAATACGCGTGGTTGCACAGTAGCACACGGTATTGCACAGTATTTTTGAATTATTGATCCTTACGTAAGAAGGCACTACTCAATAATTGTTATAGTAATTACTGTTCAATATTTTATTTTATTGATTCAATAATTATTGCGTTGATATTTATATTATTGTTGTTTTAATAATTGTCATTACACAGTATTTCCCATTATCATATCAATAATACATATTATTTGAATAATATTATTAGATAATATTATTGGCAATGTCTAGAAAGTTCTGTCAAGGAGAGGTTTGGTCACCTAATTACACGTCAGTAAAGAGAAATCCTTATTGGAAAGCCCCCTCTTTCCTGGGAACTGCCTGGTTGTCATTATTGTGATTCTGTAATATTATTTGTGAATAATTAATTATTGATTTATATGATAAGAAAATATTTATTTGATGTGGATATAAATGATGAATTTATTTATGTGGTTATAAATGAAAGAATTAGTGTTGAGGTGTTTTATCTGTATTTTGTCGGAATGGAGGTATTAAAAATCAAATCAGTATTCTTAAAGCTCTATTGCATGAGTTATAATTTTAATTTGACCGTTGGATCGTTGTGATTTTTGGATATGTTATACATATATAAGTTGAGTATATGTCCACAAATTTTGAACCGTTCAAAATTAGCGTATGATTTGTTATGAATTTTAAAAGGTGTTAAAAATCATCCGTTTGTGGATTTCAGATATTTTCTGTCTGTTATTTAGAAAAACTTAAAGCTACAAAGTTGTAGAGAATTCGATTTCGTGTGGAATGGACATAAAATTCGTATTTTTCAAATAAACGGGATATTTTCTATGAATTATTGAAGTTTTAGAAAATAAAATGATTTTTATTAAATTATGGTTGGGACCCACTTTTATTTGAAAACACGTGGGCTATTTAAATCATTCCAATTTGGCTACTCAAAAATTCAGATGAAGTGGCGTGGAAGAGAGAAAAGATAAATTAATATTTTATTAATTTAGTCTCCTTTGGCGTTCTAGCATTTTCCTATAAAAAGATGCTTAAGTTAGAATTGAAAATCACACCAGAAACATAAGTTTTCTCTCTCTATATTATCGAGCGTATTTTTGTGAGTATTTAGATACTTTGAGAGTTGCTATTCAGTGTAAGTTTCCTTCGGCTTTACAACCGATATTCCAGTAAGAAATACTGCTCTTTTGAGGTAAGGGATTTTAAGGGTTATTATGTTTTTCAGTTTCGTAATTTTTTTGACCTTCAAAAATTCTGGAAAAATTTGAAATGATATTTTGATGAGTTTTCTAGATTGTGTCCAAAAATGGCGATTTTTGGATGTATATATTAGGAGTTATGAGTTTTATGAGAAAAGACTATTTTAAAAATAAACCCTTATAACTCCTTGTGGTTAACTCCAAAATTGGTGAAATTTTTATTGGGAGTACATCTATATAATTTCAATATACCCTGTAAATTTCGGAAATTTTTGATAAAAGTACAATTTATGATAAATGTCTAAATATTCGGCAGTTTTTGCCATATGAAAAATAGTAAATGAATTTTAAAAATTCCGAGAAAAATATATGTTCAATATGGGACTATGTTCTGCTAAATCCCAGAAAAGAAAATTTGTTTGTACTAATTTGGTATTTTTCATGAAAATGGACTAGTTATGAGTAAATGAATTAAATATGTTATGTGAAGTAACAAAATTGGAAAATAGGATCTTATGGCTTGGGAATCCTATATAAGGTATATGCAAATTTTTGTTGAGGGTTTTGATTATTGGTGATGAAATTTTATGATTTTGGCATTTTAGGATGATTAAATGCATTAAATAGTAAAGTGTAAACAATTAAAATAAATTATTTATAAGTTTAAGAAATGATTAAAATATTGTGGTAATATTAATAATATTAGATTATGAGATTATTAAGTGATTTATAATATTTGGATTAATGTGTTATGAAATCATTGATTTATGAATCTAACTCTTGAAATTAAATGCAGTTGTTGATCATATTGTTTTTATTATCATATATAACATTTTTATAATCCCGGTGATGAAATTTCTCTTTGACTTAAGTGTAAAGATAGGTAGATTATTGGTGTGATCGTGACTATGGGTTCTCTTTGACCAGTAGTGCAAAGATGAATTGTTGACTAGTATGATCATGACCATTGAATTTACAATTGAATATTTTTAGCTTAAGTGCAAAGGTGAATTGATCAACATGGTTATAATTATGGTTTATATAAATTCTGAAATGATTATGTATTTCTTTGAGATATTAATATCTTTGGCCCGTAGTGCAAAGATGAATTATTGATGAATATGTTTGGCCCGAAGTGCAAAGATGACCTGTTGCTGAATATCTTTGGCCTATAGTGCAAAGATGAATTATTGATGAATATCTTTGGCCCGTAGTGCAAAGATGACCTGTTGCTGAATATCTTTGGCATATAGTGCAAAGATGAACTGTTAATGAATATCTTTGGCCCATGATCAAAAGATGAATTTATTAGTATGATTATGAATGCGAGGCGTGATTTAGTATAACCATGATCTTTGATGTTTCAGGTAAAGACAGGTGATGAAAATTATCTTTGTCCTGGATGAGAAAAGGAATTTGGAACCACAAATATGATTATGAGTTATTCATATGATTGTGGATAGGAACTGTTAATTGATGTTACAGGGATAAAATATTGTTGGTGAACTTTTAACATAGAGAAGATAATAGACATTATGGTCTATTTGACTGTTCTAATGGATTGTTCGTTCCGCTGCAACTATGGTTGAAAAGTTTTATCATCTACCATATGTTCTAAATCTCTGATTTATTACTGATGAAGGTTATTGATAATTTAATTATCTTTAGTCATGATATTCTTTACTGAGCTAGTTGTGCTCACCCTTTTGCTTCACAAATCCTTTCAGGTAATAAGAGTGTTGCCGGGTCTAGCGGGGATAACAGGGGAATAGAACGGTTGTCTATAGCTGTTGAGGTTCTCCCTAAATAGTATGAAAATAATTTTATTTAGAACTTTAGATAAGTGTGTCATATTATATACGTCATTTGATATTTAATTTTGGTGAACCGAATAGGGTGAGGTGAACCCAAATTTGGTAGGGTGTTTTGCCACTATCATACAAGAGGTCTAATGACCTACGAGTTATCATAAGACAGGGTTGTGCACTGCTAAGTACATCTACGAGCACTACCTATATGATCTCAGAGTTTGGTTGAAACATAACGTTCAATTGTAGACGGTGGAGATAGTTGTATGCCAAGAAAAGACTCACCATTGGAAGGAACATGATAGTAATCTTCTTATTTTTCTTTGGGGCCTATTGGATCAACCAAGGATAATTCTCTGAAAATATGATATCTATCATAACCTAGACGCATGGCCTCCCATGTACGAAGGTTTTCTTGAGCATTTCCCAAATATTTTAATTTCTAAAATCAGTTATTGATTGTACTTTTATATAAAGTATCAATGTGAGGTGTTGTCCATGGTTGGGACATGAGTCACATTTGGTATTAAAACTCACAACATATGTGTTGTTGTATTTTGCACGATAATTGTAGTAATAAAGTTGTAGTTTTTTTCTGTACCATGTATTTGGCGACTCAAAATAGGTTGGATGGATTGGACCTATTTTGGGGGGTCACAGTAGGCACATAAGGTAAAATAATATATGTTCTCTATCTGGAAATCATCTAAGACAAAACAATATATGCACCAACATTACGAATCATATACCCCTCCAATTTGTGCTATGTTGCCCAGAAGAGCGCCACTTTTTTTCACGACTAAATTTTAAAGTTTAATGTAATGTAAAATTATTTATTTTAAAGCTTATTAACAAAATAATTAATATTGTAAATTACTTAAAAAGTGTTATTAAAAGTAAATTTATTATTATAAAAAATTTAATCTATTTATATATAATACAATTTATATTCACTATAATTAATTCTAAAAAACTTATTTTAATAAAATAGTGACTAATTTTATCTCTCGCAAAAACATTCTCACCAATAATATATAGCGAGTAATAATTTCTTCATTAAAAATATTTTTCTTCACAAATTTTCATCAAATATTGGCGCTAAACATCCTTCTATCATCTCAATTTTGCGAAAGAAAAATTCTAAAATGTGAAGGATCTTTCCTTCAGAATAACTATATTGTCACTAAAAAAAATTTCTTCATTGTTCCCTCGCTAGAAAACTCCTCACGTGAAGGAATGAATTCCTTCACAAATTCTCCTTCACTGCATCCTTATTTTCTTGTAGTGTTGCATACTTTGTCACTAAATATAAGAATTTATGACGAATCGGTGTTGTCACTTATCCACTCATCTAATTAGTGACGCACTATTATCTCGTCATATAAAATTAATATTTGTGACAATAAAAATTGTCATGGTTTATTAATTTTTCGTCATTACAAAATTTGCCTCCCAATTTTTTTAAATTTATTTGTCTCTAAATAAAATTGTGACGATATTACGTACTTTGTCACTAAATATAAGAATTTTTTTTAACAATTTTTGTCACTTATCCACGCATCTAATTAGTGATGAACTATTATCTCGTCATATAAAATTGATATTTATGATAATAGAAATTGTCATAAATTATTATTTTTTCGTCTTTACAAAATTTTCCTCCAAAATTTTTCAATTTTTTTTTGCCTCCAAATAAGATTGTGACGATATTACGTTCTTTGTCACAAAATATAAGAATTTATGACGAACCATTTTTTGTCACTTATCAACTCATCTAATCAGTGATGAACTATTATCTCGTCATATAAAATTGGTATTTATGACAATACAAATTGTCATAAATTATTATTTTTTCGTCTTTAAAAAATTTCACTCCAAAACTTTTCAGAAATTTTTTGACTCCAAATAAAATTGTGATGAATTTGTATCTGGCGTCACTAAATATGAACATTAGTGACGAACTCACATTGTCACTAAATTTTATAAATAATTAATGACAAACTATTATGTTGTCATCGAAAGAAATATTGTGTGACAATAAATACTGTCATCAATTATTACAAAATGTCACTAAAAGGTTTCCTTCCAAAATTTTGGTATGAAATTCTACCTCCAAAATAACTTGTGACGAAATTTTGTTAATCGTCATCAAATGTGTAAATTAGTGATGATATAAATGATTAATAGTAACAAAGTTAAAGGTCCTCACAAAAGCAAAAGTTTTAGTGACGATTATGAATTTCGTAATTATTAATTAACAAATTTTGACAAAATTTTGTGCGTGGCAAAAAAATCGTCATAAAATGTGTGATTTCTTGTAGTGAGAACAAATTAAAAGAAGAGTCCACTAAGAGGGCAAGAGCCGAAGACGCGTATGAGAAAACTTCTCAACGAGCCGAGGTGAACTATTATCTATCTCACGTGTCTCACTATTATTTTGGGGCAGAATTCTATGATAAGACTGAGGTGAACTATGTAGATTGGATTAAATAATTCAATAGCGAGAATATTCGCGAGCCATGATTAACGTATGTACTAGCATTGGTAGTTTACCTTCTTCGTGATTGTAAACATACTATTAATTTTTTAAGGGGTAAAGTATCTTATTCTTAATTGAAAAAGGTCGCAGGTAGTAATACCTATAAATCTCAATAGTTCATGGTCTATATGACTACTCAGCATGATTTGAAAATTTTTACTCTTTGGAGTGATATTTTGGGTAGTATGAGATGATGGGTATGAAATAGTATGAACAAGAATCTACATGTGGTCAAACTAGCTAACTTGTTAACTAACTATAAAGATATGGGCAGGCTCAAGAACACTCAAGAACACATATAGCGACGGTTCTGTCGCTATAGGCACCCTTTAGTGAATCAAATAACGTGAGATACTATGCGACAATTACTGTAGCAATAATTGAATAAAACTAAGTGACTTCTCACGTAAGCATCAATAATCAATAACGTGTGCTACTATGCAACCACGCGTATTTCTGTACTTTTATCACCGGGTATTTCAACAGTTAACGGTAAAACTTTCGCCGTTATTTTTATAAAAAAGATATTTCTATCGTTTTCTTATACCGACAATAATTCCGTTGTGGGGTCCACCAATGATTGTGCCGTCGTACGAATATTCCCCGACCAATCAAATATTTTATGACAACTTGCATACTTTGCAAAATTTAAAAATATTACCCACAACTATAACATTATATTAAATCCACACCATAATATTCAAAAATGATATTTATAGAAAAAAACATCTTTATTCATAAAAGTTGGGGTCTTACAAATGATAAGAGAATATTATGGTATTTATATTATATAAATACGATATTAATGATTGAAAAATCATGATAAATAGTAATAATTATTGGAAATTATTATAAGTATTTGAAAAATATTTTGACTGAATAATAAATTATCTAAGATAACATCATCATCATATCCCATTGGTTATATAATACCCGGGATTTACATCTTATTTACTAATTAATCACATAATAATTACGTTCCTTGCGACGACCTACTAAAATGATGCATAGCCTTACGACGCTCCTCTTCCATAATACAGAACATTGTTCGATGATCTAACATATACCATAAATTCTCCACTTAACCAATTACCTCAAAATTATAATTTCATTATAATTTTATTTAATAAATTAACATATCAATTTAATTACTAAGTTAAAACAACATTATAGTAATTCATGTAATCCTTAACAACTCTCTAATTATTAAATTAAATTAGAGGATTATCTCATAAATTTAATTCACCACTCTTTTATCTTAATTAAATTAATTTCTATAACTCATGAATTATTTACTTACTAATAAATAATCCAACAAATATCTACTAACAACAACCACATCAATTTAAAAAAATATTTATTTAATTTAATAAATATTTGAAATTACAAATAAAATTTTGAATTGTTATAAAGAAGACTAAGCATGGGTCAGACCATTCATGATATGTGAACAGGAGATCACAAGGAGAAAGAGAGCTGAGCATGGCCAATCCGATGAGTCTCAAAGTTAAGGAGGGCCAGAGTATTCAAACAAGTTGTCAGTGTCTAATGTAAGTCAAGGTAAACAGAAGTATTGAAGCTTATGTGGTTACAATCTATGTGCTCGTGAGTGTCGAGTAGTGATGATTAGTAATTAAAACTTAAAAATTTTGTTGTCAGGATGGCTAATGTAGAAGAATATAGTCAGGCTAGGGAAGAAGGACCCTAAATTCTTAGAGAGGAGGAGCCTCAAGATATTCAGGTGGTTTGGGAACAACTACTGCCACGGGAGTCATCTCCGTTGGTCACAGTGGTTGAGCAGTAAAGTTTACCTGATGAGGACGATGAGATAGGGACAGATGAGGAGGACCCCATTGAGTTTTCAAAGTCGAATGGGGATGAGGAGGAAGAGGAAGAGTTTCCACCAAACTCTATCGTAGCCCGTATGTACGAAGAAGTATACGACCGCAATGTAAAGCTTTAGGATAGAGTCGAGGAGTTGGAAGAGATAGTGGTTGAACGTCAGACCTCGATGGCGCAGAAGGACGACGAGATCTGGGATTTAGATAGGAATTTAAGTAATGTCGAATGGAAGCTGATTTATGCTGAAGGGGAGAACGAGCAGTTGACAGAGGAGATTACGGAGCTGAAGAACAAATTAAAAGAAGAGTCCACAAAGAGAGCAAGAGCCGAAGTCGCGTACGAGGAAGCTTCTCAACAAGCCGAGGTGAACTATTATCTATCGCACGTGTCTCGCTTTTGTTTTGTTGCAGAATTCTATGATAAGACTGAGGTAAACTATGTAGATTGGATTAAATAATTCAATAGCGAGAATATTCGCGAGCCATGATTAACGTGCATACTAGCATTGGTAGTTTACCTTCTTCGTGATTGTAAACATACTGTTAATTTTTTGAAGGGGTAGAGTATCTTATTCTTAATTCAAAAAGGTCACATGTAGTAATACCTAAAACCTCAATAGTTCATGGTCTATATGAGTCCTCAGCATGATTTGAAAATTTTTACTCTTTGGAGTGATGTTTTAGGTAGTATGAGATGATGGGTATGAAATAGTATGAACTCATTACTTATGGGTAGAATCTGATATGATTAAATAAAGGTTGTATTGAAAACCTAGTTTTGGTGAATGAAAGGAGTAGAGCGTAGTAGGCTGTAATTTCGGGGACAAAATTCTTAGAAGAAGGGGTGAATGTGACAACCCGAGAATTTATAGAATTTATAAAATCTTAAATGATTGAATAAAGGTTAAATAATAAGACCTAGATAGGAAATAAGTATGGATTTTTAAAAAAAACTTTTGTGAAGGACTTGTATAGTTTATAAATCGTATGTGATTATATGTCTGTATGTGTATGTGTTTAAGGGTCAAGTATTGAGCTGGTAAAGTGTAACATTGGCAACCCTAATGTTATGATAAGAACATCAATGTTCAGTTAAGAAACCCTAATGATTAGTTGGAAACCCTAATTTTAGTTCTGGGAGTCCTAAACCCTAATCAAGAATTTTAAAACCTAATTTGGGAACCCTAATGTTAAGTATTAAACCTTAAGGGCTAAAAGTTGTGGGATATATGTGAAAAGACCAAAATACCCTTCGAATTATAGGGGAAATGACCAAAATACCCTTAGTAGGTGCAAAATTACCAAAATACCATTTTATTTAAAAGTTAAGTAAAATATATTTTCTAATTTATGGTGAGTAACCACTTAAGCTTTCCATGTGTCTAGCAACTTGGATCAGCCACAAATGAACACATAACATCATTTGTGTCCATGGAATCAAAAGTTAGTTAATTAAAGTAAGAAAAATCTTACTTTAGTTCTCATTTAGCCAAAACTACTTCTCTCTCTCTCTCTCTAACATCCAAAAATTGGAGAGGAACTCGGCCAAAATAAAGCCAAGATAACATCTTAGCTTGCCAAGAACAAAATCATGGAGCAAAAATCAAGAATTGAACCAAAAAGGTATAAACCCTAAATCTTACTAAATCATTAAGATTTATATTAATGATGTGATTTATTGTTTAAATATGTGTTTTAGGATGTTATTTAATGATCTATGATGTTACATCATGGATCCATAACATCTAAGTGAATGAAAATAGGATTTTAGAAACTGTCCATGAACCATAATTTTGAGGTCTGACAGCCATATGTCAGGGCCTCTAGATCTTAACTTGTTAGATGTTAGGATGGATATGTGTATCATTCATGTTCTATGACACGAGGAGATTACACTGGAAGTGGAATCAAGTCCATAGTAGTTATAGATCACAAGTTATTGATGGTCAAACATGGTTTACCAAGCACAAAATCTAGAAATCTAGGAAACCCAGAAACCCAGAAACTGTCTGAGAAGGTTTTGCAGGGCTTGAATAAGCTATTGTTAAGTAGTTAGGCCATGTAAGTGTATAGGTTTATTAGACTGACATATAGACTACACAACCATAACACTAGAACACTTTTAGATCATTAACAAGATCAAAGATAATGATGGTCAAATATGGGTTGACCAACTACCTGATGAAGACTTTTGGAAAACCCATATTTCTCAAGAACAAGTTTCTGACACTACTTGGACCGGCCTAGATCTTTCTGTTGTGATGTTGTTAAGCTACAAAAGTGTATTAATTTTGTACCTTAACATACCTACTACATAAGTGTTACACTTTAACACTTAGAGTGAGCCCAAAATCCAAGATTATTAAGGTCCAAAGTAGGACCCATGCATTGTTCTTATTTTTTGGGTAACTTAGAAAATGAAGAACGGCTCTGACAAGCTGTTTGAAGGATTATAACTTACTATTGTGATGTAATTTGGCCCTGAAACTTGTTTATGCTTGTGACAACCTGAGAATTTAGATAATTTAATAAAATCTTGAAAGATTGAATAAAGGTTAAATAATAGACCTAGACAGAAAATATGTGTATGGATTTGACATTTTTGGGAAAGAATTTTGTGAATTTAAAAATTTTTGGTGAAGGCTTACAGTGTTAAGTGTATAAGTGTCTATATTCTGTGTGTATGGTCATATATGTGTACAGTACGTGGTTAAGGGTCAAGGGTTGACCAGATAAAGTATATCAGTAACAAACCCTAGTCATATATTAAGAACATCGACGTTCAGTTAGAAACCCCTAATACCGGCTCTGGAAACCCTAATTTCAGTTCCGAGAATCTAAAACCCTAATTCAGAATTTGAAAGCACTAATTTGGGAGCTCAAAGGCTTAAGTGTAATTAATTACAGACTTAATTAGGGGAAAACCTAACAAACTAGTTAGAAAACCCTAATTGCTAAATTAGACAATCCTAATTTCTAAATTAGAAACCCTAATATACAATTAGGAAAAACCTAATTGTTAATTTAATAATTTTAATGTTAATTAGAAAACCTTGATCCTAATTAGCAAGTTTGAATGTGGTTATGAAACCTTAATTTAATTAAGAAATCCGAATTATAATTTAGAAATCTTAATTTTCTAATTTAAAACCTAATTAGAAAATGCTAAAAATTTTAATTTATAAAATGGGTTGGATCAAATGACATCTATGCCATTAAAATTGGAAGCAAAATGTCTAAATTGCCCTTTTTGTAATTCTTTAATTGGTTGGAGTAAGAATCTTGCCATATTTTGAGTTGTTGACCAACTAAAGATTACCCATGTGCCAAATATCATAATAATCAGCCATTTATATTAGCCAAATACATTGCATTGTGGATTAAAAGCTTAAAAAGTAAGTAAATTTACTTACTTTACTTATCAAAGTGAACCAAGCCTTTTCTCTCTCTCAAATTTCGAAACCTAGAGTGAGAGAGGGTGAGAAACAAAGCCATGATCAGTTCATAGCCTTCCAAGAACAACAACATGGATCAGATTCAAAGATTGGGCTATAAAAGGTATAAAACCTTAAAACTTTTAAATCTTGTAATTTATGTTAGATGTTATGATTTATTATATTAAGTTGTGTTTAAGGGTGTTATTTAGTGATCTGGGTTGTTACATCCTAGATCCATATTATCTAGATTCACGAAATTAAGTTTTTAAAAACTGGCTATGAACCCTAAATTTTTGTCTGACAGCCTAATGTCAGGACTCATAGATATGTGTGTGTTAGATGTTTAGTGTGTTTAAGATTATATATCTGTTCTCTGTCATGAGGAGAGTAGACTAGAAGTGGAATCACCTTCATATCATGTCTAGATCTCCAGTTATTAACAGTCAAACAGGGTTGATCGAACATGACCAACTGGTTTTCGGGCAGTCCAGAAACCCAGAATGGTTTGACAGTTATTTTTGAGACCTTAGATCTTGCTGAGTTTAAGTTGTTTGGCCATGTTGTGGAAATAGATTTGAAGACTGATATGTAGGCTACATATTAAAATAATTATAACACCCAGATTATGTATAGAATCAAAGTTATGGCTGGTCAAACAAGCGTTGACCATTAGCCGGATGAATAATCTGGAAAACCCAGATTGTTCAAGAGCAGTTTCTCTGACAAACTTTGAGCAGCCTTAATCTCTCATGTGTGATGTTATTAGACTGGTTTGGTGCATGATACTTGTACCTTGACATATGGACTACATGGTGGAACCTTTAAATCTCACAAAGCAGACCTAGATTCCAAGTTACAAAGAACCAAAGTAGGTACCTTGCAACTGTTCTTCATTTCTAGAAAACCCAGAAATGAAGAACAGCTCTGACATGAATTTGTGAGGCTTATAACTCATTGATATGTTGTGTTTTGGCTATGGAATTGATTGAAGGTTGTAGTATTACATCAGTACTACAATCATAACAAAATTACAAGCCCAGAAAATTTATGAACAAGAATCTATATATGATCAAACTAGCTAACTTGTTAACTGACTATGAAGATCTGAACAGGCTCAAGAACAGTCAAGAACACCTATAGCGACGGTTCTGTCACTATAGGCACCCTTTAGTGAAAGTTTCTTTATACAATTAATTATTTTATTTAATAAATAGAGAAAAATAGTTTTTAATTATTAAAAATTCATATAAAATTCCTAAAAATTATTTTAAAGCCTAAAAATGTGTTTTTAATAATTTTGAATATATTTCATTAATATTTAATATTTATGGAATATTAATGGTATTTAATTTATTTAAATATAATATTAAATAAATTACTTAAAAATGATTTTAATATTTAAAAATCATTTAAAATTATATTATGGTATAAGAAAATATTTGAAGTTATTTTTAATGACTTTTAATATTTTGTGATGAATTTCATTAATAATTTATTACTAATATTTAATATTTAATATTAAATAAATATTAATGATAAGAGAATATTGTGGTATTTATATTATATAAATACAATATTAATGATTGAAAAATCATGATAAATAGTAATAATTATTGAAAATTATTATAAGTATTTAAAAAATATTTTGACTGGATAATAAATTATCTAAGATAACATCATCATCATATCCCATTGGTTATATAATACCCGGGATTTACATCTTATTTACTAATTAATCACATAATAATTACATTCCTTACGACGACCTACTAAAATGATGCATAGCCTTACGACGCTCCTCTTCCATAATATGAAACATTGTTCGACGATCTAACATATACCATAAATTCTCCACTTAACCAATTACCACGAAATTATAATGTCATTATAATTTTATTTAATAAATTAATATATCACTTTAATTACTAAGTTAAAACAACATTATAGTAATTCATGTAATCCTTAACAACACTCTAATTATTAAATTAAATTAGAGTATTATCTCATAAATTTAATTCACCACTCTTAAATTAATTTCTATAACTCATGAATTATTTACTTACTAATAAATAATCCAACAAATATCTACGAAAAACAACCACATCAATTTAAAAAAAAAATTATTTAATTTAATAAATATTTGAAATTATAAATAAAATTCTAGATTGTTACAAAGAAGACTAAGCATGGGTCAAACCATTGATGATATGTGAATGTGAGATCACAAGGAGAAAGAGAGCTGAGCATGGCCAATTCGATGAGTCTTGAAGTTAAGGAGGGCCAGAGTATTCAAACAAGTTGTCACTGTCTAATGCAAGTCAAGGCAAGCTGAAGTATTGAAGCACTGCAAGAGTAAAGGAAGAGAGGTTCTGCATTGCAAATCTAGAGAACACTCTCAGAATCGTAGAGTTCAGTCATCTGCATCAGAATCATAGAGTCCAGTCATCTGAGTATTGAAGCCTTGTGTTGGGTGTAAAATCTATCTAATTATGCTCACACGCAAGTGCACGTGGTCAACAAGTAATATAATGATAAGTCGAGTATCGTTCCCACAAAAATTTAGTAAGATATTAACTCTCACAATTACCAGCCTTATATTAATCCAAATTTTATTTAACTATCCAATTTAAGAATTATAACTATAAAAACTAAGAATATTAAAAATACTAAGGATACCTAACAATCAACAAACTTAAAAACTATAATTTCAAATAAATATGAGAGAATTAGGCTTACAACTTCACTCTAAGTATCACTCCGATTATTACACCTTATTCTAATTTAATGCACTATCCCAGTTTATTAATCAAGAACACTCAAGTAGAACAAGCCATCTCTTGATGCACTAATACCGTATTAACTTAAATCCATAAATTAGATAGAATTAAGCTAAACACCTTAATTAACTAATTCACTATATCTCTATGTGAATTACAATCAAAGAAGGTTTAAGTTCAAGTTCTCTATCTGATTACATGCGATGCTAGGAATATCTCTACCCTAACATTCATCAAGACTCCATTCAATCACAGAATTCAAGTACACATGCTATAATGACTAGGTCTAGACTCATATTTCCTCTATCGAATCTATACAAGTCCACATAGAATTGGTGATCAAGCAATTCATAGATTCAAGCACAAATTAATATAGATAAACTGAAAGATAGATTATTAAACTGAAAATCAAAACTACATAATCATCATTCAACTCAAAGATCCGTCATAAGCCTAATAAGTAAATTAGTTCATCATAATTGAAATAAAAATTGAATTCATCAAAGTTAACATCATCCCAATTACAATTATTGAACTAAAGAAAAAGAATGAATCCAGAACCACCCTTCTCTCTAGACTCAATCTGCAATTATCGTGATTTCTTCTTCAAATTCTTCCTCCAATGCTTTTGCTCAAAATAAGTCTTCAAATTCTCCAATTGATTGTTCTCTTCTTATTTCCTTGTTGTTGTTGTTGTTGTTGTTGTTGTTGTTGTTGTTTATAACCAACCTAAGACCTGTATTCAGACCTTAATTTGACACCCAATTGAGCTCCACACCATGTCAACCACTAGCCTTCACGTCATTGCAGCATTCCAGCTGAACAAGGAGACTCAACCTTTCCTGTACCCCAGCCCCGGAGGGGGTTTGTACTCTATAATGTCCGCCCCAGCGGGATAGGCTTATGTTAATGGACTAAGTACCCCCACCCCGACGGGGTTTTGGCCTTTACAATGTCTGCTCCAGTGGGGGTGCAGTCTATTTTTGTCCAAGTTAAGCTTCTTTTCTTGCCAAAGTTCGCCATGACTCCACCTTTTATGTCCAAATGCTATGCCACCACACCTAAACATAAAACAACACTAAACAAGTAAAACGAAACATAAAAATAAAGAATTAACACAGTTTAGGCTTGAATTAGAGGCCAATTTGTAGGTATAAAACCCACTCATCAAACTCCCCCAAACTTAAACCTGTGTTATTCCTCGAGAACGAAATAAAACAAACATGTTATACAGTGCAATGCAGTAGAATGTAATGCAACTAATCTATATGCCTATGAATCCAGCAGTAATTATAGAAACAAGTCTATTCAATCGGCCTCAGAGAAATCAAGCAAACACAACAATACTTTATATCAAAATCAATCAATAATTCTTATCATTCATCAATTCTTAAACTGTTATTACTAGTATAGTGTGTGTGCTCAACATCCATGCTAGCTGATGCAAATTCAAATTTAATACATAACAAGTCTCTTAGAAGGTATCATACAGTGTAAACTAAAGAGTTTCAAAAACAAATGAGATCCAACTAAAATCAAGCAATTACTAATATTAAGGGTCCAAATAGGGTGCTTATGCTTTATTTTTCAATCACGGGGGCTTTTTGCTCTTATTTCTCATTTTATTCATTTTTTATACACATGGTTATGCAATGTCTTATTCCCTTAGGCTTTTCAGTGCTACCTTAACGAGCTTTCGACCAACGACTCCCAGACCATTAAGACCTTAGGGCACTAGATGTAAAGATAATCCCCTCAGGCTTACTTACTCAAGTAACAAAGGCTACAAAACTAGACAAGCATACCACGGTGTTTATTTTTTTATTTTATTTTTATGAAGCTTATATACCCCACTTTTCCCCCCAAACATAGGTTCTTGCCTTATTTTTCGCCTTCACTGCCTATCCTTGTCATTCTTTCATTTAAACTAGCATTATCCTTTAGAGGTCCCTTATGTATCAATTTGAACTAAATCAGTTCACATAGGTGTTCTTAACATGCTAACCTTATTATACCAGTTTAAAACAGGAAAAAGATCCAATTCATAATAGAGAATTACATCAAAGTTCTAATAGTGGGTATTGTACTTATCTACTTAATCCCAATCTCAGCATTGGCCAAAATAAACTGAACTATATCAAACCGCTGGACTTATGCAATATAACACAATAGTTAAATTTTTTTATTTTTTTTATATATATGGTAAACATAACATGATTAAAAACTAATAAAAACTATTTACAATATTACTCTATTATGCAACTATTACACTACATGAATGCAAAAATCAAATGAACCTAAAACTAAACATGAAACTAACATATGCAAATCTAACTAATAAAATTAAACATGCAAACATAAAAATTAAACTAACTCTCCCAAACTTAAAAAATTACAATGTCCTCATTATAAAGATAAAACAATAAATAAACGAGGACTTCCCTGTAATCGCCTAAGCTTGGGGTGGTGGTGGCTGTTGCTCTTCATTATCTGAATTAGAGGGTGGGAACCCTGGCATTGGGGTAGGCTGCTGGTATGGGAACTGAGCGGTGGGGTTGAAACTTTGGAGCGTCGCGTTTAATGAGGCAAAGGACATATTCATGGCCTCAAACATATGGTCATGCCTGGTCGCGAGTCTCCTCATCAGCCTGTTGGCATCTTTATTGTACCCATCCACTTGTCTCTGCAGGCTCTGAAATTGAGAGCTAAATATATCATTAGTTTGCTGCATCTCCTCAGTTCCTTGCTCTCCCATCATCTCATCCACCTGGAACTCGTCATCATCAGAGGTGTCCTCAGCATCAGCCTCATCCTCAGAGGCTGGTGGAAATATGAACCCGAATCCTCTAGGGTGCGACTCACCCTCGGGCCACACTAAATACCGTGCAATCATCCTCGTGTCCAAAGTCTGTAGTGGCATCTGGGTGGTCTTATAATCGGACCATCTAACTCCCATCTTCCTACACAACACACAAATGAGAGATGGGCATGGCAAGCCGCCAGAAAATGGTCTTCGCAGGCATCTTCGGATAGAAAAACTAATAATGGCACCCACGTCGATGAGAAAGTCTTGGATGATGGCATATAAGAGAAGTATTTTCTCCTTGGTCACCTCTGTCATGTGTGTGGATGGGAATAACTTGGCACACATGAACGTGTACCAAATCTTTTCATAACGGCTGAGATCCTTAATGTGGAAGATAGTGCCCCCTTTTTGGCCCTTGACCCATGTGGTACCCGACTTTGTAATTTCAGTCAAAATGGCCACATAGTCGGGATCATGGTCACGCAAGTAGGCATACTGGAACTCTCTAAGAAATCGCAATTTGTAGTATTAGTTAATGGCATCGGCACTGAAAGGAACCTGCTTGCCCCTCACAAATGCTGTGAATGGGGCCTTATCCTCCGCATTGGCATATAATTCCTTCACTATATTGACAATTACTGGTTTTGGCTCTTCATTGAACCTATTCCATCCTTTTTCATAAATTTGTTACATCATTTTCCCATCCACATTGTCGGGTGCCAAGCCGCGCTCCGGGGTTAGTGCCTTCGTCACTTGGTAGTCATAGCGGTCGGCGGTGGCGACACTTATGAACTTTCTCATGTTAAAAGCTCTAGTAGGTGGTGCAGACCCAGAACTCTCGCCTTGTTGTTGTTTCGATGTTGGTTTTGGTGTCATTAGATTTGAATGGATGAACTTCAAGCCAATTTCTCCCCCAAACTTCACTCAAACAAATCGTCGAACACTTGGCGTGCTTAACTTTCATTTCCCCCAAACTTAGTAATTTGCCTTCAAGTATGGTGGTATGTAATGAGAAATTGTAGGAACAACCACTTACCCTCAGTGTATGAATAGTTTGTTGAATTTCCCCTCTCTTTTGGCTGTTAAAATTCGCACTATAAGAACCCTAACTCTTGTGAGAACTGAAATTATATGGAATAAAGTGGAAGTATTGTGTAGTTGGAGGTTTAATTTATAGTGAGAGATATAGTGTATGTATGTAGTGGGTTAATGTAGTGGGCAAGTGAGGATTAAGTGAGGTAATGGGTGGTAACTGATGAAATCGTGGGTTATGGGGATAAATTGTGTATCTATTTTAGTTAGAAGAAGTGGGAGAAGGTGGGCTATCATGTTGTAACTGCCAACTTGAGCTGTTTTAAATCCAGACTGCACTTCGCCTTACGGGGGTAATGAATGAGAGGCCTCGCCTCGGGGGTGTATCAGTAATTGCACTTGATTTTTCCAATTCTTTGCATCCATCACATATCCGTGCACTTCCCAAGTACCTGAAACACCATAACATTGTAAGTTTAAGATAACAACATGAACATTGATAGTTGAATTTACTAAAATGCATTACCTATCAATTCAAACTAAAATTATACTTTGAACTAACTTCACACTAAACGTATACTTTGAACTACGAATTAGTTAAGATGCTTAAAAAGAAAATGAAAATACTGAGAATAAAAGTAAAATTGGGTTGCCTCCTAATTAGCGCTTGATTTTAAGTCTTTCAGCTTGACTACTCCCTGCTTATTGCGCGTCGGCGAGTGTGATTGAGATGCCTTCATTGTCGTTGTCTCCACCCCAGTAATGCTTCGGCCGATGACCGTTTACTTTAAACGTCTCCAATGGATTCCTACTGTATAGCTCAACAGTGCCATGTGGAAAAATTCTCTTAATTGTGAATGGCCCCGACCATCTTGAATTAAGCTTTCCCGGGAACAATCTCAGTCGTGAATTGAACAGTAATACTAATTGCCCTGGTTCAAACTTCCTCTGTATGATCTTTTGGTCGTGCCATTTCTTAACCTTTTCCTTGTAAATCTTTGAATTCTCATATGCTTGCAGTCGAAATTCATCTAGTTCGTTCAATTGAAGCAATCTTTTCTCTCTTATGGCTGCTTAGTCAAAATTAAGTTTCTGAATGGCCCAATAAGCTTTATGCTGTAATTCCACCAGGAGGTGAAACGTTTTTCCATAGACCAATTAATACAGAGACATTCCAATTAGTGTCTTATATGTTGTTCTATATGCCCGTAGCACGCCATCTAATTTTAGAGACCAATCTTTTCTGCTTGGGTTCACTACTTTCTCTAAAATCTTCTTCACCTCTCTGTTTGAAACCTCATCTTGACCACTTGTTTGGGGGTGATATGCTGTAGTTACTTGATGATTAACCCCATATTTTGCCAAAAGGGTTGTAAATGATCTGTTGCAGAGGTGACTACCCTCATCACTTATAATAGCTATTGGCGTGCCAAATCTTGTAAAAATATTCTTGTGTAAGAACTTGAGAACCACTTTGGCATCATTTATGGGGAGTGGTACGACTTCAACCCATTTTGACACATAATCAACTGCAAGCAAGATGTACTAATTATTGAAAGATGAAGGAAATGGCCTCATAAAATCCGTTCCCCATACGTCAAAAATTTCCACTTCTGTGATAGTTTGTAGTGGCATCTCAATTTGCTTTGATATGTTACCCACCCTTTGACATCTATCGCAAGTCTTTACAAACTGATGAGCATCCTTAAACACGGTAGGCCAATAGAATCCCGACTAAAGAACCTTGGCCGCTTTTCGCTCACTACCATAATGTCCCCCATATGCAGATGCATAACACTCGTGTAGGATATTCTTCACCTCACTGTATGACACACACCTTCGAATCATCTTTTTGGCGCACTGTCTGAATAGGTATGGCTCATCCCACATATACCACTTGACGTCATGTAGGAATTTCTTTTTCTGTTGTCTCGTTAGATCAGGGGGAAAGATGTTGCTCACCAAATAGTTAGCAAAATCTGCATACCATGGAAATTCTGAATTAACCCCAGATAGCTGTTCATCCGGGAATGACTCATTGATTACAAACTTATCCGCTTCATCTTTACCCGGATTTTCCAGCCTCGATAGATGGTCTGCTACTTGATTTTTTGTCCCTTTTCTATCCTTTATTTCCAAGCCAAACTTTTGAAGGAGGATGATCCATCTTATTAGTCTTGGTTTAGCATCATTCTTCAAAATCAAATAGTGAATTGCCGAGTGATCCGTGTACACCACCACCTTTGTCCAAATCAAATATTCCCCGAATTTGTCAAAGGCATATACTATTGCAAGTAACTCCTTTTCTGTAGCTGTGTAGGTCATTTGTGTATCCGTAAGGGTTTTACTTGCATAGTATATAGCATGGAATATCTTCTCTCGACATTGACCCAAAACAGCTCCTACCACATAGTCTCTAACATCACACATTAATTCGAATGGCATAGTCCAGTCCGGTGCGACGATCACTGGGGCTGTGGTCAACTTCATTTTCAACTACTCAAATGCTACTTTACACTCGTTATCAAATCTGAATATTGTGTCCTTCTCTAAAAGACTGCACAATGGCTTAGCAATCTTAGAGAATTCCTTTATAAATCTTCTGTAGAATCCGACATGTCCAAGAAAACTACGGATTCCCTTTATTGAATTCGGTGGTGAAAGATTCTTAATTATGTCCAACTTTGCCTTATCAACCTCTAAACCTCTAGCAGAAACTTTTTGTCTAAGAATTATCCCTTCTTCAACCATAAAGTGGCATTTCTCCCAGTTGAGTACCAAATTCATTTCCACACACTGCTTTAACACCATGACCAAATTTTCCAAACACTTATCAAAAGTATTTCCATAGACTGAAAAGTCATCCATGAAAACTTTTACCTCTTTTTCCACCATGTCTGAGAAGATTTCCATCATGCATCTTTGGAATGTCATTGGTGCATTACATAGCCCAAATGACATCCTTCTAAATGCAAAGGTGCCATATGGGCATGTAAAAGTGGTCTTCTCTTGATCCTTGGGAGCTATGGAAATTTGGTTGTAGCCCGAGTATCCATCCAGTAAGCAGTAGTACTGATGCCCAGCCAGTTGGTCAAACATCTGATTGATGAAGGGTAGCAGAAAGGGATCCTTCTGGTTTACCTTATTTAGCTTTCTGTAATGCATGCACACCCTCCATCTGGTCACTGTCCTTGTTAGAATTAACTCATTATTTTCATTTTGAACCACCGGCATTCCACCTTTTTTCCGCACACACTATACTGGGCTGACCCATGTACTGTCTGAAATTAGGTAATAATTCCTGCATCCAACCACTTTAGTATTTCTTTCTTCGCCACTTCTTTCATGATTGGATTTAATCTTCTTTGCTGCTCCACTATTGGCTTTGCATCCTCTTCCATTAGAATCTTGTGCATGCAAAAGGAGGGGCTGATCACCTTTATGTCGGCAATGGTCCAGCTTATTGCAGACTTGTATTCTCTTAAGATCCTCAGCAACTTACTTTCCTACAATTCGTTAAGTGCAGATGCAATAATAACATGTAAAGTATTTAAATCACCCAAATAAGCATACATGAGGTGTTTAGGAAGTGGTTTGAGATCAAGATTGGGTGGCTCCTCAAGTGAAGGTTTCATCTGAGCTGAAGCTGTTTCCTTCATGTGTAGTGGCTCCAATGGAACTTTGAATCTACTTACTCTAGGCAAAGCATCCAACATGTGCAAATAATCCATGAATTCTGGATCATCTAAATCTTCATCCCCCAATAGTCTAGTCTCCAATGGATCATTGACCAAACTTTTGACCATATCATCATTCACTATCCGGTCGATGACATCCACCCGGAAACACTCCTCTTCATTCATAGGGAACTTCATGGCTTTGAAAACGTTAAATGTGACTTCCTGATCTTGAACCCTCATAGTTAGTTCACCTTTTTGCACATCGATGAGAGTCATACTCGTAGCCAAAAATGGTCTCCCTAAGATGATTGGGATGTTCTTGTCTTCCTCATAATCCAAAATTATAAAATCTGCTGGAAATATGAATTTGTCAACCTTGACCAAAATATCCTCCACAATGCCTCTCGGATAAGTTACCGATCTATCTGCTAACTACAGCGATATATTTATGGGCCTTAGCGCTAGTAAACCCAATTCAGTATAAATGGATAATGACATGAGATTTACACTTGCCCCCAAATCACATAAACACTTCTTAAAGGCCATGTTACCGATCGTGCAAGGTATAGTAAAACTCCCCGGATCCTTCAACTTTAGAGGTAACTTTCATTGTAATAATGCATTGCATTCCTCCGTCAACGTCACAGTTTTATAGTCTTCTAAATTTTTCTTCCTAGACAAAACACCTTTCATAAATTTGGCACAACTTGGCATTTGCTCTAGGGCTTCTGCAAACGGAATATTTATTTGAAGTTTCTTGAAAACTTTAAAAAATTTAGCGAATTTCTTGTCTAATTTCTTTTTTGGATCCTTTGTTGAAATGGCGGTGGGGGATACACAACTGGCTTGTCATTTGACTTTGTCTGTTCCTCTTGCTTCTCCTCACCCTGTTTCTCTTCCACCACTTTGTTCTCATCAACTTTGACATCCATTTTAACTGAATTTTCTGCAATTTTCCCATCTATATGTTTTCCACTCCTCAAAGTGATTGCTTGACACTGTTCTTGATTTTCCTTCAGATTCTTTTCTGTGTCACTAGGCAGAGTTCCTTGCGGTTTATTATTCAATGCTAAGGACAACTGCCCCATCTGATTTTCAAAATTTTTAATGGCCACTACTTGTGATTTTATTGCCACTTCATTTCCCGATATGTATTTCAACAAAAGCTATCCATTTTCTTTTCTTAATGCGGAGCTACTGGTTGCTGCTGATTTTAGAACTCCGGGGGATAAAAAGGTCATGGAGCCTGCTGATTTTGATTATTGCTCCATGAAAAGTTAGGATGGTTCCTATTCCTCGGGTTATAGGCATTTTGATACATGTTTTGCGGAATTCTATTGTAGCTGCCCACAAACTTAACTGATGCTAGGTTGATGGCACGCTGCTTTGTAGGATGTTCTCCTGCACATAACTCGCAAACATACGCCACCTGCTGTGGTTGTGCACTAGTTAAAGCATTCATTTTCTTCGATAATGCTGAAATCAGTGCCGCTAGCGCTGTTATTCCATCTACCTTTAATACCCCACCTACCTTAGGTTGTGTCAATCTTGCGGTAGGCCACTAGTAGTTATTAGCTGCCATAATTTCTATCAACTCATATGCTTCCTCAGAACTCTTGGCCATGAACGCTCCACCCGAAGCTGCATCTATACTTGTCCTGAGATTCCCACTCAACCCATTGTAAAACGTATTCATTTGCAACACTGTGGATGTAACGATCGAGAAATTTATAATTTAATTTAAATATTTATTGAATTAAATAAATATTTTTAATAATTTATTTATTGAGGAAAATAAATAATTAATGAATTTTGGTGAATTAATTTAGTAACTAAATTGATTAGTGTTAATTAAATTGAGTAATGATAATTTTATCTTATGGATTTAATTTAAGGAAATAATTAAATTAAATCAATTGCTTAATATTTAAGGAAATAATTAAACTAAATGAATTGTTTAATATTAAAGGAAATAAATAAATTAAATAAAGTGATGTATCTAATTTATTAATTAAATTAGATATATAATTATTTATTAGTCATAAATATAATTATAATAGAAATTATTTTAATTACCATTACAAGTTATTTAAATTAATTAAGCTAAAGTTATTTAATTAACTAGAGTGTGACACATGAAACTATATAATATAATAATATAAAAATAAATTAGTATGGGAATTATGTGTTTAGGCAAACAAGGCCTTGTGGCCTTTGGCTTATTCAACTGACGCAAACTATTTATTTTTATAACTGAAAGAGAACGTGGGTTAGTGGGAGTCAGTTTATGTTTGACGCATATTATTTCCTAAGGCTAGCGCTTTCAGTTTTCTTATTCATGTATTTGGCTAAGGAAAAAGAGCAGAGGTTTAGAGAGAAGGGCTTGGAAGAAGATGGAAAAATACAGTGGAAATTGAGAGATTAAGTCTTTGTCATTTTGGCCAAGAGGAAGGAGATTCACCATCTTTTTGCTAACATATAATCTAGAGGATTAAAGGTATAAGTTATCTTAATTTTCTTTGCAATATTTATTCTCTTTTAATTGGAAATTTCATTGGATAGGGTTAAGATGTTGAATTCTGTGTATGTATATCATTGCTAAACTTGTTAGTTATCATTTATAATCCTTATTTGATGATTAAATTCATGAAATTTGGGTTTAAGGAAGAAGTTGAAATAAAAGTGATATGTTCTTATAATATAGCTTGTTTAAGTGCAAAATTTCATGCTCAATATGTGTTATAATCTGTTATTTGATGTTAGAATATGTTAGTATGTTAAGAAATGAAAGCGGCGTAGTTGAAATCGTGTCAATTGATTAAGAAACGAATTCATGGTGATCGAATTCGCTAAAAGTGTCAAAAATGAAGAAATTTGGAAATTGGGGGTTTTGATTCTTCAAATTTGTGTTTATGTAATGTTTTTGTGCATAGAATGATGGATAACATTTATATCTATGCTATTACAAGGTTTAGTTGTTAAGTTTCATGTAAATCTGTGGTTATTGGAATGATTTGGGTGGTCAGCATTAAGTAGTTGCAGGCTTTCTTTCTGTACATAGACGCAGACAACACACAAGCTACATTACCAGCGATCGAAATGGCGCAATCAACCACTAGGTTTTCTCGCAATGAGCACCAACGCAGCCTCTGGTGCGAAGGCAAGGCAAGGACAATGAAGTCGCGCCATGCCCTCGAGCCCAGAGCGATGACTTCGCTATTTCGAATCATGTGTAATGGACTTATATTAGTTTAGCATGCATGTTAATGATGTTGAGGCATAATATAAACTATAATAACATATTGTAATGTGTTGTAAAGATTTTAAATAATTATTTATATAAGTTATGTAATGAACCAAATGTGATGTTTTCAAAAGTTAAGATAAATGTTAAGGGTTATGTTGATTTTTATGTGATTTCAGATTCGTTAAGGATATTAACCCACATGGTTAGGTGCTAAATTAAGGTTATAACCTAAATGATGGTTTAAACCCCTAAAGCTAATATTCATACAATTAATTGTTGTTGCGATTTCAATGTTATATATAGGGTAATTGACGAATATTACATTTGTGTAGCTTACATACAAGGCAAGTTTCTAAACCTTAACTCTTTACATTGAGCAAGATTTCTAACTTCATTCTTTTCATATTGAATGCAAGTTCCCATTACTAAATCATTATTGTACAAGTTTCTAAAATTCTTTGTAAAGTTCAGCAAGCCTAGTCTATCTTGAGTATGTTTGTACAAGCTCTTGTAACCTAATTTGTTACATTGAGTGAGTTTCACTTTCATAATTATTATACAAAGCATATATTGTTCTAATACATCGATTCAAATGAGATTGTTATAACTCTTTTGGATGTAGCACTTTGTATGTATAACATGTTTATTCAATTATATATTGTTGATATCCGATCTTTGACTTTAATAGCCTTGTTCAGTTATACATTCTTGTATTAGACCTTCAATTAGTAAGCAAACTCTTATTAATTAAATTAATCTATAACTGAATAGTGTTCTAAAATTCTAGAAACACTGATAAGCTAGTTCTAAACTAAGCGGAAATTCTAAATTTAAACTGAGACGAACAACCCTAACATAGGGGATTTTGTACGTGTAACGTTTAGATGTTTGTTCACAATACATGGTACAAAGGGCTGATCCCCCTAAGTGCGTTAAGAAGGGTCCGTATAGTCTAAATGACTGTTAAGGTTGGGTAATAATACCTAAGCATTGGGGACATAGTTCGTACCCTCAGATATTAAAGTTTGAACTTGTTTTCTATTTTTGATTCGTAGAGCAAGTTCATTATTGTTCAGCATCCGTTGTTCATTCTCATGTTGTTATCATTACTACTTTCTTTATCAGTGAGCAATTTTTTGCTCACTCTTGCAATTAACACTGCAACTAAGGTTGAAAGAGTCGATGAGCCATCTACTAGCAAAGGGAAGGGCAAGATGTCCAAGTGTTGAAGACTTATTGAAATTAATTTAAATGTTTTATGTTATGAGACTTGTTTTATTTATATTCCGCAAACTTATGTAATAATTTTAAGGTTAGATTACCTGGGATTACTTAAGAGTTGTTGATGTAACCCTTTAATGGGAAAGATTATTGTTTAAGTCATTTAAATTATGTCTTTAACCTTTGATTATGGGTAGTTAGATGTAATGTTTTGGATAGTGAACACCAAATCCTGTGGGAATGGGGTACCCGGATTTGGGGGTGTCACATTGGTAGTCCGTGATGAGGACACTTTCTGAGTAGTTCCTTGTACCGTTCCCATGCCTCGTATAAAGACTCCCCATGCTGTTGTTCAAACATGGTGATCTCATTCCTCATCTTTGCAGTTTTGGCTGGTGGAAAGAATTTAGCCAAAAATTTCTGAGCAAGATCCTCCTAAGTAGTGATCGATCCCAGCGGTAGAGAATGTAACCAACTCTTTGCCTTGTCCCGCAGGGTAAATGGGAACAAGCAAAGTCTAATTGCGTCATCGGACACCCTATTGTATTTGAAAGTGTTACATATCTCCATAAAGCTGACCAGGTGTTCATTCGGGTCATAATTTGCAAGTCCTCCAAATTGAACTGAGTTTTGGATCATCTGAATAGTCCCATACTTTATTTGAAACATATTTGCAGCAATCACCGGCCTGGTTATACTTGACTGAAGCTCAGTCACCTTAGGTGTAGCAAAATCCCTCAACGCTTTCTGGTCTTCGGCAACCATTATTTCTTCTTTTTTAGAATTCTCAAAGTTTTCCCTTGTGTCTTTAATCCACTTATTTAGCCTTTGAAACCGTTTCTCAATATCTTCCTCAAAAGGAGGCAAGTCTGGGTTTTTAGACCGAGTTTGCATAAACCAACTTCAAGAACCTGAAATAGAAAGAACAAAACAAAAGAAATAGTGTTTAAGTAAAACTGGTCTAATTTAACTAATATTGCAAAAAATTAAAATCTATACTAAGTTCCCCGTCAACGGCGCCAAAAACTTGTTGGGTGTAAAATCTATCTAATTACGCTCACATGCAAGTTCACATGGTCAACAAGTAATACAATGCTTAGTCGAGTATCGTTCTCACAGAGATTTAATAAGATATTAACCCTCACAATTACCAGGCTTATATTAATCCAAATTTTATTAAACTATCCAATTTAAGAATCATAACTATAAAAACTAAAAATATTAAAAATACTAAGGATACCAAACAATCATCAAACTTAAAAACTGTAATTTTAAACAAATATAGGAGAATTAGGCTTACAACTTCACTCTAAGTATCACTCCGATTATTACACCTTATTCCAGTTTAATGCACTATCCCAATTTATTAATCAAGAACACTCAAGTAGAACTAGCCATCTCTCGATGCACTAATACCGTATTAACTTAAATCCACAAATTAGATAGAATTAAGCTAAACACCTTAACTAACTAATTCACTATATCTCTATGTGAATTACAATCAAAGAAGGTTTAAGTTCAAGTTCTCTATCTGATTACATGCGATGCTAGGCATATCTCTACCCTAACATTCATCAAGATTCCATTCAATCACAGAATTCAAGAACACATGCTATAATAACTAGGTCTAGACTCATATTTCCTCTATCGAATCCATACAAGTCCACATAGATTTGGTGATCAAGCAATTCATAGATTCAAGCACAAATCAATATAGATAAACTGAAAGATAGATTATTAAACTAAAAATCAAAGTTACATACTCATCATTCAACTCAAAGATCCGTCATAAGCCTAACAAGTAAATTAGTTCATCATAATTGAAATAAAAACCGAATTCATCAAAGTAAACATCATCCTAATTACAATTATTGAACTAAAGAAAAAGAATGAATCCAGAACCACCCTTCTCTCTAGCCTCAATTTGTAATTATCGTGATTTCTCCTTCAAATTCTTCCTCGAATGCTTTTGCTCAAAATAATCTTCAAATTCTCCAATTGATTGTTCTCTTCTTATTTCCCTTGTTGTTGTTGTTTATAACTAGCATAGGACCTGTATTCAGACCTTAATTCAACGCCCAATTAAGTTCCACACCATGTCAACCACTAGCCTTCACGTCATTGCAGCATTCCAACTGAACCAGGAAACTCAACCTTTCCCGTACCCCCACCCCGGCGGGGGTTTGTACTCTATAATGTCAGCCCCAGTGGGCGGCAGGAGTTTGGCCTTTACAATGTCCACCCTAGCGGGGGTGCAGTCTATTTTTGTCCAAGTTAATCTCCTTTTCTTGCCAAAGTTCGCTATGACTCTACCTTTTAAGTCCAGATGCTATGCCACCACACCTAAACATAAAACAACACTAAACAAGTAAAATGAAACATAAAAAATAAAGAATTAACACAATTTAAGCTTGAATTAGAGGCCGATTCGTAGGTATAAAACCCACTCATCACCTTGGTAACGTCTCAATGCAAAGACTGACATTCAAACGCTGGGTATTGTAAGCATCGATGCAGAAGGACAACTCCTGATGTTCTAATCGAGGAATAAAAAAGAAGTAATAAAGGTGACTACCAGCCTAACATGTTAATGTGACATTTCTGATGTGGTAGGTGAAATAGTAGACTGTAGTGTCAGAAAAGTGAAAAAGGGGTTGTCATGTCACATCTGCAGTCTACACCAAATAACTCGAGATCTGCAAATCAATTCAAATAGCTTCCAACGGCTATAATCCAACGGGAAGCTTCTGAAAGGATATTTAACAGGTGAAACTTAAAAGAAGAAGTTGTTGGTTGTTGACTCTACGAGTTCTACAGAGAAAAATCATAATAAGTCTCAGTGGCAGTGAGACTACGAAAGTAGTAGTGAAGCAAGATATGAGAAGAGCTTTAATAGAAAAAGACTTCACTCAACAACTATGAGAATGCCATTGAAAATGGCAGCTAAGCTGAGAGCCGAGAAGGCCAAGAAAATAGCATTCAAAAGATTGGCAGATCAGAGATATGATTCAAAGAGCCAGTCTAGAAATCACCATGAACCATCAAGAGCTGAAGAAGAACAGATACAGAACCAAATCTGTACACAAGCCAACCAAGGTTCAGGGGATGCTAAGTGGTAGATGAAGTCTACCAAAGATATAAAAACTTAGAAAACCTCATGTGGTGAAGATGTGCAAGCTGAGATCAGAAAGGGAACAACCACAAGATCAACTGCACCAAGGAAGTAGTGGCAAACTGCTAAGTACTCAAAGAGATCGAGCTTCATGAATAACTTTGCAGTCTGCCCAATGGTGATCCAGTCTCGATGTAGAATCCAAAGAGGATCACAACAAGCTATCAAGTATCAAGGATGAACAAGCTTAAAGTCATCTTGGCAGCTCAACACCACCACCACCACCAACAACAACAAGCCAGGGCCAGAAGGGTCCTTGTCCAAGGGACTAAACTGAGTTCTAAAGCATCAGATATCAACTATTGTCCAGGGTTTCCTGACCAAGGTCTGATAAACCTCTAGGACGTTGACATCGAAGATGGTAAAAAGTTAATGCGCTACAAAAGGAATGTAAATCTAAACGATACGAAGAAGAAGTTTCCTGAAGAATTTGAATTCCTGGCTGAGATTACGGGAAAATGCATCTTGTGCAAAGACACTACACATGATACTGTTAGTTATCTGCAACTGAGAGTTATGACTGCAATCATCATGAAACAATAGATAAACTTCGGAGCCCTTCTAATTGATTGGTTGTCCAAATGGCTGGAAAAAGCTGAGATGAAGAAGTCTACAGATAAACCCCTCACAAAGGTTTTTCATGGAAGACTCTTGAGCATTATACTAAAGAAGAAACTAAAGAGTAGGATAAAGGATGATGAGGGAGAACCACTGAATGTTCATAAAGTGATGTTCCCACAGCTGTTTGAAAACTGGAAGAAAAATCCCATGGAAAATAAAAGGCTAATGACATCTGGTAGCAACAGCAAGGTCTCTGCAAAGAAGAGTAAGGCAAAAGAAATGGAAAGAAAGTTGTCTCAATCTGATGACTTTGTACCTATAGCGGCCACTCCAACAAAGAAGAAAGCTAAGATCGTGAAAAAGTCTATAGAGGTTCCACCAAGTAGTCTCTCCACTAACAAAAAGAGACGTGGAGCAGGAAAGGAAAAAGCATCAACTATAATAGCCCCAAAAAGGAGAAACAATAACAGATTGCTCTAAAGAACTAATCAGAAGAAAGAAGGAGACTCAATATAGAAAATAATTGATCTCAGCAGCAGTGATGAAGATGACAAATCAGAGTCCATGGAAGAAGATATGAAAGGCAAAAGGAGGATGAGTTCTGACAGCACCAACAGTGAAAGTGAAAGGACTACGAACACAAATACAAATGAGTCTATGGCTTCATAAAGAAAGTGGAAAAGAAGAGGAAATGACAGCCGAGTTAAACAATTCTAAGAATGGCACTAAAGTAGAGTCAAGTGATAAAAATCAGCTGGAAGCATCCATTGATGAATCAGTTGAAATGACCTTGCATGATGAAGAGATGGAGACAGATTCTAGTTCTACAGATCAGGAATCAGCAGACTATCATGTTCCCTCTCTAACAAGAGTCTGCAGAAGATTAGTGGTGGAAGTCTTTGATGAACCACCAGATGTACTACCAGAAAGATGGATAAACCATGGAAATGAACGACTCAAAGTAGTAACAATGTCAACAGAAGATTTGTTTAACAAATTAAAAGACATGGATTTAGATTACACTACAATGTTGTACAATCCCGACGATCTTCTGATGAAATGGTTCTACCCATGGATGCCCTGGCTAAAGGCATATACTGGTAAAGATGAGAGTTACTTCGGCTGGTGTTACTCATATTTTCTGAGCTTGGAGCTGGTGTCTCAAAACTTTCTAAGAGTAAAGAAATTTGTAACAAAGCTGACCAAAGACCAGTCTTACTTCAAGGTCTATCGACATGCTGGTAGCCACTACATTCCCTACGATTGTAGATTAGGTTTAGATGGTAGAAGGATTATACCCAAGTTTATGATCGTAGAGTCCATTCACTCTACCATTAAAAATGATCAAGCTCAGTTTGAGAAGCTCTACTCTACCCAAGCAAAATTCTTTGATATTCCTTCGTCTTCCAATAGTGATTGGCACTCAACGATCTATCAGATTCTCACTACATTTGAAAACTATTCAAAAATGAGAATCGTGAAGTCCAATCTGGTGTTCAGCAGAAATATGCTTAACCAAATGACCAAAATCATTACGAACAAGAGTTACTAAAGAATTCTGACGAGCTGGTTAAGAAGATATCTCTCATTGCTACAGATTCAAAGATGTTGTCAGAAGAAGGAGATATTGTGCTTCAAAATATACTCTAAACCATAATATCAGATATATCTCTCAAAATCAAATAGAGAGATCAAATCTATTTGAAGTTCATCAATGGTCAGAAGGAAGAAGTTCTGCAAGCTCAAAAAGGATAATAAGATCAATTCTTGTCCCTGTTTGACAAGATTGACTTCCTAAAGCTGTCTCTCTCTCTCTCTAAAGTTGGAGCTAAGTCAACAAGAAGCAAATCATCTTATCTGACAGAGCAGCTTATGAAAAATGTCCAACATCTAAATGATTCATGACAAAAAGGGGGAGAAAAGAGGTATTCAAGAAAGAGCAAGGAGAGAAGAATGAAGGTTGAAGAAAAGAGGGGGAGAAAGAAAGAAAAGAAGAAAAAGAAGAAACAGGTCAAAATAGCAGCAAGTGTATCATTATCTAAGGGGGAGCCAAAACAAAATCTGAAGAGCAAAGCAGAAGATAATGAAGAAATGGAGCATGCATCTGAGTCAGAGCATCATGAAGACAAAGAAATGGAGCATGCATCTCAAGGGGAACAGGAACTAGGAGATCAAGAAGAAATGAAGTCACAATCCTAGGGGGAGAAGGAGTAAGAAGATCAAGCAGATGAGTAGCAACAATAGAGGGGATTTAGGAGACACACATAAAGAAGAAGGTACATTTCTATATGTAATAGTTAACTCTGGATCCAGAATTTAGGTTTACTATTCAACTGTAATCAAATGTTTTTTAATATATCATTCATATTACATGTTCTAGCAATACAGTAGCTCACTGTATCTTAAGATTCATTCATCTCATATATATGCACTTATTGTGTAAGACCCCAACTTATTATTAAATGAAATTAAATTTCTTCTATTTATTATGTTGAAATAGTAAGGGTTGATTTGATTAATGTGGTGAGTTATGGGTAAAATGCGCAATTATTTCAAACAAGCAAGTGGTTTTAAAATATTCATTTTATCGGAGAATATTCGTTTGGTCGTGGAATATTTTTACTGTCGAGGAATATTCGTACGACGGCGCAGCCTTGTGTGGGACCATAACGGAAAGCGATTGGAGGAAGAAAACGACAAGAATAAGTTGTTTATAAATAACGCTGCCAGAGTAGTTATTACAAGTATCATTGCTTTGGAATACCCGGTGGTTAAAACACACGATGTCTGGCGTTGTTGTTGCAGAAAGCACACTGATTGTATTGCACCAACTATTGATTCTTACGTAAGAAGACACTACTCAATAATTGTTACAGTAATTACTGTTCGGTATTTTATTTTATTGATTCAATAATTGCTGCATTAATATTTTATATTATTGTTGTATCAATAATTGTCACTACACAGTATTTTCCATTATCGAAGCAATAATTCATATTATCTGAATAATATTATTAGATAACATTATTGGCAATTTTAGAAAGTTCTGTCTAAGCAGAGGTTTGGTCATCTAATTTCGCGCTAGTAAGGAGAGATCCTTATTGGAAAGCCCCTCTTTCACAGGAACCGCTTAGTTATCGATATTGTGATTCTCAGAATATTATTTGAGAATAATTAATTATTGATTTATATGATGAGGAAAATATTGATTTTATGTGGATATTGATGGAGAAAATTTTTAATGTGACAATTGTTGAAAATTGATATTTTATCTTTTTTGATAAAATAATTTATTATTATATTTTGATGGTGATATTTTTATAATGAATGTGGGACATATGAGTATATGAGGAGAAAGAGTATTTTTGTTGCATTAAATGTTTAACACATGTTTGGTGTTACAAAAAAATGTTTAACATGTGTTTTGTGTGTTGGTGGACACAAATCTTGATCGAAAATTGATTATAGCACAGAAAATCGTCTGCTTTGTGGATTTCACCAATTTACATGCGAATTTGGAAAAACTTTCTTCTGCAAAGTTGTAGAGAATTAAAAATTCCTATGGAATGGACATAAGGTTCAAATTTTTCTGATAAAAGGGCTATTTATTATGAATTATTGAAGTTCCGGATTATTGAGTCTGGATTGATTTTGTAACAAAAATTGTTTTAAACATGTTTTTCATTTTTGTGTGATAAATGTGTTTTTGATGTGGTGGGCTAAGGAAAATTTGGTTATAAATATATTATTATATTCAATTTTCTACTTTGGTGTTCTAAGCATTTTCCTATAAATAGAGTGCTTAGGTTAGAATTGAAAATCACACCAAAAACTGAAGTTTTCTCTCTACTTCTCTCTCTATATTATCGAGCGTATTCTTGTGAGTATTTTGATACTTTGAGTGTTGCTATACGGTGCAAGTTCCTTTCAGTACTATATCTAGTATTCCAGTCAGAAATACTGTCTTTTCGAGGTAAGGGATATTATTTTTTTAAAATGATATTATTTCTTTCAATATCATTATACCGGAATATTGGTAAGATTTTTCTTGTGAAATTCTAATCTTTTTATGTTAGAGTTACTATTCACGAGTTACTATTCATGAGTTACTATTCATGAGTTACTATTCATGAGTTACTATTCACGAGTTACTATTCACGAGTGCTATTCACGGACCATGATAATTTTTCTTGTGAAATTCTTATCTTTTAGTGTTGGGGTTACTATTCACGTATACGACACTATTCACGTATACGACACTATTCATGAATACGGCATTATTCACAGAAAAATTAAATTTTCATTTTTTGTTCAAGATATCTATTATGGATACTAGCTTTGATTGTATCCATGTTTTGATCATTCTTGAATTTTACTTCACTATGATTATTTATGAAGTATTTTTGAACTCGGTTTGGTTAAAGTACGAATCCTTAATATTTGTTCTTTTGTTTCACTGGATTCGTTTTCTATAAAACATTTTTCATCATCCTCAGTCCTAAATGATGACATGTTGTTGAATATCTTTGACCTGTAATGCAAAGATGGTTGATTTTATTATGAATATCTTTGGCCCGTAGTGCAAAGATGTATAGGTGTTGAGATGACCATGACCGACTGATGAATATATTTGGCTTGTAGTGCAAAGATGTACAGGTGTTGAGATAAATATGTCCGACTGATGAATATCTTTGGCCTGTAGTGCAAAGATGAATATTGATTGATGTTACAGGGATAAAATATTGATGATGGATTTTTAAATTCATAGATGATAGTAGATTTCATTATCTACGTAACTCTTTTAATGAATTGTTGTTTCATTGCGGTTGTTGATCTAAAACTTGTTGTTCGTTGTATTCTATCGATTTTTCCTCTCTTGAAGACTAACGATAATTTGTTGTACATTATCTTAGTCATAATATTCTTTACTGGGCTAGTTGAGCTCACCCTTTTCCTTTTTGTTCCATTTTTCTTCTCAGGAGGCGAGAATATAGCGGGAACTAGTCGGGGTGTGGAGTGATGGTTCAAGATAGTTGTTTTAGTAGTCCTTACTATTCTATAGAATAGTGTATCAATAATTGTAATGAGGAATTTATTTGGGTATGGATATTGTCTAGAAGATAATATTTGTATTTAAACTCACAGTACATATGTTGTCGTATTTTGCACGACAAATGTATTAATAAAGTTGTGGTTATTTCTGTAACATGTATTTGGCGACTCAAAATGTGTTGGATGGAATGGACCTATTTTGGGGGCGTCACAGTTGGTATCAGAGCTTAGGGATATTATCTCTGGCGGAGATCAGGGAATAGAACTAGGAGGGGAGAGACGAGTAAATCCTTTGCTAGTGTGTCCTACCTAAGCTTATTTGTTGGTTGGTCAGTATATAGGGATATTATGTGATATGTTGATTTCTTTAATTAACCCTTGTTTTATGGAAGTATTTGAGAATGTCGACTGAGAATGTTAACAATGGAGTAAATGAGACCGTGGAGACACCTGTACTCACTAATGAGGAGAACGTGCAGCAGGCTGGCAATGTTCCTCCTGTGAACAACGCCACAAAAGTAGATAATGAACGACGGGATGTTTAGAAGCATTTTGCAGTTTATGCAAAATCAGACGAGGGAGACTCGTGCACAAAATACAGGTGGAAATGATAACAACGCACGATTTGTCATGGCCAAGCAGTTCAAAGAGTTGGGACCACCAGAATTCTGGGGAAAGCAGGATTCGATTAAGGCGGAGACGTGGGTCAAACAAATCACCAAGATATTCGATGTCTTGGGATGCACAAAAGAACAGAAGGTTCCATTCGCTACTTTTATGTTACGTAATGAGACAGATTACTAGTGGGAATCTGTGAAGCGTACCCATCCAGCTACACTCAGCATGTCTTGGGAGACGTTTCAAAAACTGTTCAATGACAAGTACTTTCCTGAAAGTATTCGTCATATGAAGGAGGTAAAGTTTATTAGACTAGAACAAAATAACATGATGGTGTCCCAGTACGAGGCGAAGTTCGCGGAGTTATCCAGGTTTGCACCTCATTTGGTGGAGAATGAGGAACGTATGACGCATATGTTTTTGAGAGGTTTGAAACCCGACATACGTCAATATCTCATTTCTCTTAAATTTTCTTTATATTCAGATGTTGTGAACAGGGCTCAATTATTAGAGCGAGGTAATGAGTATGTTCAACTAGGCGACCTACAAGTCGATGATAATCGTACCGGTGGCAACGACCGTCGGGACAATGATAATCATCGTGGAGGAAATTATTGTGCCAGAAATGGTAACCACTTCGGTGGTAATCATGGCCAAGATAATAGAAGAAATAACTCAAGTGTAAATTTCAAGAAGAGAAGATTTAACGATGACGGAAAGACGTCGGTAGCAGCACCATCACCAGCAACAAATTCTAGGGGAGGAGAACGACCGCCAGTTAGATGCTACAAATGCGGAGAGGAGGAACATATAAGTCCAAACTGTTCACAGCCTTCCAAGTTATGTTATAATTGTAGAAAAGAAGGTCATATCACTCGAGAGTGTACGGTAGCGAAACCAAGTCAAGCGGGGATGGTGACTTAAAAGGATGTCCCAAAAAAATCAAAGTTAACGGTTCCTGGAAGAGCGTTTGTCGTGACCGGTCAGAATGCGAGGAACCCGAACAAAGTTAGCATGGGTTAGTTAATTATAAATTTTTGCGAAGTTTATACCTTATTAGATACCGATTCTACCCATTCTTTTATCTCTCTTGTTTGCGTTCAATGTTTAAACTTGACTCCGGAGAAATTAGACTTTGACCTATCTATGGAGACTCCATTAGGAGAAACTTTCATTTCATCCACTGTTTAGAAATCTTTCTTGATTCAGGTTGGCACCATCACATTACCTATTGATCTTATCTCTTTAAAGATACTTGCTTTTGATGTGATTTTAGGGATTGATTGGTTAACTACTCATCATGCCAAAATTGATTGCTTTCGTAAGGTTGTTAGTTTTCATATTCCTAAGTAACCTGTTATTCGAATTCAAGCAACCAAACCATTGAAGTCAAACTCTTTCATATCAAGCCATAAAGCCATTCGTTTATTGAAAAACGGATGTCAAGCTTTCTTAACCATGTCATGGACTTGAACAAAAATACGTCAGATTTGAATGATATTTCTATTGTTAGTAAATTTCCTGACGTATTTCCTGAAGAATTTCTTGGCCTACTCCCAGAGCGTGATATTGAATTTGTATCGACTTTAAATTCGGTATAAAACCCATTTCTAAAATCTCATATCGAATGGCTCCTTTTGAACTTCAGGAGTTAAAAACCCAACTGTAGAAGTTGATACCCGAGCCTCTAACTAGTGACTTCCTCTATGGAATGCACCGAAGCCAGACTCTCCGTAGGAGACGCCATATTCGTACGGTAGTAAACTGATAGGTGCCATTGTGATGTGCTATCCAAGATTGGGATATGAGTCACAGTTGAGAGCAACCTAAGTCAGTAATCGAAATACGTAGCTTTCTAGGCTTAGTTGGTTATTATCGGAGATTCGTGGAAAGATTTTCTCAAATCGCTACTCCATTAACTCAGCTGACTCGTAGAGATACAAAATTCAAATGGAGCAAGGAATATGGAAGAGCTTCGAAGAATTCAAGAAGAGACTCATTTCGGCACATTTTCTGACCATACCGTCCTGGAAAAGCGAACGTGGTAGCTGACGTGTTTAGTAGAAGATCGTATACGAGTACGAGTGCGATATTATCAAAACCCATTTCGTATAACTTACAAATAATAGAGATGGAGATGAAAACTCTAGGTACCCATGTAATGATATACGAGTATAATCGACTTTAATCGATAAAGTTAAAACCGTTCAAGCTACACACCGGAGCTGATGAATATGAAGAAGGAGGTACAAGAAGTTGTTATTCCAAAAGCGAGAATTGGTGATGTGAGGAAAGCTCAAACCTTCGATTTATTAATCCATTTAAAATTCTCGATCGAATAGGAACTGTGGCCTATAGACTCATTTTACCGCCAAGTATATCGCGTGTTTATAACGTTTTTTACGTACCGATGTTGCGTAAATATGTGGACGACCTGAACGGCGTTATTAAGTTAGAATCGGACGAGATAGCCGAAGACTTAATGTACGAGGAGGTACCTGTCAAGATTTTGGATAGGAAGGAGCATAACTTACGTACAAAGGTCATACAACAAGTTAAAGTTTTGTGGAGGAACCATGCTATTGAAGAAAAGACCTGGGAGTAGCGAGGTATCATCACTTTTTCGAAACACCAGGTACGTACGTCAATTTCGAGGACGAAATTTTATAAGGATGGGAGGTTATAAGACCCCAACTTATTATTAAATGAAATTAAATTTCCTCTATTTATTATGTTGAAATAGTAAGGGTTGATTTGATTAATGTAGTGAGTTATGGGTAAAATGCGAAATTATTTCAAACAAGCAAGTGGTTTTAAAATATTCATTTTATCAGAGAATATTCGTTTGGTCGTTGAATATTTTTACTGTCGAGGAATATTCGTACGACGGCGCAGCCTTGTGTGGGCCCCATAACAGAAAGCGATTGGAGGAAGAAAACGACAAGAATAAGTTGTTTATAAATAACGGCGTAGTTGTTACCAATTATCTTCGCTTGGAATACCCAATGGTTAAAACACGATGTCTACGCGTTGTTGCACAAGAAGATACCAGTATTGCACCAACTATTGATTCTTACGTGAAGAAGGCACTACTCAATAATTGTTACGAAGAATTACCGCTCTAGTATTTTTATTTTATTGATTCAATAATTGTTGCATTGATATTTTATATTATTGTTGTATCAATAATTGTCACTACACAAAGATTTTCCATTATCGGAGTAATAATTCATATTATCCTAATAATATTATTAGATAACATTGTTGGCAATGTCTAGAAAGTTCTATCTAAGCGAGAGGTTTGGTCATCTAATTGCATGCAAAGATGGAGAGATCCTTATTGAAAGCCCCTCTTTCTTGGGAACCTACCGGTTGTCGATTGTGATTATGTAATATTATTTGTGAATAATTAATTATTGATTTATATGATAAGAAAAATATTGATTTTATGTGGATATTGATGGAGAAAATTTTTAATGTGACAATTGTTGAAAATTGATATTTTATCTTTTTTGATAAAATAATTTATTATTATATTTTGATGGTGATATTTTTACAATGAATGTGGGACATATGAGTATATGAGGAGAAAGAGTATTTTTGTTGCATTAAATGTTTAACACATGTTTGGTGTTATAAATAAATGTTTAACACGTGTTTTGTGTGTTGGTGGACACAATTCTTGACCGAAAATTGATTATAGCCTGTAAAATCATCCGTTTGTGGATTTCGGTCAATTTCTGTTTGGAATTTGGAAAAACTTTCTTCTGCAAAGTTGTAGAGAATTAAAAATTCCTATGGAATGGACATAAGGTTCGAATTTTTCTGATAAAAGGGCTATTTATTATGAATTATTGAAGTTCCGGATTATTGAGTCTGGATTGATTTTGTAACAAAAATTGTTTTAAACATGTTTTTTATTTTTGTGTGATAAATGTGTTTTTGATGTGGTGGGCTAAGGAAAATTTGGTTATAAATATATTATTATATTCAATTTTCTGCTTTGGTGTTCTAAGCATTTTTGTGGCGCCCCAAAATAGGTATACATCACCCATTCGAAGTTGTCGATACATGGTACGTAAACAACTACAACTTTATTATTACAACAAGAAAACGTGAGTTTAAATACAAATATTATCTTCTAGACAATATTTATACTCACATAAATCCTCATCACATTTATTGATACATTATTTTACAAAATGGTGAGGACTACTAAACAATCCTTTCTAAAACCTTCATTCCATACCCCGACTAAGTACTCGCTTATATTCTCGCCTCCCGAGAAGAATGGAACAAAAGGAAAAGGGTGAGCTCAACTAGCTCAAGAAAGAATATTATGACTAAGATAATACACAACAAATTATCGTTAGTCTTCAACAGGAAAAATTTAATAGAATACAATAGACAACAAATTTTCAATCAATATTCATGCAATGAAATAATAATTCATTAGAAGAGTTAAGTAGAGAATGCAAACTACTATCTTCTATGTATGAATTTAAAAGTTCATCGCTCATCTTTTATCCCCGTAATAACAATCAATATACATCCGAATCAAATATTCATCTTTGCACTACTGAGCCAAAGATATTCATCATTAGTCATGTTCATTTAAACACTGCTCATCTTTGCACTACAGTGCCAAAGATATTAATCACCTAGTCATGTTTCATCTCAACACTGCTCATCTTTGCACTACTGAGCCCAAGATATTCTTCAAAATCATTCATCTTTGCACTACAGGGCCAAAGATATTCAATAATATCATCATTTAAGACCGAGGATGATGAAAATATTTTTAAAGAACGAATCCAAAGAAACAAAATGACAAGGATTAAGGATTAAGGATTCGTACTTTGTTTTATCCATGTCCAACAATACCCCAAAAATAATCACAAGTGGTGTAAAATTCAAGAATGATCAAAACATGGATACAATCAAAGCTAGTATCCAAAATAGATGTTTTGGACAAAAGAAGAAATTTTATTTTTTGTGAATAGTCAGATATCGTGAATAGTGTCAGATATCGTGAATAAAGGCCAGATATGTGAATAAGAACTCCGACACCAAAAGATAGAAATTCCACAAAAAAAACATTTTCACGCTTCATGAATAGTACTCGTGAATAGTAACTCGTGAATAGTAACTCATGAATAGTAACTCATGAATAGTAACTCATGAATAGTAACTCGTGAATAGTAACTCATGAATAGTAACTCGTGAATAGTAACTCATGAATAGTAACTCGTGAATAGTAACTCATGAATAGTAACCCCGACATGAAAAAGTTCCAAATTTGATAAAAACTTCAGATCAACATTTCAGCATAATGATATTGAAGAAATAATATCATTACGAAAAAAAATAATATCCCTTACCTCAAAGAATCAAGATTTCCGGAAGGAAAGGCTCAAGTGATCTTTGAATGAAACTTATCTTGAACAAAGAACTCTCAAAGTATCTAAATACTCACAAAATACGCCAACAATATAGAGAGAGAAAGAGAAAAACTTTGTTTCGGTGTGATTTTCAATTCTAACTTAGCCCTCTATTTATAGAAAATGTTAGCCCTACCAAGGCAGACTTGACACGACACTACCGATGGCTTTACTCGCTACTATTGCCACCCACCACATTTGAAATAAAATTCAGCACATTTCTTCACCAACCACAAGTGGGGCCCACTCAATTCTAGAATTTTCCACCAAAATCAATTATAACCCTAATTTCCTAATCGACACCTCTTAAAATTCATAACAAATCATTCGTACATTTTAACGGTTCAAAATTTGTGGACATATACTCAACTTATATATGTATAACATATCCAAAATTACCACAATCCAACTACGGATTAAAAATTATAACCCCATGAATATATCTCAAAACCCCGATTTAATTTTTAATACCTCCAACTGGTAAAATACCGATAAAACACCTCAACAATAATTTCTTCATTTATAACCACATAAATAAATCCATCATTTATATCCACATAAAATAAATATTTCTTTATCATATGAATCAATAATTAATTATTCACAAATAATATTACGTAATCACAATTATGACAACCAGTAGCTCCTGGAAAGAGGGGGCTTTCAGATAAGGATTTCTCCTTCTCGGGCGCGCAATTAGGTGACCAAACCTCTCCTCGATGTAACTTTCTAGACATTGCCAATAATGCTATCTAATAATATTATTCAAATAATATGAATTATTGATCCGATAATGGAAATAATGTGCGAAGACAATTATTGAACAAAGAATAATATAAAATATCAACGCAAAGAATTATTGAATCAATAAAATAAAATATTGAATAAAGAATTCACCGTGAAAATTATTGAGTAGTGCCTTTCTTCACGTAAGGATCAATAATTCAACAATATCAGTGCAATACCGCTAAGCATCTTGTGCAACCACGCCAGACATCGATTTTAACCACCGGTATTCCAACAGCCTTAATTCAGAATAACTACGCCGTTATTTTTAACCAACTTATATTTGTGCGTTTTCTTCATCCAATCGCTTTTCAGTTATGGGGCCCATATTATGGGTCTTGGCCAAGTAAATTTAATATTCCCAAAGACAAAGATTTAATATTCCACGACCAAACGAATATTCCCCGACAAAAATGAATATTTTATAACCACTTGCTTATTTTGAAATATTTGCGTATTTAACCCTTAACTATCCACATTAATCAAATCAACCCTTACTATTTCAAAATAATAAATAAAGGAAATTCCTTTTTATTTAAAAAAATTTCGGGGTCTTACAATTTTCCTATAAATAGAGTGCTTAGGTTAGAATTGAAAATCACACCAGAAACTGAAGTTTTCTCTCTACTTCTCTCTCTATATTATCGAGTATATTCTCGTGAGTATTTTGATACTTTGAGTGTTGCTATATTTGCAAGTTCCTTCAAAGACTATATCCAAAGATTCCAAATGGCAATCGCCTTTTTTTGAGGTGAGGGATATTATTTTTTAAAATGATATTATTTCTTTCAATATCATTATACCTAATATTGGTAAGATTTTTCTTGTGAAATTCAGATCTTTTATGTCGAGTTACTATTCACGAAGTTACTATTTATGAGTTACTATTCATTCAGTACTATTCACGAAGCATGATAATTTTTCTTGTGAAATTCTTGTCTTTTAGTGTCGGGGTTACTATTCACGTATACGACACTATTCACGTATACGACACTATTCTTGAATACGACATTATTCACAGAAAAATTAAATTTTCGTTTTTTGTTCAAGATATCAATTATGGATACTAGCTTTTATTGTATCCATGTTTTGATCATTCTTGAATTTTACGTCACTATAATTATTTATGAAGTATTTTTGAACTCGGTTTGGTTAAAGTACGAATCCTTAATATTTGTTGTTTTGTTTCATTGGATTCGTTTTCTGTAAAACATTTTTCATCATCCTCAGTCCTAAATGATGACATGTTGTTGAATATCTTTGGCCTGTAATGCAAAGATGGTTGATTTTATTATGAATATCTTTGGCCCGTAGTGCAAAGATGTACAGGTGTTGAGATGAACATGACCGACTAATGAATATCTTTGGCCTGTAGTGCAAAGATGTACAGGTGTTGAGATAAATATGACCGACTGATGAATATCTTTGGCCTGTAATGTAAAGATGAATATTGATTGATGTTACAGGGATAAAATATTGATGATGAATTTTTAAATTCATAGATGATAGTTGATTTCATTATCTACTTAACTCTTCTAATGAATTGTTGTTTCACCGCAGCTTGTTGATCTAAAACTTGTTATGTCATTGTATTCTATCGATTTTTCCCTTTTGAAGACTAACGATAATTTGTTGTACATTATCTTAGTCATAATATTCCTTACTGGGCTAGTTGAGCTCACCCTTTTCCTTTTTGTTCCATTTTTCTTCTCAGGAGGCGAGAATATAGCGGGAACTAGTCGGGGTGTGGAGTGATGGTTCAAGATAGTTGTTTTAGTAGTCCTCACTAATCTATAGAATAGTGTATCAATAATTGTAATGAGGAATTTATTTGGGTATGGATATTGTCTAGAAGACAATATTTGTATTTAAACTCACAGTACATATGTTGTCGTATTTTGCACGACAAATGTATTAATAAAGTTGTAGTTGTTTCTGTACCATGTATTTGGCGACTTAAAATGGGTTGGATGGAATGGGCCTATTTTGGGTGCGTCACATATTGTTTTTGTCATAATCAAATAGGGGGAGATTTTTAGGAATAAGCATGTGAATGATATTCCTGTTTATATAAGATTTGATTATGATCTTAATGAATGAATATGCAAATATGTCTGCATTGAAATAAGCTGTAAAGTCCTTGAATAGACAACAGGAATATATGTATAAGGACTTAGACTGAAATGATCAAATATGTTAGGTTGATTCTACATGAATAAAACAACTTGTATAAAGTCCTTAAAAAGAATATGATGTACAAGGACTAAATATAGAAAGATCAAGCTTGTTAGGTTGATCTTATATGATGTAATAGATAGGTTTGTCTGATCGTCAAGTACTTCATAAGCCTTAGAAGTCTGCCAAGAGAAACAAAGAACTCGAAGACTATCAACGCAGAATCGTAGTCTGTCGAGCCAGCCGAGGGATTACAGAAGCCAAGGCAGAATCGTAGAGTATCGAGAAAGTGGCTATAGATCGTAGTCTACCTTGGAATGCCTCACTCAGAATCGTAGAGTTGATTCAAGCACCTATCAAGCTAAATCAAGAATCATAGACCACACTTGAAGTCGTGGAGTCTACCAATCATATCAGAAGCAGAAATCATAGTCTGGTATACAATCTACTCCAGGAGTCATAGTGTCTGCAGAACCAAAGCTAGATTATAGTCTGCAAAACAAAATCTTTGACAAAGCCTATCAGTTCTCACAACACCAAGGAAGAATCGTAGTGATAACACGATTCTCAACATATGAGCACTCCCAAAGTATCTAAAGAATGAAGCCTTTAATCAATGCAAAGACTAACATTCGAACGTTGGGTATTGAAAGCATCGATACAGAAGGATAACTCATGATGTTCTAATCGAGAAATCAGAAAGAAGTAATAAAGGTGACTACTAGCCTAACACGTTAAAGTGACATTTCTGATGTGGTAGGTGAAATAGTAGACTGCGGTGTTAGAAAAGTGAAAAAGGGGCTATCATGTCACATCTGCAGTCTGTACCAAATAACTCGAGATCTGCGAATCAATTCAAATAGCTTCCAATGGCTATAATCCAACAGGAAGCTTCTGAAAGGCTATTTAATAGGTGAAGCTTAAAAGAAGAAGTTGTTAGTTGTTGACTCTACGAGTTCTACAGAGAAAAATCGTAATAAGTCTCAGTGGCAGTGAGACTACCAAAGTATAAGTGAAGCAAGATAAGAGAAGAGCTTTAACAAAAAAGACTTCACTCAACAACTATGAGAATGCCAATGAAAATGGTAGCTAAGCTGAGAGCCGAGAAGGCCAAGAAAATAGCATTCAAAAGATTGGCAGATCAAAGAGAAGATTCAAAGGGTCGGTCTAAAAATCACCATGAACCATCAAGAGCTGAAGAAGAACAAATACAGAACCAAATCTATACACAAGCCAACCAAGGTTTAGGGGATGCTAAGTGTCAGACGAAGTCTACCAAAGATATAAAGACTTAGCGAACCTCATGTGGTGAAGAAGTGCAAGCTGAGATTAGAAAAGGACCAACCACAAGATCAGCTACAGTAAGGAAGTAGTGGAAAACTACTATGTACTCACAGAGGATCATGAACAACTTAGGGGTTTGCCCAATGGTGATCCAGTCTCGATGCAAAATCCAAAGAGGATCACAATAAGTTGTCAAGTATCAAGGATGAACAAGCTTAAAGTCATCTTGGCAGCTCAGCACCAACAACAACAACAACAACAACAAGCCAAGGCCAGATGGGTCCTTGACCGAGGGACTAAACTGAGTTCTAAGGCTGCAGGCCTTGAAGAGTTCTTAGTGAACTGAAGTTCCAAGTCTATTGGACTTAAAGAGTTCTTAGTGAACTAGAGTTCCAAGGCTGTTGGACTTGAAGGAATCTTACTAATTCAGTAATGTAAAGACTTCTTTCGTGGAATCCTTGCTTTTTGAAGCAGAAGAGTGAATTAGGAGCTTGAGTCTCTAAACTTCTTAAAATCCCTTGTGTCTTTTATATTCTGTCATTTACATTATAAATCTATAACTGCTATTAACATGATAACTACATACAACTAAACTAACTCTAGAAAAATGGTCAACATAACATCTATGAAGGGGAACCTTAACTTATTCCACTGTGTTTGAAATAATTCATAAGTTTTATAATAATCCGGAATTTTAAATTGTAATTTTAAATATTTATTAAATATAAATATTTATTTGATTTGCATTGTTGAAATTGATGAAATAAATATTTTATTGATGTGATGGTTGTTAGTAAATATTTATGAATCTAAATTTATTAGATAATGTTCTAAATTAAATTAATTTATAATTTAGAGAGTGTAATATAACATGAGAGGTTATATTGTTGTGTTCATTTAATAATTTAAATGGTATATTAAATTATTAAATAAAATTATAATGAAATTATAATTTTATGTTATTTATTTAAATGGTATATTTAATTAAAATATAGTACGTGATTAAATTAATTGATTAATGTTGGATATGAAAATCCAAATAAATAAGATGTAATTATAAATTATAAACTAAAGTGTTTATTAAAATAAATTAAAAAGGGTTTAAATTAGTTTTTTGCCATACAAGGCTTAAAATATTAAGTATTTAAAATTTAAAGGTTTTGCCAAAACAAAGCCTTATGGCTTTTGAATTTCTATTTTTGAATTTAAATAAAATAATAAATATAATATATATTTATAACTTAAGCATTATAACTGATATTGTGTTTAGTACCGTATTAAGGTTATACCAGTTTTATATTAGTACGTATATCAGTTTTCTTTACGCATACTTGGCTAAGTCTGAGAGTTCAGAGAATTGAGAATTGAGAGTTAAACTTGAGAGAATTGTCTGCAATTGTAAGGATTAGCAAGCTATTTGAAGGTATTTCTTAACACTTTGACATTATATATATATATATATATGTATGCATTTATAAGTTTACGAAAAAGTTTTGTTCATGTTCTGTCAATTCTATTTCTTCCGAATTGTTGTTATGTAATTGAATTATGGTGGTTATATGTGATGTTATGCTAGAATTAGTGCTAAGACAATGATTATTATGATAATTTCGTTTAAAAAAGGAAGAAAGTGATTTACAGTGTATGTTTCTCATGTGGCTTATGTAAATATCAATTTTGATGGTCAATTCGTATGCTAAACTGCAAATTGAGGCTTGTTTATGCTAGTTCATTACGAAATGAGCATAACGTAATTTGAATGAATTGATTTGGCCAAGTATAGAGATTACAGTGATGATTTTTGCAAGAGATAACAAAAAAATTGAGTTTTTATATGAAAACATGAAATTTGAGAAATTAAACTAGTTTTAGTTGATGTTAAATTGTTCTAGTTGGTTGAAAATATTAGCAAACATTTTTATGATTAGTTTATATCAATTGATTGTGCTAAATTCACTGTTTGGTGTGTGAAATTCGTGTTAGTTGGGCTAAAGTCGTCTACTGTTCATGCCATTTCTGCCTCTGTCTGTGCACCAGCCCAACTGTGCCGGTCCCAGGCTTGTGTATGGTACAGCTGGGCCATACCATGTTCTCAGACAGTGAAGTCTGCTGATGTTGCAGACCTTAATATACCACTATAGCTTGGTCTAAGGTTGAGTTAAGGAGTCAAACATGTAACAAGGAGGTTAATTCAGTACTATGTCATGTCATTGATAATTTCAACTTTGTAAAAGTGATTACTAAGTAATGAACGCATTATGTTATAAGTTAGTTTATACAATGAACGCTAGATAAGTGTTGTGAGGTTAACACTTGAATTTTCTGATATTTGAATAGTAGCGTACGACTTGTGTTAACATAACAAGTTTAGCTAGAAATGCATGTTATATTAAAAAATGAATGTTAGCATATCTAATAAGTATTGTGGTTCTAAACCTATGTGTAGGTGAACGTGAGTGTAGTTTTATAGCTTACACTCGAGACAAGTTTCTAAACTTCTCTTTTTACATTGAGCAAGTCTTTCTAACTCTACATTTACGTTAAGCAAGTTTCTTACTTTAAACTTTCATTAAGCGAACTCTTGTATTCCTAATCATTATTTGAGCAAGCTATCTATGACTTTAACTTTATTCGAACAAGTTTGAATTCCAATATTTATTGATGTACTCTAACTTGTTTATTATTAGACAAGTTTCTTTATTGTCATTCGTGTATTATGAATGATATTTTCTTTAATTCTAATTTTTAATGTTGAATTATCTTATCTCATTTACTTGACACAAGCTATTCTCATAATGAGCAAGCTTTATTTTCAGCTTGCTATTATTTAAAGTATATTCAATAATTGATAATCCTAGCTTAATATTATTCAAGCAAGGTTTATTGTCATTCAATACTTATGCTCTGTAGTTGTTTCTAAGCATGAGTTCAAGATATAGTTAGTTCGCTTACACTTATTCATTGTTCTATATCATGTTACTATTGATCAACTGTTATGTTATCAAACACTATTGATTCAACTAAGTCCTCTAGTTGATCGTTAAACTTCAAATTACCCTTGAAAGCTTATCCAAACCAAACTTTCTTTGGTGTGGACTTGTACTCTAAATACTGAGATGAACAACCCTATTATTATTAGGGGATAATTTACGCTTAGCGTTGAAATGTTTGTGCACAATACATTGTATGAATGACTGATCCCCCTAAGTACGAGGAGTCCTTCTAGTCTTATGACTGTTAAAGTTGGAGTTGAAAGATTACTCGCAACTGTGGACATAGTTCATGGTCTTATGACCCTCAGTTACGTATATTCCATATTTTGGATTCCAGTTTTTGGTTATCATTGATAGAGTACTTTTCAGTTTTGATGAGCCTTATTCATTGGCAGTTATTATATTCTGGTTGATTCATTGCTATATCTAGTGAGCAATTGTTTTGCTCACTCTTGCATATTTATACATTCATTGCAGCTAAAGTTGAGAAGGTAGACGAACCTACAACTACCAAAGGAAAGGGAAAAATGTACAAGTGATGAAGACTTGTAATTTTCATTTATTATTATGATGATAAACTTTTAAATAATGATGTGATGTAATAATTTATTTCTGCACTTGTATGATGTTAAAGGTTAGACAACATGGGAAGATTTTTATTTAATGATGTAACCCTATTTAAAGGGAGGGTTTATGGTTTAAATATTATTTTATTTGGGTAGATAGTATGTATGCATGGATAGTAAGCACCAAATCTTGTGGGAATGAAGTACCTAGATTTGGGACTGTCACAAGTTGGTATCAAAGCTTAAGGTTATGAACCTTAGGTGGGGGAAAAGCCTTAGGAAGTAACCTTTGAAAAGATAGTGATGATAAACTCTTATCGAGTTTTAGGAAAGAGAAAGTAATAAAACACTTATGTGCTTATGTGATTACAACTTATGTGCTCGTGAGTGCCGAGTAGTGATGATTAGTAATTAAACTTAAAATTTTGCTGTCAGGATGACTAATGTAGGAGGATCCAGTCAGGCGAGGGAGGAAGGATCCCAGATGCCTAGAGAGGAGAAGCCTCGAGATATTCTGGTGATTTGGGAACAACTACTACCACGGGAAACAGTTCCGTCGATCACAGTAGTTGAGCAGGAGAGAGTACCTGATGAGGAGGATGAGATAGAGACAGATGAGGAGGACCCCGTTGAGCTGCCACAGTCAGGGGATGAGGAGGACGAGGAGGAAGAGATTCCACTTAACTCGATAGTTGCCCTTATGTACGACGAGGTGTATGACCGCAATGTGGAACTTCAAGATACCGTCGAGGAGTTACAGGAGATAGTAGCTGAACAACAGACCTCGATGGCATAGAAGGACGACGAGATCCAGGATCGAGAAGAATGGCTGAACATCATTGAAGAGAAGCTGATCCACACGGAAGGGGAAAACGAGCAACTGATGGAGAAGATTGCAGAACTGGAGAATAAGCTGAAGGAGGAATCTACCAAGAGGACCAGAGCCGAAGACGCGCATGAGGAAGCTTATCAATTAGCCAGGATGGCAGAGAGGGACACACAAGCAAAGAGGATGAAGATGGAGGAGATGAATAATGTATTCAATACCGTAATCAATCGAGGTCAAGATCGGGTCATGTGTTATCATATTCAGTTCGAGACGTTGCCATCATACATTTTAGATCGCCGAACAATGACTCGAATTATGGAGGAAGAGCGTCGTAAGGCTACGCAGTATCTTAGTAGAACATTGTAATGAATGTACTTGATATGTGATTAGGGAGTTAATAAATTGTAAATCCCGAGTACGATATAACCAATGGGATATATGTTGATGATGTTGTCCTGCAACTGTTATAGTTCAAGAAAGTAATGTAAATAGCAGTGATGTTATTGTTTTGATGTTTTTAAAAGATTATGAATGAATAAAAGTTATTATTTTATTCAAACTGATATGTGTTATGTGATAAAAAAAATTTATGATGTGCAACTTAAGTATATAATACTTAAAAGGTTGAATAGTTACTAATGGATGTATTTTAACAAAAAATGCCTCCAAGACGTCAACCACCCCAATGGAGAACCACTGAGGAAAGCAACAATAACAATGTGGAAGATAACCCAGTTCAGCAGCTAGTAACGTTACTGACGGGTGCTTTGCAGAATCAACCTCAGAACCAACGTACAACGTTTAAGGACTTCAAGGCAGTTGGACCACCAAAATTTTGCGGGTCCATGAATCCGGTTGAAGCACAGACCTGGATCATGGGAATAGAGAAAGTTTTCGATGTTGCTAGGGTAGAGGAGATTCAGAAGACTGCTTTTGCAACTTTCATGTTGAAAGCAGAGGCTAGTTATTGGTGGCAAGCCAATAAAACCTGAGGAGGTCAAGGGGTAATGTCTTGGGAAAGGTTCAAGGAAATATTCTTTGAGACCTATTTTCCAGAAAGTTCAAAGAGTCAACTAGAAGTGCAATTTTTGGAACTGAAGCAGGGAACGATGTCGGTGTCTGAGTATATCGCAAGGTTCAACGAGTTGGCAAGGTTTGCGCCATATCAAGTTAGCACAAATGAACGCAAAGCGAAGAGGTTTGAATAGGGATTGAAGCCCTAGTTGTACAGTAGGGTTTCCCTATTCCAGCTGAAGACATTTGCAAGGGTAATAGAAAAGGCAATTCTCGCTAAGAGTGGAGGCGAAGCTGTAACAAAACATAACCAAGAGCAGAGGAAGAAGAAGAGTGAAGGTGAAGTTAAGAGTGGTGGTGGTAACGGTGGAAATGGCAACAACAATTTGAAGAGGAAGTGGAATGTAAATGTGGGAGCTGGAAATCAGCAAGGAAACCAGAAAAGAAGATGTTCGAAGCATGTGCTACATGCGGGAAGTTTCACAAGGGTGTGTTCTTGATGGGGAAGCGAGTATGCTTCAACTATGGCTAGGAGGGTCACATCGCCCCAAATTACACTCAATCTAAGAAGAGCGTTTGCTTCACGTGCGGGTCCAAGGATCACTTTGCTCGTGAATGCCCTAAGAAGAGATCTGGTGAGGCAAATGGAAGCAAGGGAAATGCTAGTGGAGGTAAACTGACTATTGCGGGACCAACATCAACAAATAAGCCCACAGCAAGAACTTTCAACATGGCGGTGCAGGATGCGGTACAATCAAAAGATGTCATGTCAGGTATTATCCCAATCAATGATATAAATGCATATGTATTATTTGATTCGGGTGCTACTTGCGCGTTTATATCTGATGAATTTGCTAAGAGATTAGAAATACCTAGTGAAGAGTTGAATTTCCCTTTAAACATAGAAATTGCGAATAAGGAGGTAATTCATGTTAGGTTCGTATACAAGAATTATAGGGTGAATATTAAAGGGAATGTTATGAAAGTAGATTTAATCCCGATAAAACTAGGAGAGTTCGATGTTATATTGGGAATGGATTGGCTATTCAATTATGGAGCGATAATTGACTGCCAAAAGAAGTGTGTAAATCATATGACTCCGTCAAAGGTAGTTTTTCATGGTAGCAAATCTCCTAGACAAATGAAATGTCTGACGATGATGCAGGCCAAGAAGTTATTGAGTAAAGGCTGTGTAGGGTACCTAGCCTACATTGTCGATATTAAAAAGGAGAAGGGTGAGAAACTGAATGAAATACCAGTGGTTAAGGAATTCATAGATGTGTTTCTGGAGGATTTGACAGGACTTCTGCTTGACAGAGAAATCGAGTTCGTGATCGACTTAGCACCAGGAACCACTCCGATATCGAAGGCCCCGTACAGAATGGCTCTGGTAGAGATGAAAGAACTAATGGTGCAACTACAAGAGCTGTTGGATAAGAAGTAAATTCAGCCAAGCATATCACTGTGGGGAGCAACGGTGTTATTCGTGAAGAAGAAGGATGGGTCAATGCGTCTTTGCATTGATTATAGAGAATTAAACAAAGACACTATTAAAAACAAATATCAATTGCCAAGAATAGATGACTTATTTGATCAATTGAAGGGTGCTAGGTACTTCTCGAAAATAGATTTAAAAAGTGGGTATCACCAATTAAAAGTAAGGAAGGAGGATGTACCGAAGACGGCATTTCGAACTCGGTATGGACATTACAAATTTTTGGTGATGTCTTTTGGTTTGACGAACACCCCTGCAGCGTTCATGGATTTGATGAACAGGGTGTTCAAACCATTTTTGGACAAGTTTGTGGTGGTATTTATCTATGATATTCTGGTGTACTCTAAAACTCAAGAAGAACACGTGGAAAACTTACGTCTGACGCTGGAGACGCTAAGAAAAGAAAAGTGAAAGTAGTATGCACACAACTCAATCATGTTTGATGATAAAGCATATACTTTGTAACAATTTTATTCATTTATTAATAAAAAGTATTCATTTATTAAAAGCTTTTAATTATCTACATGATGCTGTTTTATAATATGTGATAAACCCATAGTTTTAAGCAATGTTTTTAGAATAATGATGATGATCATTCTAATGGGATCTAAATTCTTAAAAAGCTTAAAACTAAAATAGTTCCCAATCATTGGACTACTAAATTGGGAATTAGTGAATCCAGATAGATTGGTACATATGTTGCTTTCTCATTGGATGAGGATGATTGATCTCATGATTATTTGTGTGGCGACACTAAAGCAAGTATGTAGGTGCTTATTAGAGAATAAGTTCACTAAACGTGGCTCGCTAAGGAATGCCTAATGGAGTTTTATTTGCCTGTCAATTCCTGTAGTGATAGTAGTACAAGTGATCCTTGGACTTGAGATCATCATAGTATCTTGTGTATGATGAGTTATACTTTGACTTATTCCTTAAGACCCTTAGGATATATCAAAGGGTATGCTTGGGTATAATTAGTTGTACATGGAGATAATGTATGATCAATAAAGAATCTACCACTTCTAGTAAAAGAAGAGAAATGTCATATGTGATTCGATAAATGACAACGCAGTAGTCCTTGGCCAAAACAGAATGAAATTAGAAAGGAGTTTCTAATTTGCATTATTTGGAGTTGTGCATTTAAGGATCGAAATACATATAATTAAATAAAATAAGACTTGACAGTAATTCCATGTCTTATATTTAGTTGGGACATTGTATGGTGGAATGATTGAATTGTATGGTAACTATTTACTCAAGGGTTCTTTTATGATTAATGTTGAAATCTATATTATCTGGAAAGTCGTTGATCACTAGGGAGGCTTATCCCTATTGTAGAATAAATATTATTTATTTAAATAAATTAATAGTTTAATTTATTTATTTAAATAAGATTAGAATTGTTCTAATTGATTTATTCACAACCGGTTTAATATGGAGAACCTAAAGGGTCACACCATAAAAGGAAGAATAATTATTTAAGAAGTTAATGACATAATCGTAATAATAAGTTAAGTATATTTAATTTAATCTATGGTGATAGAATAAATTAAATAGCTTAATATTTATTATTTAATATTTTGGAAATATTAAATATAAATTACTAAGAGGAGTCTTATTATTATTACTATTAGTATTATTTAATTCCTATAGGAATTTGAGAATTAATTAATAAAAGTACTCTCATTTATTTATTAGGAGCCTAATTAATTAAAGGAGTTTAATTAATTAAAATAAAGCCCAATTCTTTAATTGTTAAGGAGGGTTGCCTACATCTATAAATAAGAGGAGTCTTATTATGGGTGCAGAGTGGTTGTTGACTTTTTCACAACAGACGTGATTTCAATTGTTGGAGAGTACGTTCTTTTTCTATAGAGATAGAACACTAGGGTTTAGCCAACCACCCTTCTTCTTCTTTGGTGGATCACCTCTAAAGGCCAAACACTTGGGTGGCTAACGTTGATCAAAGGAAGGAACCAAACTCGGTGGATTCAAGTTGAACGCGAAAGGATTTGGAGGTGAACGTGTACCTGAGGAAGCTCGAATCTTCAAAGGTATGATTCTTGTTCTTTATCTTTTCGTTTAATTAATAATTATGCATAAAGGATGATCCGGGTATATGGGTTGTAAAATTTTTAAACTCTGATTTTCTATGCTTCCGCTTAATTTATGCAATTTGATTGCGTTCATGAATATTACAAACCTAACAGTGGCATCAAAGCCAAACCTTTATGTGAATTATTAATTGTTTTAATTTGATATGTATATTGATATGTGTTTAGAACAATTTAATTGGGCATAATTTGTTGTATAAAATTAAAAAAAAAATCGTTCGTGAATCCTAATTTTTTATTTTTTTGGCTGAACCCGTGGCCAATCTGTTTGTGTTGTTTGGCTAATTTAAATATATATAATATCCTTAATTATTTTATAACTAAAATAAAAAATTATTTTAATCTTAAAATAAAAGGTTTATTTTAATACTAAAATAAAATAAAAATTTTATTTTAATTTTTAAATTAAAATTAAATTTCATGCTAACTAATTAGAGTTGGAATTGGATTCCATGATAACTAATTAGAATTGAAATTGGATTCTATGTTTCTCAAAAAAAGGAGTTTATTTAGATATGGAATAAGATTTCATATTATTCAAAATAAAGGAGTTTATTTGTGAATAGGAAAGAGAATCTGTGTTTCCTTTAAATAAAGGAGTTTTTTTACTTGGAATTGGATTTCATAATTAATTAGAATAAATGAGTTTATTTTAATTAAAATAAAATAGTTTATTTTATTCAAAATTGGATAAATTAAAATAAAAGAGGTTTTTTTTATTTAAATTTTGATTAAAATAAAGGAGTTTATTTTGATTCAAAATTAAATTTTATGCTAACTAATTTTTCCTATTAAATGATATCAATATATATATTGAATGTTTTTTATTCATGAGATGAATGTTATTTATTGATGCATATGGTGATGTGTATGATAATAAATGGGATTGATTATGGACTATTGACCAATGTGATTGGATTTTATTTTAGTTGGATGCATGAATGTATGGGTTTTATTAAATGGGGTTTGCGTACCTCGTCTTCTCTAATTTTTCTTAATGTAAATTCTATCTTCCTCCTATGTAATTCCCCTTGACTGCTGATCAAGGTTTCTATTTATTTGAAAATAGTTTTGTAATAGGAATAGTTTGAATTAATTTTGAAGAATTGGAGATCAAGGAACAAGGAGCAATTGAAGACCCGTTTGTAATGGTGCCCGGATTTAAATGTAATAGTTATATTTAAATATTAATTCTTGCACCCCTAGGGTTTGACCTTTTTGGTTCACTTGGTGGCTCTAGTGAACCAAACTAGAATAAAGTACATAATCAATTCGGGTAGAATATAGTATTCTATATTTGCATGCTTATACTATATATATTATATATTATGCAAACATGCTTCGCATGTTAATTAATATGTCGCATATTTTATATATATATGTGTAATGCTGCTTAAACAAATGATGAGACAAATTAATAACAAACTCCTCAAATATTTTATATTAAGTTGTAACATTCAAAGATATTTGGAATATCGAACGTCGCCTTCTAGCATGATAGAAACAATAGAGTATTGAATATTTAATATGCGTTTGTTGTGCACACACAAGGCAAGTATTAAATATTTAAGATGTTGTTTTTATTACATATGATGTTTATAAGGAATTGAACATTACTGCTTTGTTGTGCATACACAAGGGCTGTAGTTTTCTATCCACTTATATGGAAATGCTGGGTCTGACTTAACTTAAATCATTTTAGTTCGGATGTGCACACACTTGACCATTATGATCTAAGAGGCAAAATACAAGTAGTTGCATAGTTGATGTAATTGACAAGAGTTGTCTACCTATTTATTTATATATAGTTTGTTGTGCACACACAAGGCTATATACATTTAAAATGGGATCCTTATTCTCACTAGCATATCTTTAATTAGATATTGCCGAACTATATATATTGAGGGTAATATAGTTTGAATAAAATAGTGGGAGATACCAATTTAAAACAAGACCTAATTTATTTTGGTAATTAATAAAAGAATGTATGCTAAAATATTGTTAATTACAAATTCATTTACAGAATTTTACAATGACTAAAATTACTATCACTACGTAGCATATTAGATGCTAAATTAATTGGATCGAATTAAATGGTTTGGTTAAGAAATTTGAGAATAGTTCTCATGACTAAAAAGTTATCTTATGTCCTTAATACGCCTATCTTTGCAATGGTTACAGATAATGCCTCTGAGGAAGAGAGTGCTACTTTTAAAAAGTGGCAAGATGATGCACAGTTGGCTCAATGCATCATGCTCGCATCCATGAGTAACGAGCTTCATTGTCAGCATGAAACTATGAATTCTCCTACTATACTCCTGCATGTTAATTAGTTGATGGTGAGGAAAGTAGGACTAATAGATATCAGATATCTAAGGAGCTCTTCCGATCTAGAATGACCAACGACACTACAGTACAGACACATGTCCTAAACATGATCAATTTGATTGAACAATTAGCACAATGGGTTTTGTCATGGATGGAGGGTTGAACCAAGATTTGATCTTGAACTCACTCCCCGACTCTTTCTCACAATTGTTGTGAATTTTTCATATGAACAAGTTAGATTACAGCCTCTTTGATTGTCTTAACATGTTGAAAAATGTTGAGAGTCACTTTTCAACCAAGAAAGACCAAGTCTTACTAGTAGGGGCCAAAGGATCTTCTAAAAGGAAGAACGATTCTCAGAAGGTAAATAGAAAGCAAAAACAAAGGATAATAAGAACAAAACTGATACGGATAGCAAAGGAGTTTGCTTCCACTACAATAAGCCTCGACACTGGAAATAAACTGCAAGAAGCATCTTACAGAGGCTAACCAGAAGAAGCTTAGTGAAGTTTCGGTTACAAATATAGTTTTTGTTCATGATTGAAATAAATTTTTCTTTAAGTCAATTTTCTACTTGGGTATTGGATACCGACTTTGGTTATCATAAATATAGATTTATGAAGGGACCAAGCATAAGTAGAAAGCTAAACAAAGATAAGTAATCCTATGTGTGGAAAATGAAGTAAAGGTTGCTGCATTAGCCATAGAAATTTATAGTTTAGCATTGCCTACGGGAAAAATCTATTAAGTCAATAAGTTGTTATTGTATTCCAGTTCTCGTTAGAAACATTATTTCCATTTTGTTGTTGGACAATGAAATCTTTGGTATTATATTTAAGTACAATTTTTGTTCTATTTATAATAATAATGTTTTTATTGAACTGGAATATTACTTAATGGATTTTGTATACTTGACTTACGTGAAAAATTATTTTGCAAATTGAACAAACTAGTATAAGAAAAGGAGATGATCATTCAAAGAGTTGAATGTGTGTATTTGCTAAAATACAATTGTGAATTATTAGAAAGGTGCAAAGAATTTAGAAATGAAACAAATTGGAAAAGTATTAGGATTCTTTGATCGGATCAAGGAAGGAATAATTGTGCAATGAGTTTCTAGATTATCTCAAATGGTTTTCTCATAATGGACGCCTCTTGATATGCAATAATTGATTGATGTATCTGAAAGAAAAAAAATCATACCTTGTTGAACATGGTACGATCCATAATGATTTTACTAGCATTCCAGTATTCTTCTGGGGTCATGTCCTAGAAATGGCTGCATATCTACGAAAAGGTAACCTCAAAATCCGACCACAAGACTCCATAAAAGTTATAGATAGGAAGGATTCCTAATTTTAAGTAAGTTAAGGTAAGGGGTTGTCCAACTTATGTGAAAAGGTTTCAAAGGATAAGCTTGGGACAAGATTTAACAAGTGTAAATTTGTGGGACATCCTAAAGTAAGTTTGGGGTATATGTTCTATAATCCTACTTAGCAAAAGGTGTTTATTGCGAAACACGCTGCTTTCTAAGATAAAGGTGTTTATCATTGAAGGGGCTAGTGGGAGGATAATAGAATCTTAAAGAGTTCAAAAACCACAAAACACTATAAATCAAATAAGAGGAACTTGTAGATAGACCTATTGTACCACAACCGAATCGTAAATCTGGAATAGTACCGAAGATACCTAGGAGGTATGGATTCATCATGGATGATGATGATGAGGTACATATCATAGAAGATGATGATCCAGTTACATACTATGACGTAAGAGTTATAGACACTTAGAGAAATGGTTTGAAGAAAGCTTCTCAAAAATGGAACATTCGTTTTGATGAGACAATCAAAAGAGTTTGATTTTATCAAAAACAAGAATGAACCTAGTGTGTACAAAAGAGTCAGTGAGAGCGTCGTGACATTCCTAGTATTATATGTTGATATACTACGGATAAGGAATGACATACCAATGCTACAATCAGTAAAGATAAAGTTGTCTAAACATTCCTCCATTAATGATTTGGGAAGAGTATCATAATTAGGGATACAAATCTATATAGATAGATTTGAGAGGATGCTCAACATAACCCAAGGAACGTATATTCATTTGATGCTAAAGTCGTTTAGCACGGCAAACTCCAAGAGATGTCTCATGTTGATGAGCCATGGAGTGTATCTCTCTTAATAGTCTCCATAAACTCATAAAAGAGAGATCACATGAGTAACAATCATGTATACAATGAAATATATGAGACCTGATGTTGATCGGTCATATTTTGGAGAAGATCATTGTCAGATAGTGAAAAACATCTTAAAGTACTTAATCGGCACTAAGGATGTGATTAAAATTTATGGTGGGTCTAAATTAAAACTAGAGGACTTAACAGACTCAAGTTTTTTAGACAGACCAAGACGACAGAAAATCCACTCTAAGGTAAAGCGTTACCTTGAATAGTGGTGTATTGAATTGGAAAGGTTCCAAACAGCAAATAGTTTTTTGTTTAGTGATAAAGACAAAGTATATAGCTGTAAATGAAGCTGCAAGTTGATTGTTTGGATGAAAAGTTCATTATAGAACTAGGAATAGTTCCTAAGTCTCATCTTGGATCTAAACATGTGTTGTGGCACTTTCACTTGATTATAGGAATCAGTGAAAGATGGGAAATCACTATAGAGATAGTGGACTCTCAAGAACAACGTTATATATCCATTAACTAAAGCTTATCCAATAGCAGGATAATCGTCACTTAGAGAAGAAGGGTATGAGATACCATGACGATTGGCTTTAGTGCAAGTGGGAGATTGAAAGTAGTATGCACACAAGCTTATCATGTTTGATGATAAAGCATATACTTTGTAACAATCTTATTCATTTATTAATAAAAAATATTAATTTATTAAAGGCTTTTAATTATCTACATGATGCTGTTTTATAATATGTGATAAACCCATAGTTTTAAGCAATGCTTTTAGAATAATGATAATGATCATTCTAATGAGATCTAAATTCTTAGAAAGCTTAAAACTAAAATAGTTCCCAATCATTGGACTACTAAATTGGGAATTAGTGAATCCGGATATATTGGTATATACGTTGCTTGCTCATTGGATGAGGATGATTGATCTCATGATCATTTGTATGGAGACACTAAAGCAAGTATGTAGGTGCTTATTAGAGAATAAGTTCACTAAACGTGGCTCGCTAAGGAATACCTAATGGAGTTTTATTTTCCTGTCAATAGGAATTCCTGTAGTGATAGTAGTACAAGTGATCCTTGGACTTGAGATCATCATAGTATCTTGTGTATGATGAGTTATACTTCGACTTATTCCTTAAGACCCTTAGGGTATATCAAAGGGTATGCTTGGGTATAATATGTTGTACACGGAGATAATGTATGATCAATAAAGAATCTACCGCTTCTAGTAAAAGAAGAGAAATGTCCTATGTGATTCGATAAATGACAACCCAGTAGTCCTTGGTCAAGGCAGAATGAAATTAGAAAGGAGTTTCTAATTTGCATTATTTGGAGTTGTGCATTTAAGGATCGAAATACATATAATTAAATAAAATAAGATGTGACAGTAATTTCATGTCTTCTATTTGATTGGGACAATGTATGGTGGAAGGATTGAATTGTACGGTAACTATTTACTTAAAGGTACTTTTATGATTAATGTTGAAATCTATATTATCTAGAAAGTCGTTGATCGCTAGGGAGACTTATCCCGATTGTAGAATAAATATTATTTATTTATATAAATTAATAGTTTAATTTATTTATTTAAATAAGATTAGAATTGTTCTAATTGATTTATTCACAACCGGTTTAATATGGAGAACCTAAAGGGTCACACCATAAAAGGAAGAATAATTATTTAAGAAGTTAATGGCATAATCATAATAATAAGTTAAGTATATTTAATTTAATCTATGGTGATAGAATAAAGTAAATAGCTTAATATTTATTATTTAATATTTTGGAAATATTAAATATAAGGAGTCATATTATTATTATTATTTAATTCCTAAAGGAGTTTGGGAATTAATTAATAAAAGTACTCTCATTTATTCCTAATAAGATTAGGAGGCTAATTAATTAAAAGTTTAATTAATTATTCCTAATAAGATTAGGAGCCTAATTAATTAAAGGAGTTTAATTAATTAAAATAAAGCCCAATTCCTTAATTGTTAAGGAGGGTTGCCTACATCTATAAATAAGAGGAGTCTTATTATAGGTGCAGAGTGGTTGTTGACTTTTTCACAACAGACGTGATTCCAATTGTTAGAGAGTACGTTCTTTTTCTATAGAGATAGAAAACTAGGGTTTAGCCAACCACCCTTCTTCTTGAATATTTCTTCTTCATTGGTGAATCACCTCTAGAGGCCAAATACTTGGGTGGCTAACGTTGATCAAAGGAAGGAACCAAACCCGATGGATTCAAGTTGAACGTAAAAGGATTTGGAGGTGAACTTGAACCTGAGGAAGCTCGAATCTTCAAAGGCATGATTCTTGTTCTTTATGTTTTCGTTTAATTAATAATTATGCATAAAGGATGATCCGGGTATATGGTTTATAAAGTTTTTAAACTCTGATTTTCTATGCTTTCGCTTAATTTATGCAATTTGAATGCGTTCATGAATATTACAAACCTAACAAAAAGTTGTACGTGAAATTCTCTAAGTGGGACTTTTGGCTGGAACGTGTACAATTTCTTGGGCATGTAATTGATAAGGATGGGATTTCTGTAGATCCATCAAAAGTCGAAGCTGTGATAAATTGGGAACAACCAAGAACTCCATCAGAAGTAAGAATTTTCTTGGGATTGGCAGGATATTACAGACGATTTATTCAAGATTTTTCCAAGATTGATACTCTGTTGACAAATTTGACGAGAAAATCTATAAAATTTGTTTAGACGGAGAAGTGTGAAGAAAGTTTATAAGAACTAAAAAAGAAGTTAAGTGTGGCACCTGTGTTGTCATTACCAGATAATACATGAAATTTTGTGGTGTATAGTGATGCTTCACACAAAGGATTGGGTTGTGTCATTATGCAGAACAACATGGTTATTGCGTATGCATCAAGGCAACTGAAAGACTACGAGAAAGGGTATCCGACTCATGATTTAGAGTTGGCGGCAGTTGTGTTCGCACTGAAGATATGGAGACACTATCTCTATAGAGAAAAATGTGAGATCTACACAGACCATAAGAGTCTGGAATATATTTTCACAGAGAAGGACCTGAACATGCGTCAAAGAAGATGGATGGAGTTAATAAAAGATTATGATTGCGAGATCTTTTATCATCCGGGCAAAGCTAATGTGGTTGTGGATGCCTTGAGTAGGAAAGGCAGAGAAAAGTTGATGTTGTTAACCAACCAGGAGGATCATTTCAGCAATGGAAAGACTAGAGTTGGAAATAAAATTTCCCAAAGAGACCAACGAAAAATTATTCCAAATGGAAGCTAGTTCAACTTTGTTGGACATGGTGATGAATGCTCAATTACAGGATGAAGAATGCAAAAAAATAAAGGAAAGTGTGGTCGAGGGTAAAGAGGTGAAGTATAAACTTGATACTGAGGGAATGTTGAGATTCGAGGGACGAATTTGGGTTCCAGCAGTACAGGATATTAAAGAAGACATCTTGACAGAAGCTCATAGGTCAAGATATTTGATTCATCCGGGAAGTACGAAGATGTATCAAGATTTGCGGCGACATTTTTGGTGGCCAAATATGAAAAGAGACGTTGTAGAATGCATTGCAAAGTGCTTGACGTGTGAGAAGGTGAAAGCTGAACATTAATGACCAAGCGGGTTACTTCAACCGTTGGAGATACCGGAATGAAAGTGGGAGCACATCACAAGGGATTTTGTGGTAGGTCTTCCAATGACTCGGAAAGGATACGATGCAATATGGGTGATAGTGGATAGATTAACGAAATTCGCACACTTTTTGCCAATAAAGATTAGATTTAATCTTGATCAGCTGGCGAAGCTATACGTTAAAGAGATTATCTCAAGACATGGAGTTCCAGTGTCAATTGTATCAGACAGAGATCTGAGGTTCACATCAAATTTCTGGAAGAGACTTCAAGAATACATGCGAACACAATTAAAGATGAGTACGACATATCATCCGCAAACTGATGGTCAAAGTGAACGAACAATCCAAACGTTAGAGGATATGCTTAGAGCGTGCATAATGGATTTCAAAGGAAACTGGGATGATCATCTACCATTGGTGGAATTTGCATACAACAACAGTTACCATGCAAGCATTGGTATGCCGCCATACGAGGCATTATATGGCAAGAAGTGCAGAACTCCACTATGCTGGGATGAAGTTGGTGAACGTCAACTGCTAGGCCCAGAACTGGTACAGCAGACCACTGAAGTTATCAAACTCATCAAAGTAAGATTGGTAGCTGCTCAAGATCGACAGAAAAAGTATGATGATCAACACGGGAAGAATCATGAATTTGAAGCAGGAAATTTCGTGTTCCTGAAAGTTTCTCCTTGGAAGGGGAAAATTCGTTTTGGAAAGAAAGGAAAGTTCAGCCCAAGGTTTATTGGACCTATCGAAATATTGCGAAGAGTGGGAGAAGTAGCTTATGTGGTAGTTTTACTTCCAGAGTTAGAACATGTGCACAATGTTTTTCATGTGTCGGTGTTGCGACCGTATAAACCCGATTATAAGCATGTGATCGAGTATGAACCATTGCAGTTCAGTAAAGATTTGTCTTATAAAGAGATTCCTATCCAGATAGTCGACAGGAAAGAACAAGTGCTCAGGAATAAAGTGATACCTTCTGTGAAGGTGATATGGAGGAACCACAACGTCGAAGAGGCTACGTGGGAACTCGAAGTGGAAATGATGAAGAATTACCCTGAGTTATTTGTTTAGTCTGTGTCTTCAATTCTGGGGACAGAATCTTTGTAAGGAGGGAAGAATATGACGATTTGATTGTTTGAATTGTGATTCTGGGGACAGAATCCTTGTAAGGAGGGAAGGATGTAACAATCCGAAATTTTAAATTGTAATTTTAAATATTTATTAAATATATATATATTTATTTGATGTGAATTATTGAAATTGATGAAATAAATATTTTATTGATGTGATGGTTGTTAATAAATATTTATGAATCTAAATTTATTAGATAATGTTCTAAATTAAATTAATTTATAATTTAGAGAGTGTAATATAACATGAAATGTTATATTGTTGTGTTGATTTAATAATTTAAATGGTATATTAAATTATTAAATAGAATTATAATGAAATTATAATTTTTATTATTTGTTTAAATTGTATATTTAATTAAAATATAGTATGTGATTAAATTAATTGATTAATGTTGGATATGGAAATCTAAATAAATAAGATGTAATTATAAATTATAAACTAAAGTGTTTATTAAAATAAATTAAAAAGAGTTTAAATTAGTTTTTGCCAAACAAGGCTTAAAATATTAAGTCTTTAAAATTTAAAGGGTTTTGCCAAACAAAGCCTTATGGCTTTTGAATTTCTAATTTTTGAATTTAAATAAAATAAATTAAATAAATTAAATAATAAATATAATATATATTTATAACTTAAGCGTTATAACTGATATTGTGTTTAGTAGCGTATTAAGGTTATACTAGTTTTATATTACTAGGCATATCAGTTTTCTTTACGCATACTTGGCTAAGTCTGAGAGTTCAAAGAATTGAGAATTGAGAGTGAAACTTGAGAGAATTGTCTGCAATTGCAAGGATTAGCAAGCTATTTGAAGGTATTTCTTAACACTTTGACATTATATATATATATATATATATATAAGTTTACGGCAAAGTTTTGTTCATATTCTGTCAATTCTATTTCTTCCGAGTTGTTGTTATGTAACTGAATTATGGTGGTTATATGTGATGTTATGCTAGAATTAGTGCTAAGACAATGATTACTATGATAATTTCGTTTGAAAAAGGAAGAAAGTGATTTACAGTGTATGTTTCTCATGTAGCTTATGTAAGTTTAAATTTTGATGGTCAATTCGTATGCTAAACTGCAAATTGAGGCTTGTTTATGCTAGTTCATTAAGAAACGAGCATAACATAATTTGAATGAATTGATTTGGCCAAGTATAGAGATTATAGTGATGATTTTTGCAAGAGATATCAAAAAAATTCAGTTCTTATATGAAAACATGAAATTTGAGAAATTAAACTAGTTTTAGTTGATGTTAAATTGTTGTAGTTGGTTGAAAATGTTAGCAAACATGTTTATGATTGGTTTATATAAATTGTTTGTGTTAAATTCACTGTTTGGTGGGGTGAAATTCGTGTTAGTTGGACTAAAGTCAACTACTATTCATGCCGTCATTTACATTCAATTCAATGCACAAATAGCATTACTGTAAGTGCCAAGGAAAAAAAATGGTGTAGTCACTTGCTTGGTTTAAGTTTGTGTATGGCGCAATTGCGCCATACCCTATCTTGAGACAGTGAAGTCTGTTGATGTTGCAGACCTTGATATACCACTATAGCTTGGTCTAAGGTTGTGTTAAGGAGTCAAACATGTAACAAGGAGGTTAATTCAGTACCATGTCATGTCATTGATAATTTCAACTTTGTAAAAGTGATTAGTAAGTAATGAACACGTTATGTTATAAATTAGTTTATACAATGAATGCTAGATAAGTGTTATGAGGTTAACACTTGAATTTTCTGATATTTGAATAGTAGCGTAAGACTTGTGTTAACATAACAGGTTTAGCTAGAAATGCATGTTATATTAAAAAATGAATGTTAGCATATCTAATAAGTATTGTGGTTCTAAACCTATGTGTAGGTGAACGTGAGTGTAATATTATAGCTTACGCTCGAGGCAAGTTTTTAAACTTCTCTTTTTTACATTGAGGAAGTCTTTCTAACTCTACATTTACGTTAATCAAGTTTCTTACTTTAAACTTTCATTAAGCGAACTCTTGTATTCCTAATCATTATTTGAGCAAGCTAGCTATGACTTTAACTTTATTCGAACAAGTTTGAATTCTAATATTTATTGATGTACTCTAACTTATTTATTGTTAGACAAGTTTCTTTATTGTCATTCGTGTATTATAAATGAAATTTTCTTAAATTCTAATTTCTAATGTTGAATTATCTTATCTCATTTACTTGACACAAGCTATTCTCATAATGAGCAAGCTTTATTTTCAGCTTGTTATTATTTAAAGTATATTCAATAATTGATAGTCCTAGCTTAAAATTATTCAAGCAAGGTTTATTGTCATTCAATACTTATGCTCTGTAGTTGTTTCTAAGCATGAGTTTAAGATATAGTTAGTTTGCTTATACTTATTCATTGTTCCATATCATGTTACTATTGATCATCTGTTATGTTATCAAACACTATTGATTCAACTAGTCCTCTAGTTGATGATTGTTAAACTTCAAATTACCCTTGAAAGCTTATCTAAACCAAACTTTCTTTGGTACGGACTTGTACTCTAAATACTGAGATGAACAACCCTATTATTATTAGGGGATAATTTACGCTTAGCGTTGAAATGTTTGTGCACAATACATTGTACGAAGGACTGATCCCCCTAAGTACGAGGAGTCCTTATAGTCTTATGACTGTTAAAGTTGGAGTTGAAAGATTACTCTCAACTGTGGACATAGTTCATGGTCTTATGACCCTCAGTTACGTATATTCCATATTTTGGATTCCAGTTTTTGGTTATCATTGATAGAGTACTATTCAGTTTTGATGAGCCTATTCATTGGTAGTTATTATATTCTAGTTGATTCATTGCTATATCTAGTGAGCAATTGTTTTACTCACTCTTTCATATTTATACATTCATTGTAGCTAAAGTTGAGAAGGTAAACGAACCTAAAACTAGCAAAGGAAAGGAAAGGAAAAAATGTACAAGTGATGAAGACTTGTAATTTTCATTTATTGTTATGATGATAGACTTTTAAATAATGATGTGATGTAATAATTTATTTACGCACTTGTATGATGTTAAAGGTTAGACAACCTGGAAAGATTTTTATTTAATGATGTAACCCTATTTAAAGGGAGGATTTATGGTTTAAATATTATTTTATTTGGGTAGATAGTATGTATGCATGGATAGTGAGCACCAAATCTTGTGGGAATGAAGTACCTAGATTTTGGGGTGTCACAAGTTTGTCATCTGCTATTCGCTCAGCAATGTAACCTAAAATGGAAAAGGTTTTTGAAAATAAAAAGAATCTATTCAACCCCCCTTCTAGATCTATTGTGTGCCCTCTGGGAACTAACATATATGTATAAACAATTTATGTTAATATCTTCTGCAATAGTTATAGAATTGGTGTACCAGGTTCGTGGTGATTAGTACCCGGATTTGGGGACGCTACAGTACCATATAAAATACTAGTTGAGACTCGATGTGTACTAAGTCCTAGAAAAGTTATAAGAAGAAGATAAGAATATAAATTATCAAAGATGATTATTGTATGAGTTAAGACATCTCCATATGTCATAACGCCGTTAAAAGGTAAAGAAGAATGATTACGTGAACTTAGGTTAAAAATGCGAGCCATAGGGAGTAAAGTTAACCTTAAACCAATGCGTAAGTCAAGTATATGACTAATTGGTGTATGTGATATTTCCTTATGTGTTATATAGGGATTACAATGAACAGTTCAATGTAAACTATAAGCTGTAGCTGTGCTTAAGGCAAGTTTCCTAACCTCATTCATGATTAATATGAATGCTAGTTTCTTAAACTTTCTCAGATGTTGAATATGATAAGTTTTACCTATGTTCAAATTTGTGATATTTGTATAAGGTGTTAGTATGTATGAGGTCATGTGCCACAATTTTACACTTCGGTGTTTCTGTGAAATGAACTGTTCTATGTGAAGAAGTTATGTTTATACATGAACCGTTATTATTAAGTCTGTGCTAATAATTCTAGCCAGACAAAACATGTATGAAAAAGGTAGAAGAATGAAAGTATGTGAAAATAAATTTGATTAATATTTTAAAATGACAGGAATCAAAATTATTCCTATTATTCAACCTGCTTCATAACCTTTGTTCGGTTATTGAAGTTTTAAAGGAATATTTAAATTCTTAATGTTGTTTATTCAACTGTTATGACTTCCTGAGCAATTGAATACTCATTCTTGCTTTAAATAAAAACATTTTCAGTAAATGATGTTAGAAAGAACTTAAGGATCCTGTAAAGATCAAGCTGACCGGTATACAGATGAAGTGTCATTTAGTATATGAATGAGCGTGAAGATCAAGCCAAGACTTATAATGTAGAATAGTTTAATTAAACTATAGAATAATTTAATGAACTGTTATATATCCTTGGTGGCGGATGAAGGTCAATCTTGTAAGATGTAAAGAATAATGTAATTACCATTATTTATAATGAACGAGGTTATAAGGTTTTAGAACCTGGGATTTGAGATTGTATTTTGTTATATTTTTCTATATAATGATGTATGTTTGGAATGAGATGTATTCGTGGTGTACGAAATTCGGTTGTGAAAATAGACCAAATTTTGGGGCGTCACAGGAATGGTATCCATCATTGAATAGTATAAAGCTGGGTAATGGACCCTTTTTATGACCAATATACAAGATTTTGTTGTTATTACCTTACAATTTTTTGATTTTATGAAATTAAATATGATGTGGTCAACACATTTAACCGAATATGTTTACTTTGTGTTTGTGGCTTTCCAGGCAATTAGGAATATTTTACCATCAAATTTATCTATGGTGGACACTTTGGAGAGATCCCACATAAACAGTATATGGGAGGTACTTTTAATTTTTATGTTTTCTATCATCCTGATTATATCTCTTTACTTGACATAGTTAACATGGGGAAGGAGTTCGGATATCAAGTTGGACACCTAAAGTTCCATTATAAGTCACCTGAAACTGATATGGAGAGGGGATTATGGGTGTTAAAAAATGATGATGATGATCTTTTAACAATGTGTATACTTATCCCTCCTAGTAAGCTAATTGAAATATATTTTGAGGTGATTAGACCTATGGGAGCAGAAGCTGACTTTGAAGTTAAAGGTGACTTCAATTTATTAAAAATGTTGCAAGATTCAGCTGTTTTAGGCCCTTTAAAAATAGTAAATCAAGTTGGAAAATTCTAGAAAAATTTGGGAACCTCTGGATATTATATTTTGTCAGATTCCAAAAAAGAAATATTTTTGGAATTGTTTTGATATTTTTCTTGTAAATAGTTGTGTTGTGAATAAATGAAAATAAATAGCTATGTGATGTCATAAATGGTATAAATGTGATGTTAGTGCTTTGAAACCCTAAAAATGTTGTATTCTGATTATTGGATGGTATTTTGGTATTTTTTGATGAGAATTAATATTTATGACCTTTTAGGGTTATTAAATAAATGAATTAATAAAGGGTAAACCATTAAAATAGTTTGTTTAATTGGTTTAACAAATGACTAAAATATTATTATGATATTAATAATATTAGAATAAGATATTTTAAATAATCAATAATATTTAGTTTAAGATTGGATTTAAAATATTATTAAATGATTAATAATATTAGATTAAAGCATTAACAAATGATTAAGATATTATTAAATGACTAATAATATTGGATTAAAATATTATTAATGTAATTAATAATATTAGATTAAAATATATATTATTAATAGATTAATAATATTAGATTAAAGTATTATTAGTTGATTAAAATATTATTAAATAATTAATAATATTCAAATTAGATTAATGTTATTAAAAGGTTAACAATATTAGTGAATGAATAAAATATTATTAAATGAATAATAATATTAGTAAAAGAAGTAAGTGTTAAGAATATTAGAAATTGATTAATTAAGATATTAATAAGAGGTTAATAATATTAGTAAGCAAATAAAGTATTATTAGTTGATTAATAATATTGTCATTGGTGGAGGTTGAGAAGTCTAGGAAGTCTTCTGAACCTTCTTAGCCCTCTTAGCCTTTGGAGAAGGTTGAGCGGATTGACTTTGTGGAGCTTGGGAAGATTGTGAAATCACATCTAGCTGCTTATTCAGTTTCTAAAAATAGACAAACATAAAAATATTAAACTCAATATAGGATCTTGAAAAAACACATAAATAGAAACACACACTTAACTTAGTTGAGGACACCGTGACACCCCCAAATTTGGGTACTCTATTCCCATGGGATTTGGTGTTCATTGTCCAAACATTCATTTTTAGCTACCCATATTAAATAAAACTTAGCAATAAATATTCCCATTAAAGGGTTAAATAACTTAAACCAATAAATCTCAGGTTGTCTAACCTTAAAACATTCATCAAAATGCAGCAAATATTAATTACATCACATAATCAAAATTAAGTCTGAATATGAAATAAATAACAAGTCTTCAACACTTGTTCATCTTGCTAATGGTTGGCTCATTAACTTGCTCAACTTTAGCTGCAATGGTTATATATATGCAAGAGTGAGTAAAACAAAAGCTCACTTAAAAGGACATAATATCTGGCAATGAATAAACTCAATTGAGTTGAATAACATTTTCTAAATCAATAATCAAGAATTGATACTGGAAATCATCTGAGGGCCACAAGACCATGAACTATGTGCTAGGTTATAAGTATTTTTCAGCTTCAACCTTAACAATCATTAGACTATAAAGACTCCCGTACTTAGGGTGATTAGCCCTTCATACCATGTATTGTGCACAAACATCTAAATGCTTCCGCATAAATAATCCCATGTAATAGGGTTGGTCATCTCAGTTTTAACATACGAGTTCGCACCAAAGGAACTTTGGTTTGGATAAGTTTCAAGGAAATTTAGAGTTCAACGTACATCAACTAATGATTAGTTGAATCAAAAGTTTAATGACAATACGAGGGTTCAACAACGACATGTTATATAGTAGTTATGAAACATAAATGAATAATGTAAAACATCCAAGTCATGCTTTAATAATAAAGTTCAAAGAACTAAAACGATATAATAAACCTTGCTTGAACATAAATGGTAAGCTAAGGTTACATTCTTCAACAAGGAAACAGAATTAAGAACTTGCATAATTTATAGCAAGACAAGATGACAAACTTATATAACTATCAACAAGGTAGGATAAGTTCAAATAGAGATTAAGGTTAGAGAAACTTTCTTAAATAAGAGTTAGGGTTAGAGAACTTACCTTGCGTGTAAGCTAAACAATACCACTTGATTCTTAATATCCTATACACATGTCATCATGACATAATTAGTTACCACATGATCATGTTACATAACTGAATATCTATTTCATTTATAACTCCTAATCTTAGGTTTAACCACATGGTTAAACCACACTTCTAATTTTATTAACACTAATATCAATTACCACATAAATCATTAATTACTAATGATAATCTACATATTTGATATTATAACAACACCACAATCTGCTCTTTCATCATATAACATGATTACTCACATTTTATAGTTATAAGATCATACTACATTAACATTTACAGAGTTGTATATTAAAAATCAAATTTATGGGTAAAATTGCTAATCGGCAATCAAGCGCCCAATTTGTCTTGAGGATCGGTACTGTCTAGCACTCTGTGCTCAAACTTAGGCCTTAGGATCGGTGTTGCTACACCGAATCGGTGTTGCGTTTGGAAATGTGCTCGGGTCGTGACTGCATACCATGCAAGACGCCTCAGTCGCTCCAGTTAAGAAGAACACACAACAAAGCCAATAGGCCTAAAAACTCCTTTCTAACAACCATTTTAACTTACCCAAGTTGTATAAACTTTACAGAAATAACAACTAATGTTTCTAACCATATAAACAACTTAAACCTCTAAATTACAATCTTTAAATTCACTATTTTTACTATTTCTTCACTTTTTGACATTCTTAGCAAAATTAATCAATGTTAATTCGTTTTTTAACTAAAATAGTTTGTTTAAAACCCTTTGTTTTTGTTTCTTCATATATTTACACAATAAAAAATTAATTTATATTTTATATCATGAATTGAGAATTAATTTTGATTCTAAAATAAGTCATATTATACATATATCGGTGTAGCTATCAGTAAACATGATTTCTTCACTTATATCATGTTTTCATGGATTATCCTACTCTAAATCATATACTAAACATATAAAAATAGATTATATAAATAAATTAACATATACAAGCCATATATTCAACAATTATCATAAAAATAAATTTACAGAGAAATAAAAATATATTTTTCAGTGCAGAACAATGAAGAACAAAACTAATAACTTAAAAGTTGAATTGGTACCTTCAAGTTCTTGTTTAACCAACAAAGATGATAGCAACCTCCTTGTTTTCTGTAATTCACAGATAGTTTTCTCTTCCTCATTCTCTCATTTCTCTCTGTTTTATCTCTCTTCTTCTAAACTTAATGTAGTATATAACTGATATAATATAAAATAAAACTGATATATAATATACGTAATATAACTGACATATAATAATAACCATACTTAATACATATTAGTTATTTTTTTTGAAATTCAAAAGCCACTAAGGCTTGTTTGGCAAAACTAATTTAAAATAAAGACTTAAAAGCCTTAAGCCTTGTTTGGTAAAACTAAATTAAAATTCCTTTTAGCTTATTTTAATAACTTACTTACTGTGACACCCCCAAATCTGGGTACTTCATTCCCACAAGACTTTGTGTTCACTTTTCATTCATTTATATCTAACTACCCAAATATAATAAAATTTAAATAATAAATCTTCCCATTAAAGTGTTACATAACTTAATCAATAATTCTCCCAAGTTATCTAACCTTTAAAATATAAATCAAGTGTGGAAAATTAAAATAATTACATCACAACATTTATAATAAAGTCTGTCATCATGAAAGTTAATAAATTACAAGTCTTCAACACTTGTTTATTTTTCCTTTCCCTTTGCTAGTGGTAGCTTCATCGACTTTCTCAACCTTAGCTGCAATGATTATATATATGCAAGAGTGAGCAAAATAAATGCTCACTTGAAAATGACAATAAATAATAAAACATAATAACTGCCAATGAATAGGCTCAACAGACTAAATAATATTTTCTATCAATGATACTCAAGAACTGAAATCAAAATGTAAAATTTATCTGAGGGTCGCTAGACCATGAGCTATGTTCAAGGTTATAAGTAATCTTTCAACTTAAACCTAAATAGTCATAAGACTGTAGGGACTCCCCGTACTTAGGGTGATCAGCCATTCGTACCATGTATTGTGTTAAAATATCTAAACGCATTGCGTAAATAATTCCCCTATAATAGGGTTGTTCTTCTCAGTTTTAGAGTACAAGTCCGCACTAAAGAAAGTTTGGTTTGGATAAGCTTCAAGGGTAATTTAGAGTTTAATGACCATCAACTAAGGATTAGTTGAATCAATAAAGTTCAATATCATTTCAAATGTTCGATAACAACATAATATGGAATAGTCATGAAGCATAGGTGAATCAACATTATATAATGAAGTCATGCTTAGAAATAAACTAGAAAGCATAAGCATTGAATAATACAATAAACCTTGCTTGAACAATATTAAGTTAAGGCTATAATCTTGTATAATAAAAGATTTGAATTATTGAACATGCATTAATTGATAACTGAAAACAAAACTTGTTCATCATAAGAATAATGAAATTAAGAAATTTTGCATAATACGTAACAAATAAAAAATAGGAAACCTTCTCAAAGTAAGAGTCATGTTCAAGAGCTTGCAGGAATATAACGAAGTTATATAAGTGAGATTAGGAACTTTCGTAAAGTAAATAAGATAGTATAACTCAATTAGAGTTTGGAGTTCAGGAACTTGCATTCATTATAAAGAGAATGAGACTAGGAAAACTTGCTTAATTATAAACTAGTTAGGGTAACTCAAACAAAGATTAGATTTCAAAAACTTGCCTCGTGCGTAAGCTATCAAATTACAACTCACGTTCACTTACACATATTAGAATCACAACATCTATTAGATATACTAACATCAATTTTCCAAGTTAAATCCCATTTTAGTTGAACTTGTTATTTTAGTACAAGTTCCAATCACTAATACCAAATATAATTTAGAATTCACAAGTCTTAGAATTATAACACTTAGTCACCAACTCTAGATTTTAATAAATCACAACGTAAAGTTTTCACAACATACTAGTTTTACAACTTTGAAACCAGCATATACATGATACAGATCTATTATAGTATCTTTATTACATGTTCACCACATTAACATTTCCATTAGACTAGGTTAAAATGAGTTTTTTTTTATAGTATGCATAATCAATGTGCATCACCGCTTAATTTATTAAGCTATGGCACAATCAAGCACCATTTATATCCTCGAACCAAATAAGTAATTGTAATGCCATTTTTCCCTTTGACACCAAATATGACTACGCTTAGTGTACAAACAGAAACTACGCAGACAGTTTGCTTATTCTGTTCATACCCAAATATCACGAACTTCATCAATTAAGCAACAAATTTTACACACCCAAATGATATATGTGACGCCCCCAAAATAGGTATACAACACCCATTCCGAGTCGCCAAATACATGCTACAAAAAGCAAACTACAACTTCAATAATATAATTGTCGTGTAAAATACGACAACACATACTGTGAGTTTAAATACAAATATTGTCTTCTAGACAATATTCACACTCAAATAAGTCTTCAGTACAATTATTCATACACTATTTCACATAAATAGTGAGGAATGCTAAAACATCTTTCTAGAACCATCACTTCATACCCCGACTAGATCCTGCTATGTTCTCACCTCCTGAGAAGAAAAATGGAACAAAAAGGAAAAGGGTGAGCTCAACTAGCCCAGTAAAGAATATTATGACTAAGATAATATACAACAAATTATCATTAGTCTTCAACAGGGAAAAATCTGATAAAATATAATAGACAACAAGTTTTAGATCAACAAATGCAGCGGAAACAACAATCCATTAGAAGAGTCATGTAGAGAATGAATTATACTATCTTCTAAGGTTTAAAAGTTCATCATCAATATTTTATCCCTGTAACATCAATCAATATACATCTTAATCAATATTCATCTTTGCACTACAGGCCAAAGATATTCATTAGTTAATCATTCATCTTTGCACTACAGGCCAAAGATATTCAGTAACATCATCATTTAGGACTGAGGATGATGAAAAATATTTTAAAGAAAACGAATCTAGTGAGACAGAAGGACAAATATTAGGGATTCGTATAACAGTTTATCCAAGATCAATAATACTTCATAATAACCAATTGTGAAGCAGAATTCAAAATAAAGATCAAAACATGGATACAATCAAAGATAGTAACCATAATAGACATCTTGGATAAAAAGAAGAAAATTTTATTTTTCGGTGAATAATGTCGTATACGTGAATAATGCCATATACGTGAATAGTAACCCCGACACAAAACATTCTAAATTTGATTAAAAAGTTCAAACCAATATTTCGGCATAATGATATTGAAGAAAATAATATCATTTAAGAAAAAAATAACATCCCTTACCTCAAAATAACGATACTTCTGATAAGAATATCGGATATAAAGCCGAAGGAAACTTGTACCGAACAACAACTCTCAAAGTATCAAAATACTCACAAAAATATGCTCAATAATCTAGAAAGAAAGAAAACTTGTTTCTGGTGTGATTTTCAATTCTAACATAAGCGTCTATTTATAGGAAAATGCTAGAACGTCAAAGGAGACTAAATAATATAATATTATTTTTTCTTTTCTAACTTCCTACGCCACCCCTTTTGACCAAAATCAATTAGGCAGCCTTCTTTGAACCAAAATCAGCAGCCCTCATGTGTTAAAACAAAAGTGGGTCCCACCCATAAAAATCATTTTATTTTCCGAAACTTTAATAATTCATAGAAAATAGCCCGTTTATTAGAAAAATACGAATTTTATGTCCATTCCACACGGAATTGAATTCTCTACAGCTTTGTAACTTTGAGTTTTTCCAAATTCCAAACAAAAAATATTCGAAATCCACAAACAGGTTATTTTTAATACCTCCACTCCAACAAAATACTGATAAAACACCTTAGCATTAATTCCTTCATTTATAACCTCATAAGTAAATAAATGCATCATTTATATCCACATCAAATAAATATTTTCTTATCATATAAATCAATAATTAATTATTCACAAATAATATTACTGAATCACAATTATGACAACCAGACAGTTCCCACGAAAGAGGGGGCTTTTCAATAAGGATTTCTCCTTACTAGCCTAGCATTAGGTGACCAAACCTCTCCTCGATGTAACTTTCTAGACATTGCCAATAATGCTATCTAATAATATTATTCAAATAATATGAATTATTGATCGATAATGGGAAATATCGTGCGCAAAGACAATTATTGAAACAATAATAATATAAAATATCAACGCAACAATTATTGAATCAATAAAATAAAATATTGAATAATGAATCATCAGTAATAATTATTGAGTAGTGCCTTCTTACGTGCGAATCAATAATTCAACAATAATGTGCAATACTGCATCTTCTTTGTGCCACCTGCATTACTCAGATTTTAACCACCAGGTAACCCAACAGTGTTAACGATAACAATTACGTCGTTTATTTATAAAAACTCATACTTTGTCGTTTTCTTCATCCGACAATTGTCCTGTTATGGGGCCCACGAATGGTTGCGCCCTTATACAAATATTCCCCGACAACAAGAATATTCCACGACCAAACGAATATTCCCCGACAATAATGAATATTTTATAACCACTTGCTTATTTTGCAAAATTTGCACATTTCACCCATAATCAAAGTATTATATCAAATTAACACCTTATTAATTTAGAATAATAAATAGAGAAAATTCAATTTTATTTATAATAAGTTGGGGTCTTACAACCTCCCCTCCTTATAAAATTTTGTCCTCGAAATTGGCATACGTACCTGGTGTTTCGAACAAGTGAGGGTACCTCGCTTTAATTTTAGATTCCAACTCCCAAGTCATTTCTTCAATAGCATAGTTCCTCCACAAAACCTTAACTTGTGATATAACCTTGGTGCGTAGGACATGCTCTTTCCTATTCAAGATCTTAACAGGTACCTCCTCGTACATTAAATCTTCAGCTATCTCGTCTGGTTCTAACTCAATAATGTGGTTCGGGTCTTTCACATATTTACGAAGCATAGATATGTGAAAAATATTTTGAACACGAGACATGTTTGGAGGTATTGCGAGTCTATAGGCCACAATTCCTATTCGGTCAAGAATCTCAAATGGACCAACAAATCTTGGATTGAGCTTTTCTCTATTTCCAAATCTTGTAACTCCCTTCCATGGAGCAATACGTAATAATACATGATTCCCAATAGTAAATTCCACGTCCTTTCGATAAAGATTAGCATAACTATTTTGTCGATCTTGTGAGGTTTGAATACGTTGTCGAATCATTTGGATCTTTTCTGTAGTCATGCGTACTAATTCTGGTCCCAACAACGTTGCTTCTCCCACCTCGTCCCAGCATACTGGAGAACGACACTTTCGTCCATACAACGCCTCGAATGGAGCCATGCCTATACTTGCTTGATAACTGTTGTTGTAGGAGAATTCTACCAATGGCAAGTACTTATCCCAACTTCCTTTGAAATCTAGGACACAAAGTCTTAATAGATCTTCAAGGGTTTGAATAGTCTTTTCTGATTGCCTATCCGTTTGAGGATGGTATGCTGAACTGAATAGTAAATCCGTGCCCATAGCTTTCTGCAGGCTAACCCAAAATCTTGAAGTGAATCTTGGGTCACGATCCGAAACTATGGATACTGGCATGCCATGCAATCTCACAATCTCATTCACATACATACGAGCAAGACGTTCAAGAGAATAAGTCTCACATATCGGCAAGAAATGAGCAGACTTGGTTAATCTATCAACAATAACCCAAAACGCATCTATGCCTTGAGAAACTTTGGGAAGACCTATAATGAAATCCATGGTAATGTGTTCCCACTTCCATTCCGGAATCTCAAGTGGTTGCAATGGACCTTTTAGCACTTGATGCTCCGCCTTTACTTGTTGAAAAGTTAAACACCTCGAGATAAACTCCGCGATCTCTCTCTTCATATTGTTCCACCAAAATGTGTGTCGAATATCATGATACATTTTGGTACTCCTAGGATGGATTACAAACGGTGTGTTATGTGCCTCCATCATGATTCTATGCTTCAAGTCTGAATCGGTAGAAACGAAAAATCTAGAGTTGACTCGAAGTATTCCTTCTTCACTGATTCTTGCTTCTGGAATAGCACCTTCTTGCACTTTCTTCTTCATACGCATCAGCCCCAGGTCCGTAGCTTGAGCAGCTTTAACTTTATCGATTAAAGTCGGTTCCACTCGTATATGCGCCATCATGATATGGGTCCCTGGAATCTTTAATTCTATCTCCATCCTTTGCAATTCATACAAAATGGGCCTTTGCATTGAAAATATCACACTCGTACTCGCATATGATCTTCTACTCAATGCGTCAGCTACTACGTTCACTTTTTCAGTATGATATTGAATAGTGTGATCATAATCTTTCAACAGCTCAAGCCAACGTCGTTGCCGCATATTGAGTTCTTTTTGGGTGAAGAAATATTTGAGGCTTTTATGATCCGTATATATCTCCACTTTCTCCCCATACAGGTAGTGTCTCCAAATTTTTAACACGAATACAACTGTTGTCAACTCCAGATCATGAGTAGGATAATTCCTCTCATATTCTTTGAGTTGTCACGAGGCATAGGCTATGACTTTCCCATGTTGCATAAGAACACATCCTAACCCTTTGCATGAAGAATCGCTATAGAAAACAAATCCATCCGAACCAGATGGTATTCCCAGAACAGGTGCCGAAATGAGTCTCATCTTGAGCTCTTGGAAACTTTTCTCGCATTCCTCGCTCCATATGAATTTTATATCTTTCTGAGTCAGCTGAGTTAACGGAGTAACGATTCTAGAAAATCCTTCCACGAATTTCCGATAATAACCAGCTAAGCCCAGAAAACTGCGTACTTTGGTCACCGACTTTGGTTGTTCCCAACTTTGTTTTGCTTCAATCTTCGTCGAGTCAACAGATACTCCATGTTTTGACACCACGTACCCAAGGAATGCTACTTCTTCAAGCCAGAACTTGCATTTCTTCAGCTTAGCATAAAGCTTGTTTTCACAAAGCCTTTCAAGTATCAGCTTCAAATGGTCCTCATGATCTTCACGGCTTTTGGAATAGATGAGGATGTCATCAATAAAGACAACAACGAACTGATCCAAATATTCCTTGAATACACGGTTCATCATATCCATGAAAGCAACAGGAGCATTAGTCAATCCAAAAGACACGACTAAGAATTCATAATGCCCATAATCGAGTTCTCAATGCGCCTTCTAATATCCTCGCTTTTAATCTTCAAATGATGATATCCGAATCGAAGATCGATCATTGAAAAGAATTGTGCTCCTTGCAATCGGGTCGAACAGTCATCAATGCGAGGTAAGCGGATACATATTCTTGATGGTGACATGGTTCAATTCTCTCAGATTCAATACAAAGTCGCATACTCCGCCTTTTCTTCTTTACTTAATAAAATAGGAGCACCCCAAGGAGATGTACTAGGACGAATTAAACCGATGTCTAATAACTCCTGTAGTTGGACTTTTAACTTCTGAAGTTCAATAGGAGCCATTCGATATAGGGTTTTAAAAATGGGTTTTGTACCCGGTTCAAGGTCAATATAGAATTCAACATCACGTTCTGGGGGTAGACCGGGAAGTTCTTTAGGAAATACTTTAGGAAATTCTCTAACAACATAAATATTATTCAAATCTGACTTGTCTCTGTTCAAATCCATAACATGGGCTAAGAAAGCTTGACATCCGTTTTTCAATAAACGAATAGCTTTGTGGCTTAATATGATAGTGATTGATTTTAGTGGTTTAGTTGCTTGAATTAGCATAACAGGTTGGTTAGGAATATGAAAACTAATAACTTTACAAAAATAATTAATTTTGGCATGATGAGTGGTTAACCAATCAATTCCTAAAATCACATCAAAAGCAAGTATCTTTAAAGAGATAAGATCAACATGTAATGTGATAGTGCCAACTTGGATCAAGCAAGATTTATAAACTGTAGATGTAATGAGGGTTTCACCCAACGGAGTTTCAACAGATAACTTAAAGTCCAATTTCTCCGGAGTCAAGTTTAAACGTTGAGCACAAGAAGGAGAGATAAAAGAATGGGTAGAACCGGTATCTAGTAAGGTATAAACTTTGCAAGAATTCAAGATTAGCTTACCCATGATCTCCTCGTTCGGGCTCCTTGCATTTTGGCCAGTTACAACAAATGCTCTTCCAGGAACCGCTGATTTTGACTTATCCGGGACAGCCTTTGGAGTCACCATCCCTACTGAACTTGGTTTTTCTACAGAGCAGTCTCGAGCTATATGGCCCTCTTTTCCACAGTTATAACATACCTTGGATTGTTGTGGGCAGTTTGGGCTGATATGTCCCTCTTTCCCGCATTTATAACACCTAATCGCGGCGGTTTCTCCTCCCTAGAATTTGTTGTTGGTGTTGGTGCTGCTGCTGATGTCTTCCCGTCATTGTTGAATCTTCTCTTTCTAAAATTTCCACTTGACTCACCTCTCCTATTATCATGGCCATGATTACCCCCCGAGTGGTTACCACCTTTGTCCGTATATTTCCCTCCTCGCTGGTTATCATCGCTCCGATGACTGCTGTCACCGGTATGACCCTAGTTGTGGTCCCTTGGTTGAACATACTCACTATCTCGCTCTAATAATTGAGCCTTGTTGACAACATCTGAATACAGAGAAAATTTATGAGAGATAAGGTATTGATGAATCTCGGGTTTTAGACCTCTCAGAAACATCCGCGTCATATGTTCCTCATTCTCTACCAAATGAGGTGCAAACCTGGATAACTCCAAGAACTTCACCTCGTACTGAGACACTGTCATGTTGTTATATTCCAGGCTAATAAACTCTACCTCTTTCATATGACGAATACTTTTAGGAAAGTACTTGTCATTGAAAAGTTTCTGAAATCTTTCCCACCAGTAATCTGCCTCTCCACGGAACATAAAGGTGGCGAATGGAACCTTCTGTTCCTCCGTGCATCCCAAGACATCGAATATCTTGGTAATTTGCTTAACCCACGTTTTCGCCTTAATCGGATCAGGCTTTCCCCAGAAATCTGGTGGTCCCAACTCCTTGAACTGCTTGGCTATGACAGACCGCGCATTGCTATCACTTCCACCCGTATTTTGTACACAAGTCTCCCTCATCTGATTTTGCATGAATGCAAAAAGCTCCTAAACATTCCATCATTCATCGTTTGCTCGGTAGCGTTGTTTACAGGAGGAATATTGCCTTCCTGTTGCACGTTCTCCTGGTTTGTGACTAAAGGTTGTTCCACAATCTCATACACTCCATTATTAATGTTCTTAGCAGCCATTCTTAAATACTTCCATAAAACAAAGATTAATTAAACAAATTAACATATCACATAATATCGTTATATTATGACCGACCAACAAATAAGCTTAGATAGGACACACTAGCGAAGGATTTACTCATCTCTCCCCTCCTAGTTCTATTCCCCGATCTCCGCCAGAGACTATATCCTAAGCTCGATACATTAATCATGTGGCCCCCAAAATAGGTATACAATACCCATTCGAGTCGCCAAATACATGGTACAGAAAGCAAACTACAACTTCAATAATATAATTGTCGTGCAAAATACGACAACACATACTGTGAGTTTAAATACAAATATTGTCTTCTAGACAATATCCACACTCAAATAAGCCCTCATTACAATTATGTATACACTATTTTACAGAAATAGTGAGGACTGCTAAAACATCTTTCTAGAACCATCACTCCATACCCCGACTAGATCCTGCTATGTTCTCACCTCCTGAGAAGAAAAATGGAACAAAAAGGAAAAGGGTGAGCTCAACTAGCCAAGTAAAGAATATTTTGACTAAGATAATATACAACAAATTATCATTAGTCTTCAACAGGGAAAAATCTGATAAAATATAATAGACAACAATTTTTAGATCAACAAATGCAGCGGAAACAACAATCCATTAAAAGAGCCACGTAGAGAATGAATTCTACTATCTTCTATGATTTAAAAGTTCATCATCAATATTTTATCCTCAGAACATCAATCAATATACATCTTTAATCAATATTCATCTTTTGCACTACAGTGCCAAAGATATTCATTTATATCACCAAATTTAGTCATGTTCATCTCAACACTGTCCATCTTTGCACTACGGGCCAAAGATATTCATCAGTTAATCATTCATCTTTGCACTACTGGGCCAAAGATATTCATAATATCATCATTTAGGACTGAGGATGGTGAAAAATATTTTAAAGAAAACGAATCCAAATGACGGATGTACGACAAATATTAGGGATTCGTATAACAGTTTATCCAAGATCAATAATACTTCATAATATCCAATTGGGAAGTAGAATTCAAAATAAAGATAAAAACATGGATACAATCAAAGATAGTAACCATAATAGACATCTTGGACAAAAAGAAGAAAATTTTATTTTTGGTCAATAGTCACGTATTCGTGAATAGTCAGATATCGTGAATAAGTAACTCCCAACACAAAAAGTTCCAAATTTGATTAAAAGTTCAAACCAATATTTCAAAGATAATGATATTGAAGAAAATAATATCATTTAAGAAGAAAATAACACGCCTTACCTCAAAATAACTTGATTGATCGAATATCTGATATAAAGCCAAAGGAAACTTGTACTTGAAACAAAGAACTCTCAAAGTATCAAAATACTCACAAAAATACACTCGATAATATAGAGAGAAAGAAAACTTGTTTCTGGTGTGTTTTTCAATTCTAACATAAGCATCTATTTATAGGAAAATGCTAGAACGCCAAAGGAGACTAAAATAATAAAATATTATTTTTTCTTTTTTAACTTCCTACGCCACCCCTTTGAACAATTAGGTAGCCTTCTTTGAACCAAAATTAGCAGCCCTCATGTGTTAAAACAAAAGTTGGTCCTACCCATAAAAATCATTTTATTTTTGGAAACTTTAATAATTCATAGAAAATAGCCCGTTTATCAGAAAAATACGAATTATATGTCCATTCCACACAAAATCGAATTCTCTACAACTTTGTAGCTTTGAGTTTTTCCAAATTCCAAACAGAAAATATCTGAAATCCACAAACGGGTGATTTTTAATATATCCACTCCGACAAAATACTGATAAAACACCTTAGCATTAATTCCTTCATTTATAACCTCATAAGTAAATAAATGCATCATTTATATCCACATCAAATAAATATTTCCTTATCATATAAATTAATAATTAATTATTCACAAATAATATTACAGAATCACAATTATGACAACCATGTAGTTCCCAGGAAAGAGGGGGCTTTCCAATAAGGATTTCTCCTTACTAGCGCGCAATTAGGTGACCAAACCTTTCCTTGACAGAACTTTCTAGACATTTCCAACAATATTATTCAAATAATATGAATTATTGATCTGATAATGGAAAATACTGTGCGTTGACAATTATTGAAACAACAATAATATAAAATATCAACGCAAAGAATTATTGAATCAATAAAATAAAATATTAAACAAGAATTCATCGTAATAATTATTGAGTTGTGCCGCCTTACGTTTAATCAATAATTCAACAATCTTGTGTAATACCGTAATAACTCTTTGTGCCACTACGCCAGATTACTATATTTTAACCACCGAGTAACCCAACAATTATTAACGCTAACAATTCTGTGCTTATTTATAATTATCCTATTATGGGGCCCACGAATGGTCACAACCAGTAAATATTTAATATTCCCAACAACAAGAATATTCCACGACCAAACGAATATTCCCCGACAATAATGAATATTTTATAACCACTTGCTTATTTTGCAAATTTTGCACATTTACCCCATAATCAAAGTATTATATCAAATTAACACCTTATTAATTTAGAATAATGAATAGAGAAAATTCAATTTTATTTATAATAAGTTGGGGTCTTGCAATATAGACTTCATATAAATATTATCCATCATATATATACTGATTTTGAACAATTAAACAACAACTACAATCAAATTAAGTCCTTTGAATTCCATATTTTTGCCAAAACTTCATCTTTAGCTAAAATCATCATTGAAACTTCATTACTACACCAAATCAATTCATTTAAACTGTATTCTCTTCGTTTCTTAATGAATTAACACATTCAAGAATCAATTTATGATTTAGTTCACAAATTAACTATCAATTTTGGACTCCAACAAGCTATATTCATACACACACTCACTGTAAACAATTTCTTTTCTTTTTGAACGTAATTCTCCTAAATTAATATCCCAAATCCTTGTTATAACATCACAATTACAAATAAATACAATCAATCATTTTATATATCAACAGTTCATCAAAATTGCATTACAGAGAGTTGGAAACAATTTCATTATTTTACAGTGAAACTCAAGAACATAAAACTTTTTATATACGTAAAACTAAAGCTTTAGAAATTATACCTTCAATTCGCTTGTTTAACCCACACGAATAATTAGCTTTGATTTCTCAAACTCCTTCCTTCAAACTCACAAGCTTCTCTCTTTTTCTTTATCTCTTTTCTCTCTATTTCGTCTATGTTCTTCCTCTCTTCTATTCTCAGGCTTAAGCCAAATATAAATGATGCGTAAAAATAAAACTGACAACCATAACGCGTACAACTTAATTTTTTTTTGTCAGTTACAAACTGTAACATAAATTAACAGTTAAAAAAATTTTCAAATAATTTTTCAGTTAAAATTTCAAAAGCCACAAGCCTTCTTTTTGGATAAAACTACTTAAAATAAAGACTTAATATCTTTAAGCCTTGTTTGGAAAACTGAATTAAAACTCTCTAATTTATTTTAATAAATCACTTGTTATATGATTTAATGGTCACCTTGTAATTAATTAAATTCCAATATATTAATTAATCATTTAAAATTATAATTTTACTTAACCAAATTTTAAATCTCTAATTCAATTATTAAATAAAATTAACACATAATTATTCAACAACTCAAATAATCATTACTAACTTTCTCTAATTTAATTATTAGAAAATTACCATTATATAATATGATAATTAGTTAACCACTCATTTAATTCAATTAACTTATTAAATTAAATTTCAACCCACAAAATTATTGAACATTAACTTAGTTAATATTTTTCACAATATTAAGTTAGTCCACAATTATTCATGAATTATTTATTTAACTCATAAATAATCCAACAAATATTTACTTAACAACAAACACGTCAATTAAAATATTTATTTAACTTACAAATAAATATTTGAAATTAAAAATAAAATTCTGGATTGTTACATCCTTCCCTCCTTACAAGGATTCTGTCCCCAGAATCATAACTCAAATAACTCATTCGTTACATTCTCCCCTCCTTACAAAGATTCTGTCCCCAGAATCGAAGACCCAGATTAAACAAATAACTCAGGGTAGTTTTTCATCATTTTGTCTTTGAGTTCCCACGTAGCTTCTTTTTGGCATTGTGGTTCCTCCATATCACCTTCACGGAAGGTATCATTTTATTCATGAGCACTTATTCTTTCCTGTCAATTATCCAGATAGGAATCTACTCATAAAACAAGTCCTTATCGAACTGTAACAGTTCATACTCGATCATATGTTTGTAATTAGGTTTACACGATCGCAGCACTGATACATGAAAAATGTTATGAACATGTTCTAATTCTGGAGGTAGAGCTACCTCGTATGCCACTTCACCTACTCTTCGCAGCACCTCAAAGGGTCCAATAAACCTTGGGCTTAACTTTCCTTTCTTGCCAAAACGAATCTTTTCCCTTTTAAGGAGAAACTTTTAGGAAAACAAAATTTCCTACGTCGAATTCGTGATCTTGTATGTGTTGATCAGCATACTTCTTTTGTTTGTCTTGACATCAGAATCAGATGCGCCCCAAAATCAGTCTATCTTCACACCCATTTTGTACATCACTGATCCACTTCTTTTCAAACATACATCATTATATAGTGAAATATAACAACATACATTCTCAAATTCTCCAGTTCTAATACCTTATAACCTCGTTCATTACAAATAATGATACTTACATTATTCTTTACATCTTACACGAGTGACTTTCATCCACCACCAAGGATACATAATAGTTCATTAAACTAGTCTATTGTTTAATTAAACTATTCTACATTACAAGTCTTTGCTTGATCTTCCCGCTCATTCATCTAATGAAGGGCATTTCTTCTGGATAACGATTAGCTTGATCTTTAAGGGATCCTTAAGTTCTTCTACTCGTACGCTGAAAATATTTTTCATTTAAAGCAAGTGTGAGCATTCAATTGCTCAACAAGTCATTGCAGTTGAATAAACAACCTCGAGAATTTAAACATTCTTTTAGAACTTCGATAACCGAACAAAGGTTATAAAGCAGCTTTAATATTAGGAATAATCTTGATTCCTATCATTTTAAAATATTAGTCACATTCACTTTGAAATACTTTCATTCTTCTACCTTTTCCATACTTATCTTGTCTGGCTAGAATTATTAGCATAGACTTAACAATAATGGTTCATGTATAAACAAAACATTCTCATATTGAACAATTCAATCACATAATAGTTCATCTCATAGAAACACTAAAGTGTTCAAATTATGGCACAAGGCCTCATACGTTTTACCACCTTGTACAAATATCACACATTCTCACATAGACAAAACTTCTCATGTTCAACATCTGAGAAGTTTAAGAAACTAGCATTTATCTCAAATATGAATGAAGTTAGGAAACTTGCCTTACGTACAACTACATCTTACAGTTTACGTTGAACTGCTTATTCCTATTCCTATATAGCACATAGAGAAATAACACATACACCAATTAGTCATATACTTAACTTACGCATTGGTTTAAGTTTAAATTTAGTTCTTAGGGTTCCCGTTCTTGCAATCAAAGTTTACGCGACAACTTTCTTTACCGCTTTATGGCTTCATGACATACGGAGATGTCTTACTCATACGATCATCATCTTTGATGATTTACATTCTTATCTTCTTCTTATAACTCTTCTAGGACTTAACACACATCGTGTCTCTCTTTAGTAGTCCATATATGTACTCTCTGAGTGGTTTCCCCACAAACAACCAACAAAAAGTTCCGCTCATCTACACTCGCCTTTCATAGTTAGTTAGATCGGTTTGCCGTTCAGATATACCTCTCTCTCTCTCAAGAAATTGTTTAGCCTAGCTCCCATATGTCAACCATCAAAGATTACGATTGTACCACAACCTAAATTTATCTTAACTTATCCGAACCATTAAGACTATAATGTTTGTTAAGTCAATTTCTTATTCCTTATGGCTTTTTGGCAACTAAATGTCATACCTTAGGATTCATCTTTATCATCTAAGTTATACAATCTTTTGTATACTCAGAACGATCATTCAATATTAATTCTATGCATTCATAGCGTTAAGCATTTTACATTACCTTATTCTTATCTTACAACGTCCAGTTCATTCAACTCGGAACATCATCCAAGTTATAAACATTAACTCGGCTTCTTTACGTTATGCGTCATTCTCTTTAATTCAATTCTTCACCATTCATGGGTTTAATCATTGGTCTTCATTATCTTACGGTCAAACCATACATGGGGTGTAGGTTCTACCTATTTAATGTTCGCGTACACTCAACCTTACATTGTCTAAAGTGTTTAACGCTTACGTTCATTCTAACATTCTCCATCCTACTCACATTCAGCTTTCATTAATCATATTACCGTTCGCTAAGGCTTTCTTGGTAATTCACATCTTATTTACTACTTTTGTTATCCTTTACATGAATAACCATTCATTATTACTCTTTCTTAATGCGCATATTCATTTATCGATTCATCATACGCTTTTCACTCGTAACTCTCATTCTTTTTTTATCTCATTACTACAACATAACATCAAAATGTTATTCATTACCCTCGTCGCTCAACGTCTAAGGAATCACAATTATAGCAATCCCCCACATTCGTTTTATCGCGACTACGGTCCCCGAATATCGTTTTTAAAATTTGCGATTACATTCTTTGTCTTTTAATCCCGTTCAATCTTTCTGTTCAACCTTTACTAAAGGTTTAAATCACTTGTTTAAGTGTTACATTACGTGAACTACACGTTCATTAGCTTTCCTTACACTTCGCCTAGGATTTGAGCAATTAATAGCTCATCATCACTGGCCTTGCTTTCCACCCCGCCAATGCACGCCGCTTCCATTCTTCTTTCTCTTGTGCGCGCACTACTACTAAGATATTTGACTTCTCGGGTGGTCATGTCTGCAATGGCACCGCCTCCCAAGGCTTAATCTACGTCCATAAGCACCAAGCATAAAACCTTGAAACTTTTTTCTAAGTATTGCACTAGTTTGAGACGCTTACTTCACAATCTCATAACTTTTTCGTTATAACTTAGAACGAGGTCGTTCTAAAGCCATAAACTTCCTTATCTTACATACTTCAACTTCCCTTAGACAAAAATTTATTCTCAATTCGTTAACATGCCATTAGATTGGCTTAATCTTCATCAATCGTTTATTTTACGTTATTAACATTCTTCGCTCGTTCGTCCGTAATTCGATCATCCAAACTCGAAACTTGTTCATTCTTGATTCCACAACTCACGTTTTCTATGTTCTCTTACATTCTTATGAAACCCTACACCTTCATGTTCATTTACATACTTTCTACTTCTCGTTTGTCTTTTACAAAATTTTTACCATAACTTCGTTATAGTTAAGTTTAATCCATTCTTCATGAATGTTTCTACCGTTCCTAACCAAGAAATAAGCATCTAACTTAAACGCAATGGTTTTAAACTTTTCTATCAACAACAAGTTACACTATAATGGTTTTAAATTTGTCCATCAATAATGTTCTTCGTGTTCTTCACGTTCTTCATTCGTTCTTCATTTTTAATCCATACTTTGATTATGATTTCATTTTTTCTTGGAATTTGGTGTTATAAAACAACATTCCTTACTTATTTCACCAAATCATTCACATGATTCATTTGGATCATTCAAATTCATTATGAAATTCATACTTCCTTAAGAAATTTATAAACTAAACTTCTAATTCTTATTTCTTCTTATTCTCATGATTTCAATCATATGAAAATCATTCTTAACATCTTTTACTTCTATTCTCATTAAGCTATGTTTTAACACAGAAAACTTAAAGAAAAATTTACTTAGAAGTTAGGTTTTAATACCTTTCTTCTTTAATCTCCATCCGTTGGACAAAGTTTGCACACGAGCTAGCTTTTCCCCTTCCTTTTCCTCCCCATCCAAACTCTCTCTCTCTCTCTCTCTTTCTCAAGTGTTAGTGAATTTCAAAATCACCAACAAATAAGTTAAGGTTTTCTTTTATAGAAAACCAAAGCTAGGGGTAAAATAGTTATTTCGCCCTAAAGTTACTATTCACACCTCCTTAGTATTCACCCTCCTTACTATTCACGAAGCTTCCTCTTGAAGCTTCGTGGTTTCGCTTTTCGATTCGTCCGACAGCTTTAAAAATCGCATTCTCGGAATCCAAATATTTTTGGATATTTCGCCTTTCTTTACTATAGATTAACTTTTACGCATTCTTTCTGAATCTCCAAAAACTAAAAATACTTTTTTGATGATAAGCGTTTTCCTTCACGTTTTCCCTAACGTAGTTAAACGAATGAAAAGTACATAACAATACTTTTTTTTTTCATTTTTATTCGCTTTTTTTATTTCGTCTCGATTTTCACACGTTTTTTGAGAAAACTTTATTTATCACTAACTTAACTTTTCACGATATATTATCGTCAAATCTTTCAACGATGAAATGTCATTTCACATACCGAATCTCAAAGGCTTAGGTTATTCAAACCCTAACCCTTAGGGTTTCGCTCGGTGAATAGTGCATATTTTGTCTTTTCCTAAAAATATTTTGTTCTAAAAATTTTATTTTTTTCTTTGAAAATTCTTACTGCTCATTCAGCCTAGCTCAGCGTAATCCTCCCGCTTTATAATCATCTTATGTTCTAGAATGATTAATAAACACATAACACAGAATATTATTAATAAAAATTCATTTTATTAATAACTAATTATTTAAATCTTAAATTTTGGACAATCCGATTTTCTGGGTTGTCACACTCTTCCTCCTTTATAAAAATTCTATCCTCGAAATTTCTTAAAATCACACCTATATCCGGGTCATCACATTCACTCCTTCTTCATAGAATTTCACCCTCAAAATTTCAACATACCCTTCTTCTCAACTTCTCTTCAAAGAAGTTCTTATCTTTCAAACATTTCCTAACCTTCATATCTTATCAAGAATTATGAAGTAGAATGAATAACGAGGAACATAAGAATTCCTTTAAAACATTTCATACTTTTGCTGAGGGGTCAAATCTACCATGAACTCTTACTAGGTTTAACAACATTTCACCAGAAACCTTCTTCTTTCACTACACTTTTACAATCACCAAGAAAGTAAACTACCTCTTTCATACGTAGGCGATTAACCCATCGTATAACCCCATTTTGGGGTGTGTTCACCTTATACTTAATCATTAGATTTTGTACCAAAGCAATTTGGTTTGGCACAACTTCTCAAAGAAAGCTCAATTTTTTTAAACATGACATACCATTTGTCTAGCCAAATCAAATAGCTTAGACCATACCAATAAATTGGATATCAACTTGAAACATTCTTCTAGTCAAATCAATTGACATCGACTACTTCTTTAAATTCTTTAGCAATATATCAAAACATTTTATGACGTCATGATACCGTACTTTTCACAGTACGTTGAGGATTTTGTTAGTTTATGACTTTGTCATTATTCATCATACCATAGCGGGTTGTTGATCCTAAGATTACATCCAACACTAGGTTCAATTGCATTAATAACTCCATCTTTTTACCATCTTCGCATCGAATGCACTGATGATATAAAATTCATTTTGACATTTCAAATCAATTTCTGTCTAGCCGAATTAATTAGCATAGACATATAAAGAATAGTTCTTTCAAAATCCATTAGTTCCAAAAATTGAAACAATTCTTTCCTTTTCAAAACGCACATATAAGCACGATTTCAATAAAGTTCAAAATCTATCATAGCTAGATGACTTAGAATATCCTATTTCTTCATCTTCCTTCATTGTCTTACTTGCGAAAATACTTAATCTTCTCTAGGACCTTCAATGCTAAGTATACTAAAATTTCTCATTTTCAGTCTAAACATTCTTATACCTTAATATAGTCTATCAACTTATCACACTTTATGTGTTTAGGAACTTTCCACAACCATATGTGTTTAAGAACTTATCTTCGCAATATGTAATCCAAGAACAAATCAAGGACTATCCATAGGCTTAGGGCTCAGAAACATAGCATATGACTATGAGTCACAAACTTCTCATAAGTATGAGTTTCAAGAACTCATACCTAACTTATCATTCTCTACCTATCAAGCATATACATGAGAAAAGATTTACCTTCTCGCCATATATATATATGATAATACGACATATTCCAATGATTATCACCGTAATAAGCTAAGCAGCTTGTTACACCAAAGCACAAACCTCCGGCCCATAACAGAGGTTCATACAACTCAGCTATCACATGAGTCCTCAATTGAAATTTTACAACTTCTAACTTTCTCTTTACTTAATACTTAATTTTCTTTAATTCAGATGATATCCTTTACAACTCAATCTGAAGTTCTTCTTCCCATACTACTTCATAGTACCATTCATTTATAGCATTAGCTATAAATCATCCATCGCTTAATGTATCATCTATTATTATTACGATTCACTATGATCACGTGGTGATCTTCTTCCTTAATCGGTTAACTCAACGATCTTCTTATCCTTCTCTCTACGATTATAGCCTTAGGTACTCATACCTAAGGTTTATAACCTATCGCCTCCTTACATACCACTTGTAACACCCCCCCGAATCCTGTTTATCTTCACACCCCAATTTGGTGCATCACGGTTCCATCTTCTTTCAAACATACATCATTATATAGTGAAATATAACAACATACATTCTCAATTCCCAGGTTCTAATACCTTATAACCTCGTTCATTACAAATAATGATAATTACATTATTCTTTACATCTTACACGAGTGACTTTCATCCGCCACCAAGGATACATAATAGTTCATTAAACTAGTCTATAGTTTAATTAAACTATTCTACATTACAAGTCTTCGCTTGATCTTCACGCTCATTCATCTAATGAATGGCACTTCTTCTAGATACCGATCAACTTGATCTTTACGGGATCCTTAAGTTCTTCTACTAACATCGCTAAAAAAAATTTTTTCATTTAAAGCAAGTGTGAGCATTCAATTGCTCAAAGAAGTCATAGCAAATAATAAACAACCTCAAGAATTTAAACATTCTTTTAGAACTTCGATAACCGAAAAAGGTTATGAAGCGAAATAATAATAGGAATAATCTCGATTCCTATCATTTTAAAACATTAGTCACATTCACTTTGAAATACTTTCATTCTTCTACCTTTTCCATACACATCTCCGTCTCTGCTAGAATCATTAGCATAGACTTAATAATAACGGTTCATGTATAAGTAGAACATTCTCATATTGAGCAGTTCAATCACAGAATAGTTCATCTTATAAAAACACCGAAGTGTTCAAATTGTGGCACAAGGCCTCATACGTTCTACCAAAATATCACACATTCGCACATAGATAAAACTTCTCATGTTCAACATCTTAGAAGTTTAAGAAACTAGCATTTATCTCAAATATGAATGAAGTTAGGAAACTTTCCTTACGCACAGCTACAACTTACAGTTTACGCTGAACTGTTCATTCCAATTCCTATACAGCACATAAGAAAATAACACATACACCAATTAGTCATATACTTGACTTCAGCATTGGTTTAAGCTTAACTTTACTTCTTAGGGTTCTCGTTCTTGCAATCAAAGTTTACGCGACAACTTTCTTTACCGTATTATGGCTTCATGACATACGAACATGTCTTACTCATACGATCATCATCTTTGATGATTTACATTCTTATCTTCTTCTTATAACTCTTCTAGGACTCAACACACATCGTGTCTCTACTAGTAGTCCATATGGTACTCTGAGTGGTTTCCCATAAACAACCAACAAACAAGTTCCCGTCTCATCTACACTATCTTTCATAGTGAGTTAGATCGGTTTCCAGTTTCGTATATACCTCTGTTCTCTGAAGGAATTGTTTAGCCCAACTCCTATATGTTAACCATCAAAGATTATGATTGTAACACAACCTAAACTTATATTAACTTATATGAACCATTAAGACTATAATATTCATTAAGTCAATTTCTTATTCCTTATGACTTTTTGGCAAATAAATGTCATACCTCAGGATTCATTCTTTATCATCTAAGTCATACAGTCTTTTGTATACTTAGAACGATCATTCAATATTAATTCTACGCATTCATAGCGTTAAGCATTTTACGTTACCTTATTCTTATCTTACAACGATCGGTTCATTCAACTCAGAACGTCATCCAAGTTATAAACATTAACTCGGCTTCTTTACGTTATGTGTCATTGTCTTTAATTTAATTCTTCACCGTTCATGGGTTTAATCATTGGTCTTCATTATCTTACGGTTAAACCATACATGGGGTGTAGGTTCTATATGTTTAATGTTCGCGTACACTGAACCTTACAATGAATTTCTTGGTAATTCATATCTTACTTACTACTTTCGTTATCCATTACATGAACCCCACATTCATTACTCTTTCTTAATGTCGAAGCCATACGGTTCATTTTATGCTAAGACCGATCGTCCATCGCAATTGCATTTCGTTTACAACATCTATACGCTTTACTCGTAACTCTCATTACTACAACATAACATCAAAATGTTATTCATTACCCTCGTCGCTCAACGTCTAAGGAATCACAATTATAGCAATCCCCTATGTTTGTTTTATCGCGACTACAGTCCACGGATATCGGTTTTAAAATTTGTGATTACATTCTTTGTCTTTTAATCCTGTTCAATCTTTCTGTTCAACCTTTCTAAAGGTTTAAATCACTTATTTAAGTGTTACATTATGTGAACTACATGTTCATTAGCTTTCCTTACACTTCCCCCAGGATTTGAGCAATTAAAAGCTCATCACTGGGCCTTGCCCTGCACCGGCACTACGGCGCCGGTTCACTTCTTCTTTCTTGTGTTGTAGCACAACTATGCAGTATTGGATTTCCCAGGTTGGTGCTGCGGTGGCACCTCCGAAGGCATGACTGGCGCTGTGGCGCCTAGCATAAAACCTTGAATTTTTTTTCGAAGTATTGCACTAGTTTGGGACGCTTACTTCACAATCTCATAACTAATTCATTATAACTCGGAACGAGATCATTCTAAAGCCATTCTCTTCCTTATGTTACATACTTCAACTTCCCTCAGACATAAATTTATTCTGAATTTGTTAAGATGCCATTCGATTGGCTTAATCTTCATCAATCGTTCATTTTACGTTATTAACGTTCTTCGCTCGTTCGTCCGTAATTCGGTCGTCCGAACTCGGAACTTGTTTGTTCTTGAGTCCACGACTCACGTTTTGTACGTTCTCTTAAATTTTTATGAAACCCTCAAACTTCGGGTTCATTTACATAGTTTCTACTTCTCGTTTATCTTTTACAAGATTTTCACCATAACTTCGTTATAGTTAAGTTTAATCCGTTATACGTGAACGTTTCTACCGTTCCTAACCAAGCAATAAGCATCTAACTTAAATGCAATGGTTTTAAACTTATCCATCAATAACAAGTTACACTATGATGGTTTTAAATTTGTCCATCAATAATGTTCTTCGTGTTCTTCGCGTTCTTCATTTTTAATCCATACTTTGATTATGATTTCACTTTTTCTTGGAATTTGGTGTTATGAAACACCATTCCTTACTTATTTCACCGAATCTTTCACCAAATTCGGATCATTCAAATTCATTACGAAATTCATACTTCCTTAAGAAATTTATAAACTAAACCTCTAATTCTTATTTCTTCTTATTCTCATGATTTCAACCATATGAAAATCATTTTTAACATCTTTTACTTCTATTCTCATTAAGCAATGTTTTTAACACAGAAAACTTAAAGAAAAATTTACTTAGAAGTTAGGTTTTAATACCTTTCTTCTTTAATCTCCTTCCATTAGACAAAGTTTGCACATGAGCTAGTTTTTTCTCTTCCTTTTCCTCCCCATCCAAACTCTCACTCTCTCTTTCTCTCTCAAGTGTAGGTGATTTTCAAAATTACCAACATATGAGTTAAGGTTTTCTTTTATAGAAAACCAAAGCTAGGGTTAAAATAGTCATTTTGCAGCAAAGTTACTATTCACACCTCTTTACTATTCATGAAGCTTCTCTTGGAAGCTTCGTTTCGTCTTTCCTCTATAATTTAACTTTTACACATTCTTCGAAACTCTGAAAAACTGAAAAATATTTTTTGATGATAAGCGTTTTCCTTCACGTTTTCCCCTAACATAGTTAAACGAATGAAAAGTTCATAACAGTACTTTTCGTCGTTTTTATTTCGTCCAATTTCTGCACGTTTTTTGAAAAAAACTTTTATCGACTAACTTAAATTTTCACGATATATTATCGTCAAATCTTTCGACGGAATATCATTTCAACATATCGAACTCTCAAAAAGGCTTATAGGTTATTCAAACCCTAACCCTTAAGATTTCGTCGGGTGAATAGTGCATATTTCGTCTTTTTCCTTAGAAATATTTTATTATTGGAAAAAATTTATTTTCGTCTTGAAAATTCTTGCTCGTTCAGTCTAGCTCGTAGCCAGAATCCTCCCATTTTATAATCATCCTATATTCTAGAACGATTAATAAACACATAGCACATAATATTATTAATAAAAATTCATTTTATTAATAACTAATTCTTTAAATCTTAAATTCTGGACAATCCGATTTTCTAGGTTATCACAGTAACTGCATGTCTCAAAACGATCTCTTTGACGTACAACTTTGCTAACTGATCAAGATTGAATCTAATCTTTATTGGCAAAAAGTGTGCTGATTTTGTCAGCCTGTCCACTATCACCCAAATTCCATCGTATCCTTTTTGAGTAGTTGGAAGACCTACCACAAAATCAATTGTGATATTGTGACGCCCCCAAAATAGGTATACATCACCCATTCTGAGTCGCCAAATACATGGTACAGAATACAACTACAACTTAATTATACAGCGGTCGTATAGAATACGACAAAACATAGCTGAGAGTTTTAACACGAATATTGTTTACTAGATAATATCCAAACTCAAATTCAATCTAATTACAATTATTATCACATTATTTCACAGAATAGTGAGGACTACTAAAGCAACCATCTGGACCGTCACTCCATTCCTTGACTAGTCTCAACTATATTCTCATTTCCTGAAGAGAACAGTGAAAGAAAAGAGTGAGCTTAACTAGCCCAATAAGAAATATTATGACTAAGATAATGCAGAATAAATTATCATTAGCCTTCAACAGTATAACAACTGATAGAATACAATAGACAACAAGTTTTAGATCAACAACTGCAGCAGAACAAGCAACCCATTAGAAGAGTCAAGCAGAGCATGATATCTACTATCTTCTATGATTTAAAAGATTATCATCAATTTTATCGCTGAGACTTAGCTCAATAAACAATCCACATCACTGAATTATCCATGCACTACGGGCCAAAGATATTCATTAGTATCACAACCACGAATTATCTATGCACTACAGGCCAAGGATATTCGTGTTTTCATCAATGGTCATGATTATACCGAATAATCCCTGGTCATAATCATACCAATCAACAGTCCATCTATGCACTACAAGCCAAAGATGACTTTTACCACATCATTTGTAACATTACAGATCATGATTATACCAATAATCCCTTGTCATAATCATTCCAATCAATAGTCCATCTATGCACTACGGCCAAAGGTGACTTTTACCACATCATTTGTAACATTACAGGTCGTGATTATACCAAATAATCCATGATCATAATCATACCAATCAACAGTCCATCTATGCACTACGGCCAAAGATGACTTTCATCACAATATAAGCATGAGGATGATGACAATGATATAAAAATTAAATTAAATGAGAACAAGGATAAATTTTAAAGATTTATATTTAATTTATCCAGGATTCAATAATGTCCAAATTGTAAACATGATACTGCTTTGTGGAGTAAAATTCAAGAATAATATTGTATCAAAAATGATTTGGACAGAAAAGAAATCAATTTTTATCATGAATAGTACCCCGGGTGAATAGTACCCGAGTGAATAGTACTTCGGGATTAGTACTTTATGAATAGTACCCTGTGAATAGTACTTCATAAATAGTACCCTGTGAATAGTACTTCATAAATAGTACCCTATAAATAGTACCTCGTGAATAGTATCATATTTATGAATATTATCGTATTTATGAATAGCGCCCATGAATAGTATTCCGGCATGAAAAGCTTAAAATTTAACAAGAATGTTCAATAAAATATCCTTGTGAAATGATACTAGATGAAGCGCAAATTTCAAGGATATTCTACCAATTTCACGGAGTATAGAAGCAATTCTTTAACAAAATGAGTGTAGAAGTAGGAATACAAAATGAAATAATATTACTTACATACTACAGAGTATGGAAGAAAATATTATTTTATACGGATATTGAACAAAAATAATATCCCTTACGAATACAAAAGAAATAATACCCTTTACCTTAGTAGAAGACTGGATACTGCAATAGTGAAGTAGCAGAATACTCTTCTTCTTTCTCTCTATAGCTTTTCTGTCTATAATTGCTCTTGTGAGTCATAGTGAATTGGTGAGAATGAAAGAAGAATGAGCTTCTATTTATAGGAAAACATAGTTTCGATAATTGCATGATTAGGGGCTTGAATTATTACAGTATAGTACCTTTATCTATACCTCCATTTTTGATTTAGTCCTTCAAGTATTATCAATCTTGCACCACCTCCCCTAATAGTACATGCATGTGAATCAATAGTTTCATACATGTGAACCAACAGTAATTTGCATGTGAACCAATAGCAATTCATTGCTCATTTATCCGATTAATTGCCCATTTGGTCAATAGATAACAAAACCAGCCAATCAAAGAATTACCTCCTTTGAGGATAATTTAGTCACGAAAAAATTAATGAAAACTAAATGAACAAACATCTTTCACTCATCAATTATTATTCTTATCTTTAATCAACACGAACTTATTCATCATTAATATTATAACTTACAATATTAACAACCAGATCATTCCTAGGAAGGAAGGGGCTTTCCGATAAGGATTTCTCCCTATTGGCACGCAATTAGGTGATCAAACCCTTTCCTTGACAAAACTTTCTAGACATCGTCAATAATGCAAATAATAATATGAATAACTTTGTCGTCTCAATTTTTGATTTAATAATATAAAATATTGTGCAGATGATACTATGACAATAATTGAATCAATAATATAAGAGATACTATGCAGCAATTACTATGGCAATAATTGAATAAAACTGAGTGACTTCTCACGTAAGCATCAATAATCAATATTGTGTGCTACTATGCAACCACACGTATTACTGTACTTTTACCACCGGGTATTCCAACAGTTTAACGGTAAAACTTTCACCGTTATTTTTATAAAAAGATATTTCTGTCATTTTCTAACTCCGACAATACTTTCGTTGTGGGGTCCACCAATGATTGTACCGTCGTACGAATATTCCCTGTTAAAATGAATATTCCACGACCAATCGAATATTTTATAACAACTTGCTTACTTTACAAAATTTTCACATATCCCCCTTAACTTTAACCTTTTATCAATATAACCATTTACTAAATAGAATAATAATTATAAAAAAATTGAATACTTTCATTTCATAAAATTCGGGGTCTTACAATCTCCACTCCTTATAAAATTCTGCCCTCGAAATTTATGTACGTACCTGGTATGTCGAAGAGTTGAGGATACCTCATCAGATTCTAACTCTTGAGGTATAACCTTTGAGCGTAGAATATATTCCTTCTTATCCAACATTTTAACAGATATCTCTTCATATGTTTAATCTTTTGTTATCTCATCTAGTTCTAATTAAATAATGTGGTTTGAGTCTTCTACATATTTATGTAACATCGATACGTGAAAAACGTTATTAACATGCAACATACTTGGCGGTAAAGCGAGTCTATATGCCACAGTTCCTACTCGATCGAGGCTTTCAAATAGACCAATTAAATTGAGGATTGAGATTTCTTCTCTTCGTCGATTCTTGCTTCTAGAATAACACCTTCTTGCACCTTCTTCTTCATATTCATCAGCTCCGGGTCTGTAGCTTGAGCAACTTTAAATTTATCGATTAAAGTCGGTTATACTCGTATATTCACTATCTTCATGTAGGTTCTTGGAGTCTTTAACTCTATCTCCATCTTTTATAAGTCGTACGAAATAGGTCTTTGTGTTAACAATATCGCACTCGTAAACGCATACGATCTTCCACTAAACGTGTCTGCTACCACGTTCACTTTTCTAGGATGGTATTGAATGGTATGATCGTAATCTTTTAACAGCTCGAGCCAACATGTTTGGCGCATGTTACGTTCGTTCTGGGTGAAGAAATATTTGAGGGTTTTGTACTAGGTTCAAGGTTGATACAAAATTTGATTTCACGCTCTGGGGTAGGCTAGGAAGTTCTTCAAGGAATACGTCGGGAAATTTAACAATAGAAATATCATTCAAATCTAACGTATTTTTGTTTAAATTTGTGATATGAGCTAAGAAAGCTTGACATCCGTTTTCAATAAACGAATGGCTCTATGGCTTGATATGACAGTGATTGACTTTAGTGGTTTGGTTGCTTGAATTCGCATAATATGTTGGTCAGGAATATGAAAGCTAACAACCTTACAAAAACAAGCAATTTTTGCATGATGAGTAGTTAACCAGTTGATTCCTAAAATCACATCAAATGCAAGTATTTTTGAAGAGATAAGATCGACAGGTAACGTGAGGGTGCCGATTTGAATCAAACAAGACTTATAAAAAGTGGATGTAGTGAAGGTTTTTCCCAATGGAGTTTCAACAGATAAGTCTAAGTCTAATTTCTCCGAAGTTAAATTTAAACGTTGAGAGCAAGTAGGAGAAATAAAAGAATGGGTAGAACAGATATTAAATAAGATATAGACTTTGCAAGAGTTTATGATTAGCTTACCCGTGATAACTTCGTTCGGGTTCCTCGTCACGAAAAATGCTCTCTCTTAAACTATCAATTTTGACTTGTCTGGGACATCCTTTGGCGTCACCATCCCAGCTGGACTTGACTTCACTACACGATAAAATCGAGCTAGGTGACCTTCTCTTCTATAATTATAACACGCTTTGGACTGCATCGTGCAGTTTGGACTGATGTGTCCCCCCTCCGTATTTGAAGCATACGATCGGTGGTCATTCTTCTTCCTTAAAAATGGGTGTTGGTGCTGCTGTATTTCCATCATTGTTGAACCTTCTCTTCTTGAAATTTTTACTTCTATTATCTTGGCCATGATTACCACCAAAGTGGTTACCATTTTTGGCATATTGATTTCCTCCATGTCTGTTGTCACCACTTCGATGACTGCTACCACTGGTATTATCGATTTTTTGGCTACTCTCTTTTGGTTGGGTTGACTCATTATTGCGTTCTACTAATTAATCCATATTCACAACATCTGAATACAAGCAAAGTTTATGAGAAATGAGGTATTGACGTATTTTGGGTTTCAAACCTCACAAAAACATTCACATCATTCTCTCCTCATTATCTACCAAATGGGATACAAACCGGGATAACTCTACAAATTTAGCCTCGTACCGCGATACGGTCATATTGTTTTGCTCCAGCTTTATGAACTAGACCTCCTTCATGTGACGAATACTTTTGGGAAAGTACTTGTTGTTGAACAATTCTTGGAACTTTTCCCAAGACATCTTTAGTGCGATAGGTTGAGTACGTTTTATAGATTCCCACCAGTAATCTGCCTCTTTATGCAAAATAAAGGTGACGAAGGGAACCTTTTGCTCTTCTAAGCATTCCAAGATATCAAATATCTTGGTGATCTACTTTATCCACGTCTCTATCTTAAGTGGTTCTGGCTTTCCCAAAACTCTCGGCGGTCCTAGCTCCTTAAACTTCTTAGTGGTGACCAGCCGTGAGTTGCTAGTGTTTACACCTGCATTTGAATAGGAGTCTCTCTCGTTTGGTTTTGCATAAATTCTAAAAAGTTCCTAAACGTACCATCATTCGTCATTTGGTCGGTGTTAATGTTTACACGAGGATTATTGCCTTCCTGGTGCACATTATCATGGTTATTGATCGTTGGTGACTCAACGGTCTCATGTGCTTCGTTGCTTATCTCAACATTTTCAGATGCCATTCTCAAACACTGTCACAAAACAAGGGTTAATTGATATGCCACATATTATCCCTATACTCTGACCGACCAATTAAATAACAAATAACTTAGGTAGGTCATACTAGCAAAGGATTAACCCATCTCTCCCCTCCTAGTTCTAGTCTCACATCTCAGCCAAGGATCATAACCCTAAGCTTTAATACCAACTGTGACACCCCCAAAATAGGTATACATCACTCATTCTGAGTCCCCAAATACTTGGTACAGAAATCAAATACAATCTTCTTTTATAAAATACGACAAAAGCATAGCTGAGAGTTTTTACACGAATATTATCTTCTAGACAATATCCAAACTCAAATGGAGTCCTCATTACATTTATTATCATACTATTTCATAGAATGTGAGGACTACTATAGCCACCATCTCGGACCATCACTCCGTTCCCTGACTAGTCCCGACTACGTTCTTATTTCCTGAAGAGAACAATGAAAGCAAAAGGGTGAACTCAACTAGCCCAGTAAGAGATATTATGACTAAGATAATATAGCGGAACAACATGATATCTACTATCTTCTATGATTTAAAAAGTTTATCATTAATTTTATAGCTGAGACTCAGCTCAATAAATAATCCATATCACTGAATTATCCATGCACTACGGGCCAAGGATATTCATTAGTATCGCATCCACAAATGATCCATGCACTACGGGACAAGGATATTCATGTAATCACCAATGGTCATGATCATGTCAACAACTGTCCATCAATGCACTATGGGCCAATGAGGACTTTTACCACATCATTTATAATATTACAGGTCATGATTATACCGAATAATCCCTGGTCATAATCATACCAATCAACAGTCCATTTAAGCACTACAGGCCTAAGATAACTTTCATCACAATATAAGCATAAAGATGATGACAATGATACAAGAATTCAATTAAAAGAGAGCAAGGATAAATTTTAAAGATTTATAATTTAATTTATCCAGAAGTCAATAATGTCCAAATTGTCAACATGATATTGCTTTGTGGAATAAAATTCAAGAATAATATTGTATCAAAAATGATTTGGACAGAAAAGAAATCAATTTTTGTCATGAATAGTACCCCGGGTGAATAGTATCTCTTGAATAGTACTTCAGGAATAGTAATTTATGAATAGTACCCCATGAATAATATTTCATAAATAGTACCCCGTAAATAGTACTTTATAAATAGTACCCCATGAATAGTACTTTGTGAATAGTACCCCGTGAATAGTACTTCATGAATAGTGTGTTACGTATAAATAGTACCATACGTATGAATAGTGTCGTATAAATAAATAGTACTCCGGCATGAAAAGCTTAAAATTTAACAAAATGTTGAGAAAAATATCCTTGTGAAACGATACTAGATGAAGCGTAAATTTCAAGGATATTCTACAAATTTCATGGAGTATAGAAGCAATACTTTAACAAAATGAGTGTAGAATTAGGAATACGAAACGAAATAATAGTACTTACATACTACAGAGTATGGAAGAAAATATTATTTCATACGAATATTGAACAAAAGTAATATCCCTTACGAATACGAAAGAAATAATACCCCTTACCTTAGTAGAAGAGTGGATACTGCAATAGTGAAGTAGCAGAATACTCTCTATAGCTTCTCTCTCTATAATTGCTCTTGTGAGTCTTAGTGAATTAGTGAGAATGAAAGAAGAATGAGCTTCTATTTATAGAAAAACATACTTTCGATAATTGCATGATTAGGGGCTCGAATTATTACAGTATATTACCTTCATCTATACCTCTATTTTTAATTTAGTCCTTCAAGTATTATCAATCTTGCACCACCTCCCCTAATAGTACATGCATGTGAATCAATAGTTCCATACATGTGAACCAACAGTAATTTACATGTGAACCAATAGCAATTAATTGCTCATTTATCTAATTAATTTTCTGTTTGGTCAATAAAACTAGCCAATCACAAAAAATACCTCCTTTGAGCGTAATTTGGTCACTGAAGAATTAAAGAAAACTAAACGAACAAATATCTTTAATCATCATGAACTTACTTATCATTAATATTATAACTTACAATATTTAACAACCAGATCATTCCAAGGAAAGTGGGGGCTTTCCGATAAGGATTTCTCCTTATTGGCACGCAATCCCCCTTTCCTTGACAGAACTTTCTAGACATCATCAATAATGCAAATAATAATATGAATAACTTTTTCGTCTCAATTATTGATTTAATAATATAAAATATTGTGCAGATGATACCGTGACAATAATTGAATCAATAATATGAGAGATGCTATGCAGCAATTACTGTGGTAATAATTAAATAAAACTGAGTGACTTTTCATGTAAGCATCAATAATCAAAGATATTGTACAATATCGTGTGCTACTATGCAACCACGCATATTACTGTACTTTACCACCGGGTATTTCAATAGTTTAACTATAAAACTTTCACCGTTATTTTTATAAAAAGATTTTCTGTCATTTTCTAACTCCGACAATACTTTCGTTGTGGGGTCCACTAATGATTGTGCCGTCATATGAATATTCCCTGTTAAAACGAATATTCCCCGACCAATCGAATATTTTATAACAACTTGCTTACTTTGCAAAATTTTCACATATCCCCCTTAACTTTAACCTTTTATCAATTTAACCATTTACTAAATAGAATAATAATTATAAGAAAATTGAATACTTTCATTTCATAAAATTTGCGGTCTTACACAAATATTGTCTTGTAGACAATATCCAAACTCAAATAAAGTCCTCTTTACAATTATTGTTACACTATTTTACAAAATAATGAGGACTGTTATAATAATCATCTTGAACCATCACTCCACTCCCCAACTAGTCCTGGCTACATTCTCGCCTCCTGAGAAGAATAATGGAACCAAAAGGAAAAGGGTGAGCTCAACTAGCCTAGTAAAGAATATTATGACTAAGATAATATAAAACAAATTATCTTTAGTCCTCAACAGGAAAAATCTGATAGAATGTAATAGACAACAAGTTTTAGAATACAATTACATCGGAAACAACAATCCATTAGAAGAGTCAAGTAGAGCATGATATCTACTATCTTCTATAATTTAAAAGTCCATCATCAATATTTTATCCCTGTAATACCAATTAATAAATATTTCAAATCAACAAATTATTCATGCACTATGAGCCAAGGATATTTGTATATATCACCAGTGGTCATGATCATGCCAAACACCTGTCCATCTATGCACTACGGGCCAAAGAGGACTTTCACCACAAATCTTATCTATAACATTAAAGGTTATGATTATACCAATACACAATTCCTGGTCATAATCATACCAATCAACAGTCCATCTTTGCACTACGGGCCAAAGATGATTTTCAACACAATATAAACATGAGGATGATAACAATGATATAAAGATTCAATCAAGTGAGATAAATGATAAATATTGGATATTTATAATTCAATTTATCTAGAGTTCAAAAATGTCCAAATTGTCAACATGATAACTATTTGTGAAGTAAAATTCAAGAATGATATTCATGTATCAAAAATAATTTGGACAAAAAAGAAAATTAAATTTTGTTATGAAAAGTACTCGGATGTATGAATAGTACTGTATGAATAGTGCCCATAAATAGTACCTAGACATGAAAAGTTTAAAACATAATAAGAAAGTTCAGACCAATATTCTAGTGAAATGATATTAGATAAAACACAAAACTTAAGGAATTTCTAATCATTTTAGGAATTATAGAAACAATACTTACCATAGCAAGTTTAAATTTAGGAATATGAAATGAAATAATATCCCTTACATAATATGGAGTATGAAAGAAAATAATATTTCTTACGAGTATTGCAAAAAAATAATATCCTATACCTTAGAAATTGGATTTGACTAGAATATCAGATATTATTCTGAGAAAATCTTGCACAAAAAGCTACACTCAAAGTATCCTTATACTCAAAAGAAATGCTCACAATACTATAGAATAAAAATTTCTGATATTGAAATGGTGTGTTGAGGAAGGAGGGTTAACCTCCCTTTTATAGTGCAACAAAGGGAGAAAATTCAATAGGCTTGCCTAACTCTTTTTTTTTTCCTCCGTGCCTAACTTCCTCATATTTTTCTTTACCTAACCTATCAATTCAAATGGTTAGGGCCCATAACTTGGAGACTAAAGTTGTTGGAGGAAGTTTCAAGCAAGCCTCCCTTTTAGAAAAAAAAAGAATTACATGAAAAGAAAAAAAACAACCAGCACATGGTTTTGAAAAAGTAATGCAATACTCGATTTTGAAAAATAAAGGAATGCAAAGCCAGCTTCTCACCTTCACTTACCTTTAACATATTCGCATGCTTAAATATATATTATAATAATATTATTATTTAAATAATTATAAAATATTATAATGATATATTTGAATGAATATTTTATCGGAGAAGATAATTACCAAACTTTTAACAAATATTTCATGCTAAATTCCTTCATTTATATCAAAATTGAACCAATATCCACCACATAATAATTATTCACAATTTATATTATAAGCTCACAATATTAACAACTAGATCATTCCCAGAAAAGAGGGGGCTTTCCGATAATGATTTATCCTTATTAGCGCACAATTATATAACCTAACCCCTTTCCTCGACAAAATTTTCTAGATATTGCCAATAATGCTAACTAATAATATGAATAATTGTGTTGTGTCAATTATTTATTTAATAATATAAAATATTGTGCAGATGATACTGCGACAATAATTGAATCAATAATATGAGATATTATGCAACAATTATTATGGCAATTATGAAACTGAGTGACTTCTTACGTAAGAATCAATAATCGAAATATCAGGTAATACTGGTGTAAGCATCTTTGTGCACTAGGCGATTCTCGTACTTTTATCACCAGGTATTTTAACAGTTAACGGTAAAAGTTTTGCAGTTATTTTTATAAAAAAGTTATTTCTATCGCTTTCTATATCCGACAGCTATTATGTTATGTGTTCCACCAATGATTGCTTTGTCGTACGGATATTCCCCGACAAAAAGAATATTCCCCGACCAAACAAATATTTTATGACCACTTACTTATTTTGCAAAATTTGCACATTTCACCTATAACTAAAGCATTATATCAATTCAACACCATATTATTCAAAATAACAATTAGAGAAATTAAATCTTTATTCATAAAAAGTTGGGGTCTTATACAGAGACTGCAAATGCCCACCAAGTGCAAGAAAAATATTATATGATCTTGATAGTCGGTCGTCATCGATAAAGTTTATCCCTAGTACTCTTTGAGAAGTGTAAGCTAGTTGTGACCAACCTCTCCATAAAATTGAGAAACATCTTCGGTTTTAAAGCCCTAGGCCTTTCAGTTGTTACTCTTATTTTTGCAAAATTACTTTCCATAGAGTGAAGGGTTGCCAACTGAGATATTTTTTCACTCATAGTCTTATTTGACTCACGGTCTGCATGTAGTAAATGCGCGGTATAGATTGTACCCAAGGTATCATTGATCAGAAGGATTATCAACAAAGAACTTTTAAATTTCTTGCAAAATCAGACTTATTAGAAATAAGAGAATAAAAGGAGAGTTACAGGAAATTCAACAGTTCCCAATAAGTGGTTCACCATACTGTACTTCTTCTTGAATTTCTAAACAAATTGGTTCACCATTGAACCACTTTGTTCATGAATTCAAGAGGAAGTACAATATGGATGGGAAAATACTTATTGTCATTCTATACTGTTGAATTTTCTACAAATCCATTTGTCTCTCATATTCCCAATAAGTCTGATTTTGCAAGAAAATAATAAGTTAGTTGTTGATTAATTAGCTGATCAATGATACCTAGGGTACAATCTCTGTAAAGCCCCCAAACTCGAGTACTTGAAACCCGAATTCAGTGCTTCACGATACCATTTCTATGAGCGAAATAACACTAATAATAATATAAATATTAAACTTAATTTATATAACTATCAAAGTCTAGCTCCCAAGTACGTAACCTTTAATCATTCCTTACAATACATGATAATAAATATATAACATTGTCTTAATAATATTAAACTATTACATAAGATATCATTAAAATCATCCAGTAACCTTTCCCTTTCCCTTGTTCCTAGCAGAGCCTTCAAATTGCTCACACTTAGCTTAAAATATTTAAATTAAGCAAGGATGAGCATTTGAGTGCCTAACAAGTAATAGAAATTATATATATATAAGCTGAAAGAATTTAAATGTTTTCTTTATACTACTCTTCTACAACAAATCAATAGTTGTGAAGTAATCTGAACCGATAATAATATCATAACAACCCTCTTTCAAATTTTTAAAACTACGTTCTGACTATAAATAGGTTTAAGGGGACATACTATGAACATTGTTTCTATTTTCAAAAAGGTTAAACAGAACTTCATCTGTAAACCGTCATAACTTACGGGCATGGGGGTGATCAGCCCGTTGTACCCTGTATTGATCAATACTACATAACAAGAACGATATTATCGTTCACTCTGGCTGCCTTGGGCACATAAAAATTTTCCTATAAATGGGATGTTCATACCTGTTAGGGTTCCAAACCAAAAAAATTCGATTGGATAATAATAAGGTTTTATCTTGTTCAACAATAATCTATAATTCAACATATATATACGGGTAATTGACAAAGGTATATCAACATGTGATTAAATGCAATGATTATCCAAGTGGGGACACTTGTATAACCATTTACAGAATTTAACGAACAGAATATATATCTAAATTACCATATACTATCATGTTGATAATCAATGAGCATATATAATATAGGGTTAATAATCTGTACAGTAATAATATAATTCTGAAACATTCTTACTCATGTCCATTGCATAAAGGAAATGCAAAGGTAGGATACTTGCCTGATGCGCTGCTTACAATATGTAACTTAGTTTTATCTTTTATGTAATCACATATCATTAATCAGGTCATTCGTTTGATTAGAACAATATACTATAACACATAGTATTGTATTTCGCAGTCAGCACATAACCTAATCACATTATCACACATGTTCAATAGTTATTGCATCACAAACAAACATTAATGCAGTCAAAATATCTAAGTCTAGAACAATTTACGAGCTATATCTTGTATGCAAGCGACTTTATCGAGTAATTATCGAGTCTAAGACTCTATTCTCAGAACTTCAATATTTGTAAATATCGGTATATTATTATTTTAAATGACTCAATAAACATTTATCATAAATTTTCAAACAACGGAATTATTATCAAATGATTTAAACATCAAGCAATTCTATTATCATTAATATTAAACTATTAATAAAACCATTGCTAAAATATTAAAGTTATTTATAATAACTTAGAATATTTTAAAGTATTAATATTACCCTTAAATGATTTTTAAAACATTTAATATCATTTATAAATAATTTCCATTAATATTTAAATATTAATGTACCATTTATCAAAATATTAAAAGTCGTTAAGTATAACTTCAAATATTTTTAATTCATTTATATCCTTTAAATGATTTTTAAATCAATAAAACTATTTTAAAACTATTTATTTAATATAATTATTAAATAAATTTAATATCATTAACGTTAAATAAATATCATTAATATTAAATTATCAATAAAATTATCCTTTAAATATTAAAAGTTATATTTTATAACTTAAAATATCTTTAAACACTTTATTTTCATTTAAAAAGATTTTTATAATATTAAAATAATTTTAAACTAAATTATTTAATATAATTATTAAATAACTTTAATATCATTAATAATAATTAATTAATGAAATCCACCTTTAAACATTGAAAGTTATATTTTATAACTAAAAATATTTTTAAATACCTTATTATTATTTAAAATGATTTTAATATAATAAAATGATTTTTAATCTATTTATTTAATTCATTTATTAAATAACAAAACTATCATTAATATTAAATTAATTAATCAAATTCATCATAAAATATTAAAAGTCATTAAAAATAACTTAAAATATTTTCTTATTCCATAATATAATTTTAAATGATTTTTCAAGTATTAAAATCATTTTAAATAATTTATTTAATATAATTATTAAATAAATTAAATACCTTTAATATTCTAAAAACTTTATTTATTTTTGAAATATATCCAAAATAATTAAAATATAATTTTGGACTATAAAATAATTTTTAATAATTTATTATATATTTTTAAGAATTAAAAACTGATTTTCTATAATTATTTAATGAAAATATAATTTTTATAAATAAACTGTCGCTGTAGGTGTTCTTCGTGTTCTTCATGCAAAACCCAGATCACCATGACGATTCTTCGAGAAGTAAGCGGGTTTGACCACGAATAATTCCTAAAGCACAAAGTGTTTACGATCACGTTGTTGATTAGATCGTAGTAGAGCTAATGTTAGTCTACAAGATCCAAAGAACAAACATAGCTAACAAACATGAAATCAACTAGATCTATGCCTTCAAAATCGATGTCAGATCGTTTCTTCATTTCGGGTTACCCGTAAATGAAGAAACGAATCATCGGGTCATACTTTGAGCCTCTACTACAATCGATCGCTTAATGTTTTAAATGATCTATGACTTCCAGTTATGGCCCACATGTAACACTACGGATCTATCACAAAACATAACCATAACAACAAAACAATAGCAAGATATTGATCGGTCAAAGGTCGCCGAATTTATGTTCTTGACGCTTTACGAAATTTCCGGAAAATGCAATCAGAACTGTAAAGTGGCTCGCTTTGACCACTCACTACGTTCAATATGTTTGATATTAAAGCTATTTTAAGGCATAATCTTGTAGTACTCATACCAAGCTACTATTACATTACAACAATGAACCAAAACATGTATACACGGACGGATATAGCCGATCAAAATCTTGTCGTAGACACGATCTGGGCATAATCACGAATTTTATTTTCTTTCCATTCAACGGTATTTGACCGTTAATAACTTTCATTCTAGACATCAAATGACCCATATTCTTTTTGCAGATTAAAGAACACATTACAAGCTACACATAACAAATTAAAAACAACAAAAACCATAATCGAGCAAGGATATGTGGCCACTAATATTCGTTGTCAGACCACAGAACCAAGTTTTTTCAGATTTTGTAGATCTTCAAATTCGAGCTTCTAAATGTTATGAATCCAACATTTAGCAACCCGGATCATCATTAGACACTATAACCAATATATTCTAACACCCAAACATAACATCTAACACAGAATTTATGGACAGGAATCAAGCTAGGGTTTTATACCTTTTCTTTGATCTATCTTGTATTTGGGCTTTTGATTAATGATATGTGTTAGTGGGGCTTGGATATATGACTGATATGCTACCAAAATTCATTGGTGAGAGCTTGAGAGAGATAAGAAGAGTGTTGTGCATAAAATGGCCTAACGAATGATTATTTCTCTCTCTTAAGTCTATTTATAGAACTTATGTGCAAATGTGGGATTTAGCTATTATCCCCCATACTCTTGTTGTCCATTAGACAAAACTCCTTATCTTGATCTTAAGTATGCTTAGTGAGATTTCCACCAATGAGGTGTTGACAACATTGTACCTTCTATAAGAAAGTAAGGTCATTAGCTATTTAAGGAAACTTGATTAGCCTAATTTGTTGCCTTAAAAGGCCTATTGTGGCCAGCTATGTATATACTCACTAATTCTTTATTTAGCTTTTATTTTAATGCATAAATTAGATAAATCAAAGGTCTAAAATACCCTTAATTATGTGGGCTAAGTTTGGGCTTGAATTTGATTTCTTTTGGGCTTCTCCCATAATTGTTTTGGGCCATGTAATAATCATAGTCTAACAATTTTAATATATGTTACCCAAATTATTTATTTAGGGTTTAAAATAAAATATAATTAGTTTGCAAAATTTATAATTAGGGTTTTCTACAGTAAAACTAGGGTTTGACATAATACACCATAACTAACCAATCATTGTCAGTCCACATACATACAAAGATATAATTATATATTCTTGAAAAATCAAAATATAAATAATATTATATTATTGTTCTCATTCCTTGATCAAAATTTAAAATTAGGGTTTGGATTCCATATCCGATTTATACATATACTTAACATTATTAATTAAGTTAAAATAATTAATTAATAATCAGTACTAAAATTCATATAATAAAGTAATTATTATAGTAATTCTAAAATCATTTCATATATTATATAAATAATATATGATTATATTTTCATGGAAAATAATTAATAAAAATATTTCTGCTATAAAATTAATTATTATAAGAATATAATTTATAATAATCAATAATTCTAAAATAAAATTATCTAAAAGCATTCATGTAATAAATATATCACATAAACATATACACGCATTATCTTGGCACTTATTCCCCATATTTAAAATAAAAAAAAATTTATATGCAAAATTTCCAATTTATTTGTATAGAAAATATTGGGTTGTTACAATCTCTACTTCACATTTAGTACATGCAGACCTTGAGTCAAAAAAAACTATGAGTAAAAAATATCTTCAATTGACAACTTTTCACTCTATGGCAGTTGATTTTGCAAAAACAGGAGTAACAACATAAAGGCCCAGGGCTTTAAAACCGATGATGTTCCCCAATTTCATGGAGAGGTGGGTCAAACCAGCTTTTACACTTCTCAAGGAGTATTAGGGGGAAACTTTATCATGTTATATAGTCTTGAATCTATAGTGCATGAGAAGTCGCAATCTGTTTGTTTAAAAAATATAATATCATCAAAACGTTTATATAAAATACTGAAAGATATATATGTTAATATACTAAAATGACAATGATTTAATTAAAATAAATAAAAGAGAGAACATAATCTATCAATAACTTAACTGCAGCATCCTTAAGACCAAATTTTTTTGAATGCATGTTTTGTAACCAAATATCAGCATTTCCTTGGCAAATAGTTTATATCACAATCTCTATCATGAAAGTATACTATGGATCTACGATCAACCATCCTTGTCTTGAATATGAATCCACAAAGTAGTATCCTCAAAATATATACAACAAATTAGAGAAAGATGAAAGTGTGCACTTACTAAAAGATAACTTATCACAATTAGATGGAAAATTCATGTTATAATGTAAAACAAATACCTTAATCATCGCCCAATAGTAATGACTACTGGGAGAAGAGTCAAGGACTTCTTTATACGCAGGATTTGACATAGCAGTTGGAGATAATACTCCAACTGGTTCCTCGGCATAAATAAAAAAGTATGGGTCGTAGTTCCTATTTGTGTCCCATACTAGAATTGAATAATTGAATTACTGCAGACATTCATCTCTGTTCCATCATAACAGACGACAACATCCTGAAGGAGGGCCACTAAGCTGTTGAATAAAGTATTAGGTTCAGCAAACCCTCTAGATGAACGAGCGTCCACTTCTCTTTTAAGAGTGAATCATCGACTGATATGGGTCCAATTCATGAAATAGACAGCTTCTCAGCACTCTAACTTCTTCAGATGGGTAGTTCACACAGAGGAGGTACTTTTTCTGTGAGGAATCACTTCACTTTTTTAGAATAAGTACATCTTCTATGAGAACTACCCATATGAGGAATTCAGAGTGGTGAGAAGTTGTCTATTTCATGGATTGCTGTGACGAATGAGACTTTTGTAAATAATATTAAATATTTATTAAATTAAATAAATATTTTTGTTTATTTATTTATTGAGTTAAATAAATATTTGATGAAATTGTTGTAGATTATTGTTGTAGATTAATTTAATTAAGTGTGTCATATTAATTAAATTAATGAGAAATAATTTTTTAGTTTGAAGTTATAATTTATTTGGAAGTATTAAATTAATCGAGTTGTTAATAATTATAATGTTGTTCTAATTAATTAGAGGTTTAACAATTTGTCATAATTAATAAATGAGAATTTTAATTATGTCATAATTTAATTTAATGAGTAATGCTTCCTTTAATTTAATTAAATTTAAATAATAATATTTGATTAATTAAAGTGTGACAAATAAACTATATAATAAACAAATTAATTAAAATAAACTAAAAAGAGTTCTTAAAAGCCAAACAAAAAATGGGCTTAAGAACTTGGGATCAGTTAAAGCCATGATGTGTTTAACTGATACCCATGTTGTGCCAGTTACCAAGTCTACGTACTATACTATCAGTCTTATTTTTCTTTTCACGTATTTTATTTCCTAAGGCCTAAGCCTGAGAAAACAAAGAGAAAAAGAGAGAGTTTTGAGAGAATTAAGTTTGAGGAAGAAGATTTGAAGAATCATAGGAGGGATTCCTATCATCTAAACAAGAATCAAAGGGTGAGAATCCAAATTACAATATTTGTTATTATGTTCTTAAGTTTTTCCATGAAAACATATTTTAGTTCTGTGTAATTGAATTTTCATGAGTAATTGTTGGAAAAGTTGTTTATAAATTGTTAGTATGCATGAATAATCTAATATGTGATGTTATAAACAATTTTTGGATGAATCAATCCATAAAATTTTGGGTAAAAAGGAAGTTTTGAGTTTATAGTGACATATATATGATTTTGAAGTTAAAATTAGTGCTTTGGTTGATGATTTGTTAGAATAATGATTGTTTATGTTGTTAGATGGATATAATCTGTTATATGTTGGTTGTAAACAATTTTTGGTATGAATTGAATCATGAAATCATGTTTTACAAAACAAGTTTGAGTTTTATTATAAAATGTACAAAAAAATTGATTTTAGAACCAAAATTAGTGTTCAATCCCTGTTGTAATCTGTAAATTGACGATTGATTGTGTCAATATGTTTAGATACAAAAATAATGCATATTATACGAACTAAATTTGGTTAAGAAACGAATCTGTGGTGAGATAATTCATTAAGGATGTCTAAAATGAGGTTTTTAGCAAGAAAATGAATTTAAAGGGATTAAATCTGATGAATATAACAATAGTTTTGTTGTTTAAAATCTATGTTTGCATGCTTGGTTATAAAGACCTAAAAGTTTTCAAACAATTATATCTGTATTTTTACGAATAATTAATTAATTTATTTATTATTCTTATTATTTTATTTTAAGAATATTGGTTTCATGAATAAAAAATTTTGCGATATAGATTTCGCAGGATAGTCAATTTAACTTTTTAAGTTTAATGAGAATGAAAGTTAAGTCGAATATTCAAAACCCTAATTTTGGATTTTGAATAAGGAATGATAATATTAATATAATATTAATTATATTTCAATGCTATAAATATGTACTGTATGTGTATACTGAAATGGTTGGTCAATTATGGTGTAACAGTAGAAAACCCTAACATTACTTTGATGAACCCTAATTTAAAACTCAAATAGGAGTTCAAGACTGTTATGTAATTGTGTTAATATGATTAATGACAAGTATTATAGATTTTAATATTAATTAGGGAAATCCTAATTAGTAATTAGAAAACTCTAATTATTAGAAACCCTAATTGTCAAATTAGACACCATAATTGCTAATTTAGAAACCCTAATCACTAATTTAGAAAGCTAAATGTAATTAGTAGATCTTAAACTTAAGTTTCCAGTTTTAAGTAATTAGGAAACCTAAGGTAATTAGGAAACCCTAATCTCCATTTTTAGAAAGTTTAATTTCCATTTTACACCATAATTATAAAATCCTAGAAATTCATTTTTTGTAAAACCTAAGGGTTAAACCCTAAGGATTAAGCCCAAAGGGTTAAACCCTAAGACTCAAACCCTAAAGGTTAGTCAAGTTACTGCTTAGCCATTGAAATTAAATGACAAATGACCTAATTTCCCTTTTTAGCATTCTTTATTAGGAAACTTGTAAATCTTGCCATATTTGTAGTAGGTGAACAACTAAGATTGCACATGTGCTGAAAATCAACACATATTAACCATAAACATCAGCTACATACATTGTATTCAACATATATATAGATTAAGAGAGAGAAAAGTACATAAAATAGCTCATTAGTTCATAAATACATAACCAAGACCCTATCTAAACCCACAAAAATCGTTAGTGGATCAGTTCCCAATTAAGTTCCTAGAACACTACAATCAGATCAGGAAGCCTAGAATCAAGATTGATCAAAGTGAGGTATAAACCATAACTAAGAATCTGATCTTTAATGCTATGTTAAAAGTTATGTTTTTGTATTTAAATATGTTGTATGACATGTTAATAAGTGATTTGGGTTGATATATTGTGGATCTATAACATCTAGATGCACGAAATAGAAGATTTCAAAAATCTGGAAAAACTTTAAAATGTTGTCTGACAGTCAAATGTCAGGTCTCATAGATCGATACCTGTTAATTTGCTTAGTGTTTTAAAGGATTGAACTTGTATTATGCTATGAGGACTTTGATTTAGAACTAGAATCAGGGTCAGATCATGTATATATTACAAGTTATGGAAGGTCAAAATGCATTGACCGACCATGACTTTACATTTTTGGGTAATCCAGATGTTACCCAGAATTGTCTGACAAGATGTTCATGTACATAGATCTGTCAGGTTTTTGTTGATTTGTTTGTGTTGTTGTATTAGTGTTATAATATGTTATATGGACTACATTGTTATGCCCTTAGATCACTCAAACAACAAACAAAATGGATTTAGTGGATGGTCAAAGTAGCTGGCAAGATCATGAAATCTGTTTTCTGGGCAACCTAGAAAACTTAAGAACCTTATTTCTGACATGGTTTGACCGGACCATATCTGATGATTGTGTTATTGTTATACTAATTTAGTGTAATAGATCTATTCTTCGTCATGTATACTACAATCTGAAATCATTAGATCACCAAATTATTACATAGAATGCAAGTTGTGGAAGCCTAAATATGACCCCTTGAGACTGTCTGGGTTTCTGGGTAACCAAGAAAACCCAGAACACGTCAGACAGCTAGTTTAGGCCGAGATCTTGCATCTTGGATATTTTATGACCTTGTTTATTGTATGATCATGTAGTGTTACATTAGTATTATAATATATGAATCATAGCTTGCCCAGAAACCTTATAAACTGACAGTTATGTTTGGTCGAAGTAGGCATCTCAAAACTGCTTATAAATGTTCTTGAAGCTCAAGAACACATTAGGCGACACTTTTTGTCGCTAAAGGCTTTAGCGACACTTTCTGTCGCTAAAGCCTTTAGCGAAGATTCATTAATATTAATTAATTTAATTTTAAAAAATAAATTAAAAATAGAAAATAATTTCTGAAAATTCCAAAATTAGTTTTAAAAATTATTTGAAGTTATAAAATTAACTTTTAATAATTTGACATATTTTTCATTAAAATTATTATTTATTTGAATATTAATGATATTTAATTTATTTAATAAATGTATTAACTAAATTGATTAAAAATGATTTTATATATTAAAAATCATTTTAAATGATAATAAAGTATTTAAAATATTTTAAGTTATAAAACATAACTTCTAATATTTTAAGGCAAATTTCATTAACTATTTAATACTAATGATATTAGATTTATTTAATAAATATATTAAATAAATTAGTTAAAAATGATTTTAATAATATAAAAATTATTTTAAATGAAAATAAAGAGTTTAAAAATATTTGAAGTTATAAAACATAACTTTTAATATTTTAAGGTAAATTTCATTAATAATTTAATATTAATGATATTAAAATTATTTAATAATTATGTTGGGAGATTGCATATTTAAATTTGATGTTGAAAGTAAATATTCATGATTGTATGTAAAGTCCTTAAAGGAATACATGTACAAGGACTTAGTGAAAGATCAAGCTTGTTAGGTTGATCTGAACTTTAATGTTTATTATTCTGTAAATTAATGTATAGATGAAAAGATCAAAGCTGTTAGGTTGATCTATATCTTGAGATGTAATAGATAGGCTTCATCAGAATCATAGACTATCAAGCTGATCAAAAGATTGCATAAGCCAAGGCAGAATCGTAGAGCATAGAAAATCATAGTCTGTCTGCTTTGGAGGGCCTCTCCTTAACTCGTAGTGTGATCCAAACGCCTGCCGAGTCAAACTCAAGGATCGTAGAGTGCTCTCAAAAATGTAGAGTCTGCAAGTCAAACAAGTGAATATCGTAGTGTGCTAGTACTTAAGAGAAATCGTAGTGTTCTCATCCATCAGCACCAGATCCAGCACCAAGGTGGCAAGACACCACGATCATGATCGTAGTGTATCATATGTCTACATCAGAAGCATCGAGCCCTGTCCAATCGTCTAAGAATAAAAGTCAACAAATGTGGAATGGATTATAGACGTTGAGACTATCGGGAGTCCCAATGACACACCAATCATCCTTAGTATGTAACAGAGAAACGTATTGAAGAAACTAAGGAAAGTACTAATGGGTCAGCAGAAAACACCTTTTCAGGTGTTAGGTGAGATAGCAGTATGTTGAGTCAGTGGGCCAGACAGCAAATCATAAGATATGCAGAAAGTCTCTATCAGTGCTCAGAAATGTCAAATATAATTAATGCTTCAACAGACGACTTCCAATGGATGTATTTCAAAGACACCTTATATGCAAAAGGAAAGAGGATGTAAGGTTTATGCAAGCACAAAACAAAAATGCCGAAGAACACTCAACGCTCAACTCTACGATCTAAAAAGGAAGCTTGCTCAGCTACTCAGTTCTTTTGAACTCAAGCCTAACAACAACTAAGTAGCACCATTCAAGAACTCAACTACTATCAAGTGAAGTAAGAAGTTCCAAGTCAGAAGGACTTGAAAAGTTCTAAGTGAATTGAGAAGTACCAAGTCTGCTGGACTTGAAGAATTCAATAGTGAACTAAGAAGTTCCAAGACTGCTGATCTTGAAAGAATCTATGAGATTCAGAGATTGTAAAAGATATCCTTAGTGGATTTCCTACTCGAGGAGTAGAAGAGTGGACTATGAGCTTTGAATGCTCTGAACAACTTAAAATCACTTTATCTCTTATATTCTTGCAATAATTGCTATAACTGCCATAACTGCTTACCTTCTATTAACTTATTATATCTTAAAGGGAGAACAAACAAATCTTTAATTCCACTGTAATTAAATTATTATCTAACTAATAAGTATTTTTGGAACAAAGATTTTTTAAAATATCTATTCAACCCCCCTCCCTTCTAGATAACTTGTGTGCCTCTAGGAACTAACAATTGGTATCAAAGCAGGTTCTATCAAACATCGTACAAAGCTTTAGTAGATCCAATGTCACATCTGATAAGTGAATCAAAGACTGGAGGAGGTAGCAAGCCATCCATGTGCAACAAAGATAAATTCGCAAACTGGAAAGTTTGTATGCAAGCCTACATGGATTCAATAGATGAAGATCTATTTAAAACTGTTCAAAATGGGCCCTACATTTTTACAAAGCTTGCACCAACCTCAGGCAACCCAAATAGAATTCAGATCAAGGTCAAAGAAGAATGGACTGACAAAGAAAAGAAAGTTGTTCAACTCGACAAAAAGGCCAAGAACATTTTGTTCCAATATTTAGAAGATGACCTGTTTGAAAATGTGGTCAACAGCAAAACAGCTAAGGAAGTATGGGAAGCATTGCTCATCATGCATGAAGGAACAGAAGAATTCAAAGAAAACAAGCAATCTCTTCTAACTCAGCAATATGAAATGTTTTCCCACATCCTAGGAGAAAATGTCACTTCCACCTATGAAAGATTCAATGTTCTGCTCAACTCTCTTCGAGCCTTTGGAAATATTTATCCAACTAAAGATCTAATCATAAAGTTCATGAGAACTTTACCTAGCAAACGGGACACCAAAACCACTGCCATCAGAGAATAAAAGAATCTACATGAAATAATTGTTCAACAGTTATATGACAACCTTCTCACGTATGAACTAGAGCTGACTCAACGAGCAGAAACTCTTTTTGAGGGAAGAAAGAAGGACAAAGGGGTTGCTCTCAAAGCAACAGATGAAATCTCCAAAGCTAACACTGAAAATGACTCTGACTACGATGAAGATGATGATGAGTGATGAGTGGGATTTATACCCGCGAATCGGATACTTTATGACTTAAATAATTGCCTTAATTCGTAGTATTTATATAGTTTTATATGAATATAGTGTTATTGCGCTTAACTGATGTATTGCAAGGCTTTACAGTACTTTTCCAGCTTTAATGGGGAAAAACGGTCAAATTCTATACTTGGCCTTGTGGCCATTGATGCCAAGCTATATCTCATGGCCATGGCCTCCCTCCCTCTATCCTATTGATGTCACCATGGCGCCATGAATGCCATCGACCCTTCTTGGACTCATGTTTGCGAAAGGCAAGCCTTGTGTCCTTCATACTAATATGGTGCCGCAGCGCCAACCACATCTTATTTGTCCGCGCCGCGGCGCCACCTCTGGTGCCCAGGAAGAGAGGTCATGTGTTTGACCTAGCAAATGACGGAGATGGATATATAAGGAAAGCAAGCCTCTGTAACAGAGATGGCTGATACAATATAGCAGAGAATAATATAGTTATTCCTCTTTTAATTTCTCTCTGTAGTTGTAGTTAATATCTCTAAATATATATTAGGGAGAAGTTTGGGATTTCCTTGGAGAAACACGAGCAGTGAGCGACACGGATTAGAAAGCTTGATTTGAGCGGAATGCTTAGAGATTGAAGGGCTTTGACAGAGTTTCTTCTTATCTATTTATTCTCTCTGATTTTGTAATCCATAAATGTTGTCTTTATTACTACTTATATTTTGTTCAATAGCTATGAACTGAGTATTTGCTCTAAGGTTATAATGGAACCCTTTGTTATTTAAATTGATTGTCTTATCTCTTTGGTTGGAACCATATGATTTGGTTCAATATATTTATTCTTAATGATTCTCGCTAAGACATTAGTGATGATTTTGGTAATTTACATGATATCGACAAAAGGATAGTAGATTTACACCTAAAGATATTGGCATGTGATTGTGGGTTTCAACTGCATAAGTTGTGCGTAGAATAGACATATATCTATGCTCCATGTGCGACCTATTTGAGAACTTATGCTTAAATCTTTGTTATGATCAATTCACATAGACATATGTAGGATTATATCTAGCTTGGACGTTCTTATCCGTTCTATTCCCTATCAGGTGGATTTGGAAAGGTTATGTTCGTGCATACCTCGACAGAGGTGCATGAGCACTTATGTGTTCTCGGCCGACAAATTGTCGTGACCATTAATACCAGAGAGAGAAGGGTAGATAGTTTGATGAAACATAGCACGCCAGGTGTTCGACAGAATGCCTGAGTGGGGTGAAGTTGTAACCTTAGCTTGTAATTCCTTCGATTACCATTCGTTATCCGTTTACATGCTTTGATAATTAGTTATGCTTAGATTAATCACACTTTCATTTACTGCTGTTCGAATAAGATTTTAGCGATACAAAGTCGGTACTTGGTAAATATTAGTGATAGTTCCTCGTGGGTTCGAAACTTTCCTTATCACTGTATTACTTGTTAGACCGCGTATACTTGCGCGTGTTTAGTGATCGATTTTCCCACCAATAAGTTTTTGGCGCCGCTGCTGGGGAACTATTATTCTAATATTGTCCAATATTGATTTCAATCAATTTAGTCTTAATTTGAACGTATATATATATATTTCTTTTATTTGTTTGATCTTCCTTTACATTTTTAAGTTTACATGTCATTACTATCATTGTTATCAATGGCCTTATGAGAAGACGACACAACGAAGCTCAGAAGAAGGACTCGAGCAATTGCAATTTCAAATTGCAAATGTCTTAAGGTTTTTTTGACAATCTTGAGTGTTAGTCCACTCAGAATGCCTACTGTCAGGAACGAGCTGACATTGAACCGATCTCTTATCATCCAAACTGTCAGGGTTATCCAAACTCTTGGGACTACAGTCAAGAGCAATATCAAGATCTGAATTACTCCTATCCAAATCAGTTCGACAACCAATCTCTGCCACAATATGAGGTTACATCTCGACCCAATGAGAACTTGTCTGAGTCCTCAACACGAGAAGAAGAGAACAGGCTTGGGGAGCTTCTCACCAACTTTATTGAGAGAAATGAGGTTCGGATGGCAAGCCAAGAAACCACATTGCACAACCTTGAGAATCAATTGGGGCAACTCGTCAATGCCATAACAAATCCACCGCAAGGCAATCTTCCAGTCTTAAATGATCTCGACGATGAAGCAGTAGAGAATTGTATGGTGGATACGCAAGGGAAATGCGATGAGTCTCGCACAGTTGTTGAGGGAGACGTCATAGTGCAAACTAGCCAACCGGTGGAGTCTGAAGTTGGAGACAAAAGGATAAAAATTGGTTTTATAGTCAATACTGATCAATAATCAGAAACCAAGCTCCCGACTGTGGAAACCCTGGAGCGCCCACTAGAGCATGAAGAACGCTTTCAATTTAATGAAATAGGCAAATTAGTGGATAAATCTAGTGGCGAAAGATTCTTTGTGCTGAAGGATGATTGAATGGACGAAGGAAAGGAGAATGGCCAATCATCCATCTCGCCCAAAACTTTAAAGGAATTGACGAATAGGCGGCATGAAATGGTTATTTTTGCTTATGAGCCGGATTGAGCGGCATTGGTACAGTCAAGCCGACGACTTTAAAACAATCACTTGGTGGGGAGGCACCCCCACCTCAGTATCATTTTTATTTATTTTTCCTTACTTCTGTCTAGTTATATTTTATGTCTGTTATGTTTACTTTGCAAACATGGATGCCAGATATTGTACTACCATGTTGTATTGAGCATGTTTTTGTGACTGCAACATGTTTTCCTGTTCTGTTGTAATTTTATACAAAGTAGTATAGTTAAGCTAGTTATCATGTGTTTAATATAGACATATATATATATATATGTAAGATATGTGGGCTAAGACATGGTTTCTGTGTAGGAATTCCTAGAAACAAGGCTCACGCCGCAGCGCCAACATATGTATTGGACTTCATGCCGCGGCGCAATGTTCATTACAAGGGGACTCTCATGCAATGCAAGCTTTCCAAAATGGTAGCGACTCTATCGCTAACTCAGCGCACATGGCCTTGACCAACCAACAAAGGATAGGCCGCGCCGTGGCGCCACCAGAAATTCTCACCATCGTTAACTCGTCATCATGGCAGTGCCAAGTATAGAAGGACATCTCATGCACGGCTTCGGTATAATTTTTTTAAAAAAGCGATGTTAGCGGCCGATTAGCACAACATTACTCCCATTCTCTCGACACCATAGCACAAAAGACCCCATGCGTTCCCATCAGCCATTTCATTCTTAAAATGAGTTAGCATTAATCGTTTCTCATCTCAACCCCCAACAACAGCCGAGAGTCTCCATCAATTTACTTGTCAGACTTAACGCCCACACGATTTCTCATCTAGGGTTTTTCTCACTCAAGGTATTTTTAGATTTCGTTCAATTAGTAAAGGATTTGATCGAATTGTTGGATTTGTGCAATTTCTTGATATGTTCTTCTGCTTGTTTGTTTGGGTGATTTCTACTGACGAAAATCGGGTTAGAGCACTTTCAAACAAAGGTTGTCCAAGTTAAGTTTTCAGAACGCACGCAAGGTGTTTGTTAATTTGCCTAAGAGAGAAGTTGGACTGTTTTGGCTTAAATTCATTGGGATTGTATTGGGGATTTGCTGTGTTTTCTTAAAGAGTAGTTTATACAGAATTTTGGCACTGCAAAGGGACTATTTATGTGCCTCGCCAACAAAAATTTTGACATGGCTCCTAAAAGACAACGACTCAATGTCGGAGGGTCATCGTCTGCAGCACCACCAACGGAATGGGACAACATCAAATTTGTGAATGAGGAGGCATGGAAAAGATACAAAAGCTCCTTTGCCACGCGAAATCTGATTCCTGAGCGGGGGTTCAGGCCGGACAAGAAGGATGGTGAACTAACCACCATGATACTTGAGCGCAATTGGATCTACTTCACAAAACCGCCTGGGTTCGTTGTTGTATCTGTGGTTCGGGAGTTCTATGTCAACGCCAATCCCGAAGGCCCTGCTATTGTCTAAGTTCGGGGGAAGTTAGTGGCATTTAGTAGTCAGGCCATAAATGCCTTGTTCGCCACACCCAACTATGAGGACAGGGACTATCTAGAGACGGGACTCCGCAACTATGATCTAGAGGATATTATTAGGCAACTCTGCAAGCCCGAGACTACGTGGAAGAAAAATGACTACACGGGTGAAAAGACCAGTTTCCTAGCGTCAGCACTCAGTCGCTACGGGAAGGCGTGGTTCAGCTTCATATGTGCCAATATGATCCCAACTCGGCATCTAAGTGACGTAACAAGATCACAAGCCCTGAAGAAACATGCAAATATCAAGCAAGTAACAAGGCACAACTAAAAGGGAAGTAAATCAAAATATATTTCCCTACCATATATAATGTTGTTTGATATATAGAATATGTATTTTACATGATAAAATGGCTAAGTTAGTTTGTGCAGGAAAATACAAGCCCATCTATAAATCAGTGTATATGTGAGCTATCAAGTCCAACATGGCATCTCTCTCCGAAGAAAGAGGTAACGTTGTGACCTCCTGTCCGAGGGTATTTACATGAGCCAACAGATCCATAGCCAACTGCATAGTGACACTATGCTCATCAATATATGCGTTCATCTCGGCAATAATGCCAGTGGTAAGGGATCTCACTGTAGTTCTATCTGTAATGGCTACGTCCCGAGCAGATACGGCACCATCCCGCTCAACAATCAATGCATCTCTGGATGATCTAGCCTCATCCCGCTCAGCAATAGCGGTGTCTCTATGAGCTAAATCATCATCTCTCTCTAATAGAGTGGCATCTCTCCCAGCAAGAGCTGTGAACATCAAGGCTCTAGCCTGATCCCTCTCAAATGTCATCAGATGAAGACTCTGCTCTAAATACTCTGTTGAATGTGGGGTCACAGTAATAGTCATACTGGGAGAATCCATCACAGCTGCTGGCAACCCAGCAAATAGCTCCTCCTTAGTGGGAAAATCAACGTCCTCTGTGGTCTCTCCACCATTAGAATCAATCCCCGACATTGTGGATACAACCGCAGCCGATGTGGTCTCTACCTCTATCCATGCAGAATACTCTGTCAAACAGTCCGGATGGCTAACAGAAAACTCAGCTAGCTCATGCTGATCCCAATAGGTATACACCCTGGATCTATTCTCTGATGACAAATGGCGAGAAGCCAAACGCTGACCTAATGCCCCCTCAAAAGGATGGAAGTCTTGAAACTGATCGAACGGTGACATCACAGCCAGTGGGTGGTAAGTAGTCATGCCCCTCAAACCAGCCATAGGGAGATAATCCATGCCAGGGGCATGAGTAATGAAGTTGTAGGGTGAACTGGGCCATGTACACGACAAAATGTCAAATGGATCTCCGATCCCTGCCAAGAACACCGACCAAGATATAGTGGATGTACACTCCGCTTGCTGAAAGGAGTAAGACATGGTTATCTCATGGGAAAAACAGTACTCATGCCGTCGGAAGGTGCCAATCGGTCTTAAGTGTGACATAAACCACACATACAACATGACCAAGCTGCATATGAATACTCCTGCAGGATAGGTATGACAATATGTGGCGGATCTCAATGTCTCTGTCACAATCATCGACACAATGGTATGACCCTCCCTGAGAGCTCTCACTGCCATAACAACATCGATGTCAAGCTCATCCATATACAATGGCATGTACACATAAGCCACTACGCACATCATGAGTATGTCTACCCTGGCCGTATGCCATTGATCCTCCGACATGGTGAAATCCCCAGAGTGTCGTGCACAACTGTCCACTGAGCCAAATCTGTCTATTAGAAAATGTCGGGACACCATATGGCCAGATGTAATCTTATCATGAACTACTCTACACCTCAGCCTGGTGAGGGTCATAAACTGTCGGCTCATGTCGCTGATAGCCATCCGAGCGCAAGGTCTGTCCAGTGGCAGCACTGTCAACCACGCATACTCTTCTAAGGTGGGAGTTAACTCCTGGGTCCCAAACCAAAATACCTACCTCTCCAGTACCCAATGCTCCAGCATACCATCTATAAAGCCCACAGGAACCTGGAACATAATGAGGGTCATGGAATGCTGTAATAGCTGATCTAAGGTCACCATGTCTAGAGGTGACAAACTATTAGACCATGACCTTAGACAAGAGGCTACCAATACTGGTGGGGTGTGATCAATGCGGCTAACTATCGAAGAAGACATCTGTGTGTGCCGTATCATAAGACCATCCAGGGGTCAATGCTGAATATCTTTGGACTTACATATGAATAACATACTACATATATGATAAACAATAGATGGCAATATGATGTAGGGAATGGAAAACAGTACATACATTCCTAAGTACATCATCATCTAATACATCATCTCTGTACAGCTAAAAATACATGGAAATGGGACACAAATGCCCAATGACTAACAGAGGCCTATCAAAAGATATAGCAAGAATGGGGCACAGCCACCCATTATCTAACAGAGACTTATCAAAAGATATAACGAGAATACACATTAGAAGAAGACAATGGTGTCAATATCTACATCATCAAATCATATCCACCTGATGTAACTCCTCCTGAGTCACTGGATCTCAATCAAGAGGGATGTCAGGCCTATACAATGGAGGATCTACACCGAAAAAACCATATGGGTCATCTGAAGGGCCAGCCCCAGAGCTGGATGGATCAAAAGTATCTGCCTCTGAAGGATCTCTGCCCAAGTGCCGGATAAAGAAATGTGCCCAGTCTAATTGTCGGGTCAAACTATCAATCTGTGTCAAATGAGTCAGATCTTGGACACAGGCCATCCAATCCGTCATCATCACAAATCCAGGAACCATATCCCCCATAAACTGAGTGGTGCGGGTCTGGGCTCCGATGGTACGAGGGGACCACCAGGAATGGAACATCTCCTGGGTATATGGACCCTCTGACAATGTAAAGCCGTCAACGCCCATCAATGGGATATCAATGATGGGCGACTGTGACACATGCTAATAATTCCTGACAGGAGGCAAGATTGGTACATGAATCTCCCCTATAGTGCTCCTAATAGCACGCTCTCCCAAATAGAGCTCCTATCTTCCATTTGTGAAGAGAGGAATCCTATGGGTGGATATCACGTACTCAACACCAGTCGGGTACCCATCCTCAAACCTAACGGTCAAATGTTCCCCAGAATAGGGAATCCAAGTGATAGCATCAGCTGTCAACAACTCCAACTGTAGACGACAATGGGTGAAACCCTCAGCTATAGGAACCTCCGCCAGTATGGAGTGATGCCATCGCCGTCCTCGTGGATAGGTATCTAAACCTAACACACTCACAGGATACAAACATGTGAGCCTCTCATAGGCCTAAAACTGCCAACACAAAGGCAAACATCTGCTGTCAGTCCACACTCTTAACCTGTACATAGGAAATCAAAATAGAAATACTCACCAGCAGAAACGGGTAAACTCTTAGCCAAGCCTTCGTCAAGCCCTGCGAACCCATGCGCATGCCCCTGAGGAAATAGGCGAAGGTATAGGAAACACCGTAGAGAATAACACCGTAGAAGAGTTATCTACTATGAAGTAGCCCCTAATGATTATCAGGAACAATTACCAAAGAATGTGATCCCTGACTCTCACATCATTAGGTATGGGCTCACTTAACAGCCCACTCATAGCATTTATGCCCAAAGGACCTGTACGAACTGTCCTGACCTTGAGCACCTCAGTCGGGACTTCTAGCAAGGATCTAACGGAAGTTGGGGTAATATCTACCGTACAAGGCACTGACACCCCTCTAAACTCCATACCGGTGATAAATCACCAATCCATTGGCGTCATCATCACCTCGCAGTCCAACGATGACCCCAAGGACAACGACGGGGGAGGATGGAAAAGAATGCCTCGAAGCCTCAACTATGCACAATCGCTCGATAATCGGGATGCAGAGCCTTATATGTAGAGTGAATGCTGAACCAGTTCCCTCAAGGCTGTGTAAAGCCAGGAACCTACATCACAAAAGTATATCAACATCAGAATCCTTGCTCCTCATCAATAAGAAAAAGGAAGATCAAATCCAGCCTTTTACCTCGTTTGCATGCAAGTAAACCAAGGGGTGTCGACTCAAATCACCCAGAAGCTCTAGGATTGTCACCTGAATGCCTGCAAAATCCCTACGGGGAACATGAGCAGTAGGAGCGGGGTCTGCAACTGGTACATCCTCCTCCTTGTCCTCCACATTTGGTACCTCAACCCGGATAGGACATATCACCGCCTCCGCCAGACAATGAGGTTGTCTAACTGAACGGGGTTGAGGCACATCAGAAGCCCTCCTCCGCACACCTGAAGTGGTCCTACGAGAACTACTCGACTGATCTGGATCCATATATATCTGGACACAAGTCTCCAAATCATCTCAAAAAGGGTGTGGTAAATTCTAACCTGGAGCTTTTTCAAATGCATTTTATGATTATATGCATGCATGCATTACTTTAACATATACCTACAGTAGAGTTAAAAATGCATGTCTATCCAATGCCTATATTTTGGAAAATTTTTTGCCATAGTCTCCTTTGTAAACATGACTATCCACATGCACATAGGCATGACAAGGTGGCCATTCAGTACCACACCTACCCACAGTTATAAACATCATATATGCATTACACTACCAAAGTCATAATCCGTAAGGGTAGCCTAATTACTAGGATTACTTTGTTTTACCATATTTGCTCATTTGTCCTCAAATAGGATAAGAAATAGCAGAAAAAAGGTGCCAATTTGACTGTTTCAAAAGTCAAAATTTTTACATCATTATATTCAGCATAGTTAAATACTAACTTTACTATGTTGAATATTTTTTATCAAGTCATATGAGCATGCATATTCACTACTATGTGTTTAGAAACATTTTATATGATAACTCATTTTCCAATGGATAAAAACTAGAAAAGAAGACATGCATACATTACCAGGACAGTGTAGAACACTTGTACAGTGACAAATTTTGCAGAAAGACGCCAGAACTCAGCAGATATGACGAAGAGCTCTCGGATTCTTTGTGTGGCGCAACTTAAAAATAACTTGTGAAAGTAACAGGCCACTTTAGGCCACCCGCGGTTGGCCACAGGTGTACCTACAGCTCCCCTGGGTGGGGCCTACCCCTCCGGCTCGGTCCAATTTGAGTTGCAAAGGAGGTATCACAAACTAAAAAAGTCAAATCAGGAAAAAAGATGTTACGCGATTGAGCGAAAAAGCCTGATATCCTGGTTTTCAGAGACCAAACTGCGGGTCTACATATCACTCATTGGTATTCGTCCAGACACAGGGTTTACTATACCGATGATCATAACTGTTGCAAACTACACTCGACAATACCTCACGAAGGTCCGATGCCATCAGTTCGGGGTCGTAACTCCATAACATTTCCCCCAGCGAAAACTTTATGCAAGTTCATCCCTTGATTTACACGTCAATGAAGGTCAAGCAACCTTGACGACATTCAGCCACTGGAAAGTAAATCCAGCGAAGCATCGAAAACCATCTAATGATCTCATCCATTGATGCATACATCAACGAAGGTCAAGCAGCCTTGACATTATCCCCAGCAGGGATCTCATCCATTGATGTACATTTCAGTGAGGGTCAAGCAGCCGTGACAACACAAACTGTTGGCAGTAACTTCGACAGAGTAGTGGAAAGACCTGGCAATACAAACCAGGGAAGACCATCCTCATCGGGGAGGACCGATGATGGAATATGTTATACAAGTTCTCCTCAGACAAAACACATCCCCACAGGTCTCTCGTACATGAGAGGTACATCCTCGGTGGGAAATCTGCACTAAGGATTAAGGACTTTGGTGATAACCCCAACGTTAACATCCTAGAAGCTTTGGATCACACATCCAAGCAGTTCATCAGAGTCATCAGTGATAACTCCAATCCCCATCAAAAGCCGTGGGAACAGTCATCACATTCTATTGGAAAACAATCCAATAAACCACATACATCATGCATATACATCATGTTGCAGTATATTGCATCATGATTATCTTGTCACATTTCAAGTGTCTAGTATTCTTTATCCTATCCATGCCATTATATTGCATGAATATGATAAAGAGGGGCATCTGTAGACACTCAAAATTTTGCATTCATGTTACTAACATTATAGGAGGGCAGAATCGCCTTTTAGAGATAACCCTGGAGGACAAAGCAGTTCCAATTCTGGAGACAACCCAAGAATTATCAGTCTTACCATCTCGAAGACAACCCTGAGATACCCAGTTCCAATCCCAGAGATAACCCCTGGAGTTTCAGTTTCTACCTCGGAGACAACCCCGGAATCCTTAATTTTTCATCTCAGAGACAACCCCGAGAGTTCCAGTTCCAACCTCGGAGACAACCCCAAAGGATGCAGTCGCAGTTCCAGAGATAACCCCGAAAATGCTCATTTCCACCCTTTGCAGTCAGCTTCAACCTCGGAGATAACCCCGAGGCAATCAATTCCGGTCCCGGAGACAACCCCGGGAGGTCAGGCACACCTCAGAGACAACCCTGAGGACATTTAGCACTTACAGTAGCCCAATCTCAAAGATAACCCTAAGCAACGACTGCTACATCAGCCCAAACTGGAGATAACCCTGGTGAGGGGCAAAATCATCATTTTGCCACCTCGATCCCAAATTACACCATCTCAACAACATTTCAATATACATTATACACAGAAGTGTCCTACAAGAACCATATCTTAAATCCCGAGTGACTACTACACAAGACAGCACACCGGATGGAATTTGAAGACCCGAAGATCTAGGTATGGTCCTATCTTCCTAACTTCGTATAACCTCTTATCCCATGTCATTGTGTAGTTCTCAATACTTTCCTGAAAGTATTCGCCACATGAAGGAGGTGGAGTTTATCAAGTTGGAACAAAATAATATGACCGTGTCGCAATACGAGGCAAAATTTACGGAGTTATCACGGTTTGCGTCCCACTTAGTGGATAATGAAGAGAGAATGGCGTGAATGTTTTTAAGAGGTTTGAAGCCGGAGATACGTCAACATCTTATTTCTCATAAACTGTGTTTGTATTCAGATGTTGTAAATAGGGCTCAGTTAGTGGAGCGCGATAACGAGTCAAGGCAACTAAAAGAGAGCATCCGGCAAAATTATAATACCAGCGAGAGTAGTCATCGAAGCGGTGACAACAAGCGTGGAGGGAATCAATGTGGCGAGATATGGTAACCACTTGATGGTAATCGTACAAAACCATAAGAATGGACATTTCAAGAAAAGGAGATTCAACAATGATGGAAAGACATCAAAGACCAAAGACCACGTTGTTAAGGAAGGAGAAAGACCACCTATCATATGCTTCAAATGCGGAGGAGAGGGACACATCAGTCCAAACTGCGCCATGCCGTCCAAAGCATGTTATAATTGTGGAAGAGAAGGTCACTTAGCTCGATTTTGTTGTTTATCGAAGACAAATTCAGCTAGGATGGAGGCACCAAAGGCCGTCCCAGAAAAGTCAAAACGGTAGTCTGAGGAGAGGCGTTTGTTGTGACCTCCCAAAGAGCAAGGAACCCGAATGAGGTCATCACGGGTAAGCTTATCATAAACTCTAATGAAGTCTATACTTTATTTGATACCGGTTCTACCCATTCTTTTATTTCTCCTACTTGCGCTCATCAATTAAATTTGACTCCGGAGAAATTAGACTTTGACTTATCTGTGGAAACTCCGTTGGGAGAAACCTTCATTACATCCAGTGTTTATAAGTCTTGTTTGGTTCAAATCGGTACCCTCACATTACACGTCGATCTTATTTCATTAAAAATACTTTCATTTGACGTGATTCTAGGGATTGATTGGTTAACTACTTATCATGCAAAAATTGATTGTTTTCGTAAGGTTATTAGCTTTTATATTCCTAACCAACCTATTATGCGAATTCAAGCGACCAAACCATTAAAATCAATCACGGTCATCTCAAGCCATAAAGCTATTCGTTTATTGAAAAACGGATGTCAAGCTTTCTTAGCTCATGTCACAGATTTAAACAAAAATATGTCAGTTTTGAACGATATTTCTATTGTTAATAAATTTCCTGACGTATTCCCCGAAGAACTTCCTGGCCTACCCCCAGAGCGTGAAATTAAATTTTGTATCGACCTTGAACCCGGTACAAAACCTATTTCCAAAGCCCCATATCGAATGGCTCCTATTGAACTTCAAGAGTTAAAGACCCAACTGCAAGAATTGTTAGACATTGGCTTTATTTGTCCTAGTACTTCTCCTTGGGGTACTCCTATTCTATTCGTGAAAAAGAAAGATGGGAGTATGCGACTTTGTATTGATTATCGGGAGTTGAATCATGTCACCATCAAAAATAGGTATCCATTACCACGTATTGATGACCTGTTTGACCAGTTGCAAGGAGCCAAATTCTTTTCAAAGATTGATCTTCGTTCCGGATATCACTAATTGAAGATTAGAACCGCTGACATTCCAAAGACGGCTTTCAGAACTCGGTACGGGCATTATGAATTCCTAGTCATATCCTTTGGATTGACTAATGCTCCTATTGCCTTCATGGATATGATGAACTGAGTATTCAAGGAATATTTGGATCACTTTGTGGTCGTCTTTATTGATGACATCCTTATTTATTCCAAAAACTGTGAAGATCATGAACAACACTTGAGGCTGACACTCCAAAAGCTTCGTGAATATAAGCTTTATTCCAAGTTGAAGAAATGCGAGTTCTGGCTTCAAGAAGTAGCATTCCTTGGGCACGTGGTATCAAGTCATGGAATATTTGTTGACCCAGTAAAGATTGAAGCAATTCAAAGCTGGGAACAACCTAAATCAGTGACCGAAGTACGTAGCTTTCTCGGTTTAGCTGGTTATTATCGGAGATTCATGGAAGGATTTTCTCGAATCGCTACTCCATTGACTCAAATTGACTCGAAAAGATACAAAGTTCGGTTGGAGTGAAGAATGTGAGAAGAGTTTTCAAGAACTCAAGAGGAGACTTATTTCAAAGACTGCTACGGCAATACCATCCGCTCGGAGGGATTTGTCATCTCTGATGATGCTTCTAGCAAAGGGTTGGGATGTGTTCTCATGCAACATGGAAAAGTTATAGCCTATGCCTCGTGACAACTCAAAGAATATGAGAGGAATTATCCTACTCATGATCTAGAGTTGGCAGCTGTTGTCTTTGCACTTAAAATTTGGAGGCATTGCTTGTATGGGGAGAAAGTGGAGATCTTTACGGATCATAAAAGCCTCAAATATTTCTTCACTCAAAAGGAACTCAACATGCGACAACGACGTTGGCTTGAACTGTTGAAAGATTATGATCATACCATCCAATACCATCCTGGAAAAGCGAACGTGGTAGCTGACGCATTGAGTAGAAGATCATATGCAAATCGAAAAGCGATATTGTCAACGAAGGCCCATTTTGTGTGACTTGCAAAGGATGGAGATAGAGTTAAAGACTCGAGGACGCGTGTGATGATAGCGAGTATACAAGTAGAACCGACTATAATCGATAAAGTTAAAGTCGCTCAAGCTACGGACACGGAGCCGATGCGTATGAGGAAGAAAGTGCAAGAAGGTGCTATCTTTAAGCAAGAATCGATGAAGAAGGAATACTTCAAGTCAACTCCGGACTTTGTGTTCCTAACGACCACGATTTAAAGTATAATATCATGATGGGCGCACAACACACCATTTGCAATCCATCTCAGGAGTACCAAAATGTATCATGATATTCGCCATACATTTTGGTGGAGCAATATGAAGAGAGAGATAACGCTTTGTTTATCTCAAGGTGTTTAACTTGTCAACGAGTTAAAGCGAGCATCAAGTACCAAAAGGTCCATTGCAACCACTTGAAATTCCGAATGGAAGTGGGAGCACATTACCATGGATTTCAATTCTGGCCTTCCTAAAGTTTCTCAAGGCATAGATGCGATTTGGGTCATTGTTGATAGATTGACCAAGTCTGCTCATTTCTTACCGATCGAGAAACTTATACACTTGAACGTCTTGCTCGTATGTACATAAACGAGATTGTAAGATTGCATGGTATCTTTGGTATCCATAGTTTCGATCGAGACCCAAGATTCACGCCACGATTTTGGGTTAGTTTGCAAAAAAAGCTATGGGCACAGACTTACGATTTAGCTTCGGCGATATCATCCTCGAATTTGACGACGACACGATCGGAGAGGACTATTCAAACTCTTGAAGATCTATTAAGACTCTGTGTCCTTAATTTCAAGGAAGTTGGGACAAGTTCTTACCATTGGTGGAGTTTTCCTACAACAACAGCTTATCAAGCAAGTATTGGCATGGCTCAATTCAAGCGTTATATGGAAGAAAGTGTCGTTCTCCAAAGATGCGGGATGAGGTGGGTGAAGCAACGTTGTTGGGATCGGAGTTGGTACGTATGACTACGGAAAAAAGATTCAAACGATCCGACAACGTATAAAAATCTCGAAAATCGACAAAAGAGTTATCTTGATCTTCATCGAAAGGACGTGGAATTCGATATAGGAGATCATGTGTTGTTAAGAGTTGCTCCATGGAAAGGAGTTACAAGATTTGGAAAGAGAGGAAAACTCAATCCTCGATTCATCGGTCCATTTTAATCCTCGATCGAGTAGGAACTGTGGCCTATAGACTTCGCTTTTCTGCTTAAGTATGTCTCATGTTCATAACGCTTTTCACATATCCATGTTACGTAAATATGTGAAAGACCCGAACCACATTATTGAGTTAGAACCGGACGAAATAGCAGAAGATTTGACGTATGAAGAGGTTCCTGTTCAAATCTTGGATAAGAAGGAACATATTCTACGCTCCAAGGTTATACCTCAAGTCAAAGTTTTGTGGAGGAACCACGATCTTGAGGAAATGACTTGGGAGTTATAATCTGAAATAAAATCAAGGTATCCTTAACTCTTCGACATACCAGGTACGTACCCTAATTTCGAGGGCGAAATTTTATAAGAAGGGGAGGTTGTAAGACCCCAACTTTTATAAATAAAGATGAATTTTCTATAAATATTATTTTTGAATATTATGGAATAAATTTGATATAATGTTATAGTTGTGGGTAATATTTATAAATTTTGCAACGTAAGCAAGTTGTTATAAAATATTCGTTTGGTCGGGAATATTCTTTTTATCGGGAATATTCGTATGACTACTCAATCATTAGTAGACCCTATTAACGGAAGTATTGTAAGTAGTTAAAAAGCGACAAAATTATCTTTCTATAAAAATAACTAGGCGGAGGTGTTACCATTAAAAGCTGTTGAACTACCCTAGTAGTAAAAATGTACGGTGATACTGGCGTAGTTGTATAGTAGCACACGATATTGATTATTGATGCTTACGTGAGAAGTCACTCAGCTATGCTCAATTATTGCTACAGTAATTGCTGCATCATATCTCTTATATTATTGATTCAATTATTGTCACAATATCATTTGTATAATATGTTATAGTATTAAATCAATAATTGAGACGACAAGTTATAAATGATTAATAATTGTTGAAAGATTAAATATGTGTTGATTAAAAATAAAATGATTTGTGGTAATATTTATTCAATCCTTGATGTATATAAAGAGTCTGTTATGAGACGTTTGTGGTAAGTTTGATTATTTTATGGGGGCCATATGTCATCATCTAAGAGTCTCTTCGTCAATAGTAATTACCTTCGTCAATAGTAATTACCTTTGTGAATAGTAATTACCTTCGTCAATAGTAATTACCTTTACCAGACGTCAAACCACTTGCCGTTTCACATTACAAAGGCCGAACCACTTGTCGTTTCACATTACAAAAGGCCAAACCACTTTTCTTTTCACATCACCAATCGTTAAGCCACTTGCCTTTTCATGGCGGTCTGCTAAGCTAGAAATCTTCTATAAATAGAGTCCTAGTGCTTCATTATTTTCACGAAATCATTCAAGCTATAGAGAGAAAAGTATAGAGAGAATAAGAGAGAAAGAAGAAGAGTATTTTGTTACTACACTACTGCGAATATTCAATCTCCTACTAAAAGTAAAGGGTGTTATTCTTTCTTATTCATGAAGAGAACTGTTGTTATTCCATTGCTTATTATTCTGTTGGAATAACCTGTATACGTGGTTTACCCTATACTTGATGACATTCTTCTATTATTCTATTGGAACATCCTCATGCATGTGTTTTTTACACCGACCTAGTTCCGCCTTATTATTATTCATTGGACCTTCCTGTCACATGTGTTTTACCTGGACTGGTTAAAATCTTTATTATTATTACATTGGAACATCCTGTCTCATGTGTTTCACGCCGGACCTGGTTCTATTCTTTATTATTCTGTTGGAATATCCTATCTCATGCGTTTTCTGGCCTTTACCGTTCCGTTATTTATTATTCTGTTGGAATAACTTTTGCCTGTATGCGATCTATCGCATGCATGGTGATTTCTTTTGTTATTCCATTCTTTATTATACCTAGTTGGTTAAAACTTTGACTTCTATACTCCATGAAATTAGTGGAATATCCTTGATATTTGCGCTTCATCCAAAGATCATTTCATGGAAATATTCTTCTCAAGATTCTTGAATTTTACTCTCTACAAAGCAAGATCATGTTGACAGTTTGGATGTTATTGGTTCCTATATAAATTAATTCTTGAACTTGTTTTATTGAATTCTTATATCATTGTCATCATCCTCATGTTTATATTATGTTGAAAGTCATCTCGTGGCTGCGATTGCATGATGATGGACTTGGTATGATTATGACCAGAGACTATTCGATGTAATCATGGTAGTAATGTTACAAATGATGTGGTAAAAATCCTCGATTGGCCGTAGTGCATTGATGGATGATTATTGGAATGATCATGACCATTAATGAATACACAAATATTCTTGGCCCGTAGTGCATGAATAATTGTGGTCGTGATACTAAAGAATATCCTTGGCCGTAGTGCAGGGGTGATTCGATGATGTGGAATATTTATTAAAGTGAGTCTCATTATAACGATGATGAAAACCTTTTAAATCATAAAAGATAGTAGATTTTATTTTCTACTTGACACTTTTAATGGATTGTTGGTTCCGCTGTAGTTAAACTTGATGTTCATTATATTTTATCAGTTTAACACTATTGTAGGCTAATGATAATTTATTCTGCATTATCTTAGTCATAATATTTCTTACTGAGCTAGTTGAGCTCACCCTTTCTTTCACTGTTCTCTTCAGGAAATGAGAATATAGCTGGGACGAGTCGGAGAACGGAGTAATGGTCCAGAGGATAGCATTAGTAGTCCTCACTATTTGTGAAATAGTGTGATAATAATTGTAATGAGGACTCCTTTTGAGTTTGTATGATCTATAGTAGACAATATTTGTATTCAAACTCACAGTTTATGTCGTATTGTACACGACAGTTATATTAGTAAGTTGTATTTAAATTCTGTACCATGTATCTGACTACCCAAGATGGGTGATGTATACCTAATTTTGGGGGCGTCACATCTAATACCACCAAAATTAAGCCGATTCCTGCACTTATTCACCAAAAGGAGTTTTAAGTAAATACAATGCAAAATAACATGAAATAAAACTAAAACACAATAAAATGTACTTGAGATGGGCACAATTCGCATGAATTGGTATTCAATAAGTAGGTAAAAATACCACTTATCAACCACCCATGGATGATGTTCCCATTTTCATGTACCTGTCCATTAATGACAATGTCATGGGCTGCATGCTAGGACAAAAAGACGATAGAGGCCAAGAGCGAGCTATCTACTACCTCGAAGAAAAGATTCAAAGAGAAAGAACACAAGTACACTCTGATTAAGAAGACTTGTTGTGCTTTAGCATGGGCTTCCATGAGGTTACAGCATTACCTCCATGGTCATACAACCCATTTCATATCCCACGTGGATCCTCTCAAGTACGTGTTCAGTAAACCCATATTTAATTATCGGCTGTCCAGATGGCAATTGATCCTAAAATAATTTGACATCGTCTACGTGATGCAAAAGTCCATTAAAGGTCAAGGAATTGCGGATCAACTGGCCACCGCACCTGCAGGGGATTTCAAACCCTTGGAAACATACTTCCCTGATGAAAGGGGTAATGATAGTGCAGCAGCAACATCAGTACAATGCATGCCGTACGTGGAAAATGTATTTTGATGGAGCTATAAATATGGAAGGTTCTAGGGCTGGAACAGTTCTAGTATCCGGTACGGGGGAGCAGTATCCCATCGCCGTTAAATTGCAGTTTGTCAACACCAATAACACAACTGAGTATGAAGGCTGTATCATGGGACTCAAACTTGCCCAATCAATGGGTATCAGACAGTTAACCGTCTTTAGGGATTCAGAATTAGTAATCAAATAGACCATAGGAATCTATCATACCAGAGAGCTACATTTGTTGCCTTACCATCGATAACTTTTACAGATGGCTTCGGAGTTCGAAGAAATAAACTTCCTCCACATTCCTCAGAATAGGAATGATTTTGTGGATCCATTAGCAACTTTGGCCTCCTTGATCACCATACATGACAAGGAAAACATGCCAAGAATTCCATTTGCACTACAAAAGGCTCCAACCTATGGGAATTACATTGGAGAAGTATCGAATGAGCTACCTCCCATCCAACACCCTTGGTATCAACACATCAAGAAGCACTTACGAGATGGATCTACACTCGCTGAGGTGAGCCCGACCGAAAGAAGGTGGATCCATCGAATGGCAATGAAGTTCTACCTAAGCGGAGATACACAATATAAAAAGAGATGCGGGAATAGGTCTCCTTAGATGTCTGGACAAGGACCAAGCTCAGAGGCTCATGGATGAAATCCATGGTGGAGTATGTGGCCCACACATGAGCGGCCCCTTACTTGTCAAAAAAATCCTCAGAACAGGGCATTATTGGCTCTTGCTTAAAGCTGACTGTGATGATCATGTCAAGAGGTGCTATCTATGCCAAATGCATGGGAATGCTATCCACGCCCCTCCTAGGGAACTCCATAATATGAGTTCACCTTGGACCTTCTCAATGTGGGGAATGGATGTGATCGGGCCCATCGAGCCCAAAGCCAGTAATGGACATCGATTTATTTTCACCATGATTGACTACTTCACCAACTGGGTAGAAGCAACCTCCTTCCCCAGGGTTACCAAAGAAGTCATCATTGCTTTCATCAGAAACAATGTCATTTGTCGATATGGACAACCAGAGGTGATTGTGTCAGACAATGCTAAGAACCTCAACAACAAAATGATGGAGGAGTTGTGCAGTAAATTCCACATCAAACACCTTAACTCTGTCATCAACCATCCAAAGATGAATGGTGTTGTTGAAGCGGCTAATAAGAACATTATGAAGATCATGCACAAGATGTCCGCCAATCACAAAGGATGGTGACCTCTTGCCTCTGACTCTATTAGCCTATAGAACTTCAATGCGTACTTCCACTGGGGCAACCCCTACTCATTAACCTATGGGATGGAAGTAGTGCTCCCCATAGAAGTGGAAATGGAATCTCTCAGAGTGTTGATTGACGCTCAACTGAATGAAGACCAATGGTTATAATACAGATATCACCAATTGTCTCTAATAGACGAAAGGCAAAGTGATGCTATATTCCATGGTCAGTTATACCAATAAAGGATCGCCAGATCCTACAACAAGAAAGTTCGGCTACGGCAGTTTAAACAACATGACTTGGTTTTGCAGAAGATCATTGACAACCAAGATCAAGCAAAGGGAAAATTTGCTCCAAACTGGGAAGGCCCGTTTATTGTCAAGGAGGTATTGACAGAAGGTGCTCTCAGATTACAGGAAATGGATGGTGGTGAATTTCCACAGCTTATTAACTCAGACACCGTGAAATGATACTATGTCTGAAGTTACCATCAAGTAAACATCTTGGTTTTGGATCACCAGATCACCAGTCATTTCAAGTTTTATAACCCTTACTACACACAACCCTTTCTTCATACCCATTTTCCCCATTAGGGAAACATACTCTTCAAGCCAGCAGCCTGGTTTTCAGATCATCAGATCTTTCACATTTCATACAACTTCGGTTATCCCCCCAGAGATTGAACCCTTCCCCTACAGTTTGTCCTGAACATGGGATTGAACTTTTTCACACCCGCAGTTTTTCCTGAACATGGGATCAAACTTTTCCCCACAGTTTGTCCTGAACATGGGATCAAACTTTTTCGACTGTAAATCGTCCTGAACAAGGGGCGAACTACGTCGACCTGATCTCCCCGATACCTGGGAGTACGTAGGCAACCATTTATATGGCCCGGATCGCAATAAAAAAATAACAAAACATTTTTACACCCTTCTCTACAAACAAAAATAACAAAAACACTTCTACACTTTTCTACCCTTACACCATTCAACCTTGAACCTCTTACACCATGTTCGAACTACGCAGACCTGATCTCCTCTTCAATAGGAATACGTAGGCAGCCATTTATGGTTCAGTTTAACCCCCTACCAAAACACAAATACTTGTCACACGGTACTGGGATCAAACTTCAATCCACCACATTTCATTGGGTTCAGACCAAAGGGATGGAACTACCTGGCCTCCCCATAAATGGGAGAGTTGGCGACCATCTAAGCTGTGGTTGATTCCTTGAAGAACAATACCAATCCATAAGAGATGAAACTAACTGGGCTGGGCTCCTCTTAAATAGGAGTACCGGCGACCATCTGTGGTGCGGTCAATCTCAAAGAGGAAAAGCCACACTCCTCTCCACATATACATACAAAAACCAGTCCCAAGACACCAAAGAAGGTAGGGATACACACAGGTCAATGATCCATTCTGAAAGATCTTGCGACGTCTCAATGTCCACACATCAAGGATGAGTTCAGAATACATCAAGATCATAAGCCCTGAAGAAGTAGGCAAATATCAAGTAAGTATCAAGGCACAACTGAAAGGGAAGTGAATCAAAATATATTTCCCTGCCATATATAATGTTGTTTGATATATACAATATATGTTGTACATGACAAAATGGCTAAACTAGTCTGTGCAGGAAAATACAAGTATATCTGCGGATCTGTATGTATGCGGACTATCATATCTAACATAACATCTCTCTCCGAAAAAGGAGGTAACGCTACAAACTCCTGCCCAAGGGTATCTACACGAGCTAGTAGATCTGAGGCCAACTGTATGGTGGCATGATGCTCATCAATATATGCACTCATATCAGTAAGTATGCCAGTCGTAAGGGATCTCACTGAAGTACTATCTATAACGGCCACATCCCGGGCAGATAGGGCAGCATCCCTCTCAACAATCAATGCATCTCTGGATGATCTAGCCTCATTTCTCTCCAATAGAGCGGTGTCTCTCCCATCAAGAGCTGTCAACATCAAGGCCCTAGCCTGATCTCTCTCAAAGGTCATCAGATGAAGACTCTTCTCCAGATACTGTGCTGAATGTTGAATCATAGTAGCATTTATACTAGGAGAATCCGCAAGAGCTGCTGGCAACTCAGTGAATGGCTCCTCCTCTGTGGGAATACCAATGTCCTCGATGTGATTCCCATCATCAGAATCAATCCCCGACAATGTGGATACTACCGCAGCCGATGTAGTCTCTGTCTCCATCCATGCGGAATACTCTGCAGAACAACCCGGATGGCTAATAGAAAATACAGCTAGCTCGTGCTGATCCCAATAGGTATACACCCTGGATCTGTCCTCTGCTGACAAGTGGCGAGAAGCCAAACGCTGACTCAAAGCCCCCTTGAAAGGATTGAAGTCCTGGAACTGGTCAAACTGACACATCACAGCCAGTGGGTGGTAAGTAGTCATGCCCCTCAAGCCAGCTAAAGGGAGATAATCCATGCCCGAAGCATGAGTGATGAAGCTGTAGGGTGAATAAAGCCCTATACACGGCAATATATCAAATAGATCTCCAATCCCTGCCAGGAAAACGGAGTAAGATGCAGGATCTGTACACTCCGCAGGCTGGAAGGAGTACAACATAGCTATCTCATGGGTAAAATAATACCCATGTCATCGGAATGTGCCAATCGGTCTCAGGTTTGACATAAACCACACGTACAATATGACCGAACTACCTATGAATACCCTAGCATGGTAAGTACTGCAATATGTAGTCGACCTCAGTGTCTCTGCTACAATCATAGGTACAATGATGTGACCCTCTTTGAGAGCTCTCACTGCCATAATGACGCCAATGTCTAGCTCATCCATGTACCGTGGAATGTATATATATATGACAATATGCACAGTAGCAGTACATCTACTCTGGCCAAATGCCAATGATCCTTCAGCATGGTAAAATTCCCAAATTGACATGTATAACTATCTTTTAAGCCAAATCTGTCCATCAAAAAATGTTGGGATACAACGTGGCTAGATGTGATCTCATCATGCACAACTCTACGCTTCAGCCAGGTGAGGGTCATAAATTGTCGGCTCATATCGCCAATAGCTATCCGCGTGCAAGGTCTGTCCAGTGGCAGCGCCATCAATCGTGCGTACTCCTCTAAGGTAGGAGTCAACTCATGGATACCAAACTGAAAGACCTGCCTCTCCGGTATCTAATGCTTCAGCATACCCTCAACAAAGCCTGTGGGAACCTAAAACATCAGGATAGTCATAGTATGCTGCAATAACTTATCTACAGTCACCCTATCTGAAGGTGACATACTATCATACCACGATCTCAGATGGGATGCCACCAATACTGGTGGGGTATGATTAATACTGACTAATTGTGAAGAAGACATACATGCGGTAGTGTCATAAGACCATCCAGGGGTCAATGCTGAATATCTCTAGACATACATACATATGCATAACATAATACATGCATGATAAACAATAGATGGCAATATGATGTAAGGAATAACAGTAAATACATTCTTAAGTACATTATCATCTAATACATCTTTGTACAGCTAAAAATACAGGGAAATGGAGCACAGATGCCCTACTACTAAGAGAGGCCTATCAAAATATATAGCGAGAATGGGGCACAGCCACCCAGTGTCTAACAGAGGCCTATCAAAAGATATAACGAGAATATACATCAGAAGAAGACAATGGTGTCAATGTCTACATCATCAATCCTGTCCACTTGATGTAACTCCTCCTGAGTCACTGGATCTCTATCAACGGGGATGTCAGGCCTATACAATGGAGGATCTGCACCGGTAAAGCCATATGGGTCATCTGAGGGGCCAGCTCCTGAGCTGGAAGGATCAAATGTATCTGCCTTTACCGGATCTCTGCCCAAGTGTCGAATAAAGATGTACGTCCGGTCCAACTACCGGGTCAAACTGTCAATCTGTGTCAAGTGAGTAGGATCTCTGACACAGGCCATCCAGTCCGTCATCATCATGGATCCAGGAACCATATCCCTCATAAACTGCGTATCACGGGTCTGGGCTCCGATGGTACGAAGGGACCACCAATGCTGGAACACCTCCTGAGAATGACGACCCTCTGCCAGTGTTAAACTGTCAACACCCATCAAGGCGATATTAATAATGGGTGACTGTGAAACAGGCCAATAACGCCTGGCAGGAGGCAAGATTAGTATACGAATCTCTCCTGTGGTGCTCCTAATAGCACGCTCTCCTAAATAGAGCTCCCATCTTCCATCTGTAAAGATAGGAATCCTATGGGTGGAAATCACGTACTCGACACCAGTCGGGTATCCATCCTTAAAACCAATGGCCAAGTGCTCCCCAAAATATGGGATCCAAGTAATGGCATCAGCTGTCAATAACTCCAGCTGTAGGCGACAATGAGTGAAACCCTCAGCTACAAGGACCTCCGCCAGTATGGAATGATGCCATCGCCATCCTTGTGGGTAGGTCTCCAAGCCTAACACACTCACAGGACACAAACATGGGAGCCTCTCATAGGTCCAGAACTGCCAATACAAAGGCAAACATCTGCTGTCAGTCAACACTCTTAACCTATACATGGGAAATTACAAGAGAAATACTCCCCAGTAGAAATGGGTAAAATCCTAGACAAGCCTCCGTCAAGCCCTGCAAACGCATACGCATTCCCCTGAGGCGTGTCATACTCTCTGATACGGTCCACATGTCGTGTAGGAACCCCAGTCATACTCTCTGATATGGTCCATATGTCGTGTGGCGTTCACCAAAGCAAACGACACCGTAAAAGAGTTATCAGCTATGAAGTAGCCCCTAATGATCATCAGGAAAAATCGCCGAAGAATGCAATCCCTGACTCTTACATCATCGGGTATGGGCTCACTCAATAGCCCGCTTATAGCATCCATGCTCAATGGATTTGTACGAATAGTCCTGCCCGTGAGCGCCTTAGCCGGAACTCCTAGTAAGGATTGAATGGTAGTCGGGGTAATATTCGCCGTACATGGCACGGGATCCCCTCCAAACTCCATACCGGTGATAAATTGCCAATCCATCGGCATCATCATCACCTCACAGTCCAACAAATAGAGAGACTGAGTCTGGTGAAACCAGCGCTCAGACAATGCCCTGAGGTAACCCTAGGGACAATGACGGGGAAGGATGGAAAAGAAAGCTCCAAAGCCCCAGCCATGCACAATCACTCTATAATCAGGATGCAGAGCCTGGTATGTGGAGTGGATCCTGAACCAGTTCCCTCTAGGCTATATAAAGCCGGGAACCTACATCACAAAGCAGATCTTACTCCTCATCAATAAGGAAAAGGGGAAGATCAAAATCTAGCTTTTACCTCATTTGCGAGCAAGTAAATCGAGGGATGTCTACTAAGATCACCCAGTAACTCTGGGATCATCACCTGGATACCTGGGAAATCCCTACGGGGAACATGTACAGCAGGAGCAAGGTCCGCAATCGAAACATCCTCCTCCTCGTCCTCAACGTCCGGCATGTCAACCCGGACAGGATGTTTCACTGCCTCCGCCAAACGATGAGGTTGTCTAACAAAACGGGGTTGAGGCACTTCAGAAGCCCTCCTCTGCACACCTAAAGTGCTCCTGTGGGAACTACTCGGCTGACTCGGATCCATATATCTGGACAACAAGTCTCCAAATCACCTCAAAAAGGGTGTGGTAAATTCTAACAAAGAGCTTTTCAAAATGCAGCTTTATGACTACATGCATGCATGCATTATTTTAACATACGTCTATAGTAGAGTTAAAAATGCATGACTACCCAATGCCTATATTTTGGAAAAAAAATTCAGAGTCCCCTTTGTAAATAGGACTATCCACATGCACATAGCCATGACTAGGTGGCCATTCAGTAGCATACCTACCCACAATCATAAACATCCTATATGGATTAAAACATCACAGTAAAAAATCCGTAGGGGTAGCCTAATTACCAGGATTATTTTGCTTTTTCACCTTAGCTCATTTGTCCTCAAATAGGATAAGAAATAGCAGAAAAAGGTGCCAATTTGACTGTTTCAAAAGTCAAATTTTTTCACGTCATTATGTTCAGCATGGTTTAATACTAACATTTGCTATGGTGAATATTTTTTATCACATCATATGAGCATGCATATTCACTACTATGTGTTTAGACGCATTTCATATCATAAGTCATTTTTCAACGGATAAAAACTGGAAAAGAAGACATGCATACGTTACTAGGACAGTGTAGAACACTTGTAAGCTGACAGAATTTACAAAAAGACACCTGAACTCAACAAATCTGAATAAGAGCTCTCGGATTTCCTTCACGGCGCAATATGAAAATGACTTATAAAAGCAACGGGCAGCTTAAATCTACCCACGGCTGGTTACAGGTGTAAGACCCCAACTTATTGTAAATGAAATTAAATTTTCTCTATTTATTATAGTAAGGGTTGATTTGATTAATGTGGTTAGTTATTGGTAAAATGCGCAAATATTTCAAATAAGCAAGTGGTTATAAAATATTCATTGTTGTCGGGGAATATTTGTTTGGTCGTGGAATATTCTTCTTGTCGGGGAATATTAAATGACGAGTCTTGACTAATATGTGGGCCCCATAACGAAAGCGATTGGATGAAGAAAGCGGCGGTATAAGTTGTTTATAAATAACTTGTAGTAGTTGTAACAATTAATATTGTTGAAATACTCGGTGGTTAAAATACAGTAGCACACGTTATTGCACCAATTATTGATTCTTACGTAAGAAGACACTACTCAATAATTGTTACAGTAATTACTGTTCAATATTTTGTTTTATAAATAATTGTTGGGTTGATATTTTATATTATTGTTGTTTCAATAATTGTCATTACACAGTATTTTCCATTATCGGATCAATAATTCATATTATTTGAATAATATTATTAGATAACAATATTGGGAATGTCTAGAAAGTTCTGTCTAAGGAGAGGTTTGGTCACCTAATTGCGCGCTAGTAAGGAGAAATCCTTATTGGAAAGCCTCCTCTTTCCACAGGAACTACACAGTTATCGATATTACGATTACGTAATATTATTTATGAATAATTAATTATTGATTTATATGATAAGAAAAATATTCATTTTATGTGGATATAGATGGAGAAAATTTTTAATGTGACAATTGTTGAAAATTGTTATTTTATCTTTTTCTGATAAAATAATTCATTTAAATATATTATTATATTATAATAATATAATAATGGTGATATTTTTACAATAAATGTGGGATATATGAATATATGAGGGGGAAGAGTATTTTTATTACTTAAATTATTTAAAACATGTTTTGTGTGTTGGTGGACCCCATTTCTTGACTAAAATTTGATTATAGCCTGTAAAATCGTCCGTATGGGGATTTCGGTCAACTTCTACTTGGAATTTGGAAAAAATTTCTTCTGCAAAGTTGTAGAAAATTAAATTTCCTATGGAATGGACATAAGATTTGAATTTTTTTGAAAAAAGGGCTATTTATTATGAATTATTGAAGTTCCAAAGTTCCAGAATAATTAATTTTTGAAGTTTAAAATATTTTAATTAAGAAAAATGTTTTTGTTATTTTTGTGGGGTGGATGGCTAATGATTTTGGTCTGGTGTGGTGTGCGTAGGAATATAATTTGAAAATATTTATATTTTATTAAATTTTCTGCTTTGGTGTTCTAAGCATTTTCCTATAAATAGGGTGCTTAGGTTAGAATTGAAAATCACACTAGAAATAAGTTTTCTCTCTCTTTCTCTCTCTATATTATCGAGCGTATTCTTGTGAGTATTTTGATACTTTGAGTGTTGCCATACGGTGCAAGTTCCCTTCAGCACTATATCTAGTATTCCCGTCAGAAGTACTATCTTTTCGAGGTAAGAGATGTTATTTTTTTTTATAAATGATATTAATTCTTTCAATATCATTATGCCGAAATATTAGTAAGATTTTTCTTGTGAAATTCTTGTCTTTTAGTGTCGGGGTTACTATTCACGTATACGACACTATTCACAGAAAAATTAAATTTTTGTTTTTGTCCAAAATATCTATTATGGATACTAGCTCTGATTATATCCATGTTTTGATCATTCTTGAATTTTACTCCACTATGGTTATTTATGAGGTATTTTTGGACATGGATAAACTGAAATACGAATCCTTAATATTTATTCTTTTGTTTCACTAGATTTGTTTTTTTTTAAATATTTTTCATCATCCTTAGTCCTAAATGATGATATTACTGAATATCTTTGGCCTGTAAGTGCAAAGATGGTTGATTTTCTTATAAATATCTTTGGCCCGTAGTGCAAAGATAAACAGTGTTGAGATGAACATGACCAACTGATGAATATATTTGGCCTGTAGTGCAAAGATGAATATTTGATTCAAGATGTATGTTGATTGATGTTACAGGGATAAAATATTGATGATAAATTTTTAAATTCATAGAAAAAGTAGATTTTATTCTCTACGTAACTCTTCTAATGAATTATTATTTTCACAGTAAATATTGATTTAAAACTTGTTTTCGATTGTATTCTATCAGATTTCTTTCCCGGTTGAAGACTAACGATAATTTGTTCTATATTATCTTAGTCATAATATTCTTTACTGAGTTAGTTGAGCTCACCCTTTTCCTTTTTGTTCCATTTTTCTTCTCAGGAGGCGAGAATGTAGCGAGTACTAGTCGGTGAGTGGAATGATGGTTCTAGAAGTTGTTTTAGTAGTCCTCATTATTTTGTAAAATAGTGTATCAATAATTGTAATGAGGACTTATTTGAGTGTGGATATTGTCTAGAAGACAATATTTGTATTTAAACTCACAGTTTAAGTGTTGTCGTATTTTGCACGACAATTGTATTAATAAAATTGTAGTTGTTTCTGTACCATGTGTTTGGCGACTCAGAATGGGTGATGTATAGCTATTTTGTGGGCGTCACAGTAGGTGTAGCTGCGGCTACCGCAGGTGTACCTGTGGCTCCCCTAGGTGGGGCTCACCCCTCCGGCTCGGTCCAGTTTGAGTTGCAAAGGAGTTCTCACAAGTTGAAAAGGCCAAATCAGGAATAAAAATGCTATGCGATTGAGCAGAATAGCCTGAAATCCTGGTTTTCACGGGTCAAGTTGTGGCTTTACATATCACTCATTGGAATTCGTCCAAACATAGGGTACACTATACCAATGTTCTCAGCCATTGCAAACTATATTCGACAATACCTCACGAAGGTCTGATGCCATCAATTCAGGGTCGTAGACCTAAAACCTTTTCCCCAGCGGATTTTCATACAATCCATTCGTTGATGCACATGTCAACGAAGGTCAAGCAGCCTTAACATTATCCCCGGCAGGGATCTCATTCATTGATGCACATGTCAATGAAGATCAGGCAACCCTGACAACACTGACTATTGGCAGTAACTCCAACAGAGCAGCGGAAAGACTTGGCGCTAGAAATAAGGAAAGAACATCCTCATTGGGGAGGACCGATGATGGAATATGTTATACACATCCTCAACAGACAAAGCTTTATCCCCACAGAGTCTCTTGTACATGAGTGATGCATCTTTAGTGTGAAGTTTGTATCAAGGATTAAGGACTTTGGTGATAACCCCAACGTCAACATCCTGGAAGCTCCTAAGAGCATCGAATTGCACGTTCAAGACAGTTCATCAGGGTTGTCGGTAATAACTATCAATACCGGTAGAAGTCAAGGGGAGCCGACAATCATCCCACCATGTTAGAGAAAAATCCAACAAACCACATACATCCGCATCATGTTATTGTACATGGCATCAAGATCATCTTGTTGCATTTCAAGTGTTTAGTATTCTTTATCCTATCCATGCCATTGCATTGCATGAATATGATAAAGAGGGGCATCTGTAGATACTCAAAATTTTTTGCATACCTGTTACTAACATTGTAGGAGGGCAGAATCGTCTTTTAGAGATAACCTTGGAGGACAGTTCAGCTCATTCACGGAAATAACACTGGAAGTTTCAGTTTCAACCTTGGAGATAACCCCGAGGCATGCAGTTCCAATATTGGAAATCACACCGGAGAAAGTCGTTTCATCTCGGAGATAACCCCGAGATACTCAGTCTCAGTCCTGAAAACAACACCGGGAAAGACAATGTCAACCTTGGAGATAACCCCAAGGAGTGCAGTTGCAGTTTCGGAGATAACCCTGGAGATGCTCGTTTCAACCTATGTAGTCAGCTTCAACCTCAGGACTCACACCGAGGCACTCATCTCCAAACTCGGAGATAACCACAGGAGATCGACACACACCTCGTAGACAATCACGAGTACGTCCAAGATTACTTAGCAATTTCAATCTCGAGAGATAAACTGAGAGCAACGACTACTTTATTAGCCCAAACCGGAGATAACCCTGGTGAGGGGCAACATCGTCATTTTGCTACCTCGATTTCACATTGTGTCGTCTCAACAACAGTTCAACATACATTCTACACAGAAATGTCCCACAAGAACCAAGGAGTTCCAATCCCGAGTGACTACTGTGAGACCCCGAATTTTATGAAATGAAAGTATTCAATTTTCTTATAATTATTCTATTTAGTAAATGGTTAAATTGATAAAAGGTTAAAGTTAAGGGTGATATGTGAAAATTTTTCAAAGTAAGCAAGTTGATATAGAATATTTGTTGTGTCGGGGAATATTTGTTTTAACAGGAAATATTCGTACGACGGCACAATCATTGGTGGACCCCACAATGGAGGTACTGTCATAGTAAGAAAATGACTGAAATATTATTAACAATAACGTCAAAAGTTTTACCGTTAAACTATTTAACTACCCGATGGTAAAAGTAAAGTAATAATGTCTGGCGTCGCATAAGAATAACACCTATATTGATTATTGATGTTTACGTGAGAAGTCACTCGCTTATACTCAATTATTACTACGATAATTCTTTGCATCATATCTCTCATATTATAGATTCAATTATTGTCATAGTATCATATGCATAATATTTTATATTATTAAATCAATAATTGAGACGACAAAGTTATTCATATTATTATTTGCAATATCGACAATGTCTAAAGCTCACATCGAGGAGAGGTTTGGTCACCTAATTGCTTGCTGAATAAGGAGAAATCCTTATCGAAAAGCCCCTCTTTCACAGGAACGACACGGTTGTTAAATATTGTGAGTTATAATATTAATGATGAATAAGTTCGTGTTGATTAAAGATGAAATTGATAGCTCCATTGTGTTGGGATTATTAGTGTTTATGGAAATCGACATCTATTCCGATAATAATTGATGTCTGGAGGTTATATTGACCAATCGGGTAATTAATCAGATAAATGAGAAATTAATTGTTATTAATTCACATGCTTATAACTATTTGTGCACATGTGTGTACTATTGATTCACATGAATGTACTATTAGGGGAGGTGGTGCAAGATTGATAATACTTGCATGACTAAATTAAAAATAAAGGTATAGATGAAGGTACTATACTGTAATTAGTTTTTTCACATGATTATACTATTGAGTCACATGATTATACTATTAATTCACATGATTTACTATTAGGGGAAGTGGTGCAAGTTTGATAATACTTGCAGGACTAAATTAAAAATGAAAGAAAAGATGAAGGTATTGTACTGTAATATTTTGAGACCCAAAACGTGCAATTATCGAAACTATATTTCCCTATAAATAGAAGCTCATTCCTCCTTCATTCTCACCAATTCACTAAAGTTATAGAGCAATTATTATAGAGAGAAATTATAGAGAGAAAGAAGAAGAAAAGCCTGCTACCTCACTATTCCAGTATCCAGTTTCTTCTAAGGTAAGGGGTATTATTCTTTCGTATTCATGAAGAGAGCTATTGCTATGCCATTCTTTATTATTATGTTGCAATAACCTGTCTATGCGAAGTACCGCATACATGGTGAAATTCTTTTGTTATTCCATTCTATATTATTCTGTTGGAATAACCTGTCTGTGCGGTCTATCGCATGTCTGGTGAATTCTGTTGTTATTCCGTTCTTTATTATTCTGTTGGAATATCCTATCTGTGCGGATTACGCATAACCTAGTTTCATTCTTTATTATTCTGTTGGAATATCCTGTTTGTGCAGATTACGCATGACCTGGTTCCATTCTTTATTATTCAGTTGGGAATAACCTGTTTGTGCGGTCTATCGCATGCATGGTGAATTCTTCTATTATTACATTCTTTATTATTCTGTTGGAATAACCTGTCTATGTGGATTACAGCATGCACGGTAAATGATCCTTTATATTCATTCCTTATTAAATTATGGAAATGAACTGTTTACGTGGATTACCGTATGGCAGGTGAAAATCCATTTGTAGTTTCGTATATTCTATTATACTCGTCTGAGATATCATTTCTTTTGTACTCGTCATGGAATATCATTTTCTTTGGTATTTTTTTGCGAGTTACTATTCACGGGTTACTATTCACCCAATTACTATTCACTCTGGTATTATTCACTCGGGTATTCGGGGTACTTTTTGTGCCAGAGTACTATTCACGAGTTACTATTCATGGATTACTATTCACCTGATTACTATTCACTCTAGTATCATTCACTCGGGTATTCGGGACCCTTTTCATGTTGGGGTACTATTCCCAAAGTACTATTCACGGGGTACTATTCACCCGAAAAATATATTTCTTTTCTGTCCAAATTATTTTTGGTACATGAATATTATTCTTGAATTTTACTCTACAAAGAATTATCATGTTGACAATTTAGACGTTATTGATTTCTGGATAAATTAAATTATAAATCTTTAAAATTTATCCTTGAACTTGTTTTATTGAATTATTATGTCATTGTAATCATCCTCATGCTTATATTGTGATGAAAGTCATCTTTGTCTTACGTACATAGATGGACTTGGTATGATTATGACTAGGGATTATTCGGTATAATCATGACCGTAATGTGACGAATGATGTGGTGAAAGTCCTCATTCGCATATAGTTCATTGATCGACAGTTGTTGGTATGATTATGACCAGGGATTATTTGGTATAATCATGACCATTGATGATTACATAAATATCCTTGGCCGTGATGCAGGGATGATTCAATTTTATTTATTAAAATTTGAGTCTCAAATGATAAAGTTGATGAAAAACTTTTAAATCATAGAAGATAGTAGATTTTATGCTCTACTTGACTCTTCTAATGGATTGCTTATTCCACTGCAGTTGTTGATCTAAAACTTGTTGTCTATTATATTCTATCAGTTATTATACTATTGAAGGCTAAGGATAATTTATTCTGCATTACCTTAGTCATAATATTTCTTACTGGGCTAGTTGAGCACACCCTTTCTTTCACTGTTCTCTTCAGGAAATGAGAATATAGCTGGGACGAGTCGGGAAATGGAGTGATGGTCCAGGATAAGTGGCTTTAGTAGTCCTCACTATTCTATAAAATAATGTGACAATAAATGTAATGAGGACTCCACTGAGTGTGGATATTGTCTAGAAGGCAATATTCTTGTTTAAACTCTCAGCTATATTTTGTCGTATATTTTGCACGACAGTTGTATAATTATGTTTATAGTTGAGTTTCTGTACCATGTATCTGGCGACCCAAGATGGGTGATGTATACCTGTTTTGGGGGTATCACAACTACTACGCAAGGCAGCATACCGGATAGAATTTGAAGCTTGAAGATCAAGGGCATGGTCCCATCTTCCTAACTTCTGACAACCTCTAATCCCATGTCATGGCATAGCTCTCGAAAACTGCACTCCATAAAAAGTCTTATACACCTCAATCGGAGGCTCGGATTGAAGTTCTGCACGTTCAAGCGGACATCATGTTACATGCATGCACGTACTTCAAGACGATGGGACCCGCGGAGCCCGAGGCACCCCGAGCAGCCGCAGGTGCGTCTGCGGCTGCCGCAGGTACACCTACGGCTCCTAGCTCTATAAATATAGAGATTGGGGTGGCCATATTTCAAAAGAAAACGGCGAGAAAGCCCTGTCCAATTTGTTCTGTACACACCCTAAACTGAGTGCTTTCTCATTTTAAACACTTGTGAGCTTATATTCAGTCATATTTTTACCGGCAGGAGCCGAGTTTTCATCCATTTAAAGTAATAGAAGTCTTCTTTGGCAGTCCACTGTAAGCCTTCTTACACACTTTAAAGCCTTTCTTTTCATCTTTGCGCACACCGTTCTTCACATTAAGAGTCGTATTGCATATGCATGCCCGGACTTCGGTCCGTGGCTTTTGTTTTCTTTTATATATATATATATATATATATGAACTGTTGTCGAACTCGTTGATGAGCACGATTTTACATCCTGATTTTCTTTCGCTATATATATATATATATATATATATATATATATATATATATATATATATATATATATATATATATATATATACAAATCGTTGAAATGATAAACCGAAATAGGATCGATATATATCCCAATGCGTTTACCTCTTTTATATATATATATATATATATATATATATATATATATATATATATATCTGCCAGTTCGGAGTTTACTTTGTGGCGATTGATCGTTTTTACTATTTTATTTACATTTAGTCCCTTTGGAGTTTACTTACGTGGCGGTTGATCGTATTATTGCTTTATTTACATTTCGATCCCCACGTGGGTGCTTTCGTGGTGGTTGATCATGTCTCTCTATATATATTTATCGCTTTTATATATTTACATTTTCGATCCCCCATGGAGGTGCTTCGTGGTGGTTGATCGTGTCTGTTTATATATATATTTACAACTTATATATATATATATAACTGCTTACTGCTTTCATATAAATTGCGGCATCATATGAGCATTAGAATCATGTGATCACAAATTCAGTCTACTAAATATAGATTCGGTTCCCGTGATGGACATTTTCAGCTGTGAGCAGCTTGTAAATTATTCACGGTGTTTGAATTTCCTTAGATGGCATTCATGCCCATGAGGAGTTCGGCACTGCTTTATATATTATTTTCTCGAAGATGCTTCGCATCTCGAAAATAAAAGTAATCATGCCGAACATTTAATAAAATGGAAGTATCAAAGGCCTCAATTACTATTAAGCACAGGGTTTGAAAAACCTCTTTTATAAAACATTATTCCTATATCTTGTTTAAAACTGAATTTTATATAAAATTCAAACCCTGTGTATATAGGTGCGAACAAGGCATAGTGCTACTTCCAAATAACTTCACATTGACCCACACACACACGCGCATTCATATAACAGTTTAATTGAAAACTGGCGGTAATATGGATGTCGGGGGGTGCCTAACACCTTCCCTCCGCATAAACAAGCCCCCGGACCCTAATGAATCTCGGTTTCACAGACCCATTTAGCAGTGTCACATCACTGGGTCAATGTGCAAACTTTTTTTCGATTGTGTTGGTACAACCATTTAAAAAACCAACTGGCGACTCTTATAGTCAAATCGTCAACATATAAATGTCAGACCTTTTCACAACTTGTTTTTTCAAACAAATCTCACCTAACATGAGAACACAAAAAACAAGATCAGAAAAGGGACAATAAAAATCCCGACGTCGATACACCTCTTCCCCTATTGTTGCCTCGCCTCCCAGTAACTCTAGCGGATCTACGAGCCATCTAACAAAGAGATCAACGAATAGATAACAAAGCAGATTAGAGACACATTCGAATATAGCTGATATGATAGCTGAACATAAATCAATCAGAATAAAAACCTAACCCAGAAGTCTATCCATAACTCACAGGTCAAACCTAAATAGGTTTTCTACAAGAAAGAACCTAAGCTTTGATACCAACTCTTTAACACCCCCTTTCCGAAATAGAAAGGGAGGTTACGTACAAAACATAACAAAACGAAATGAAAGCTCTATGCCACAAAAGAATGGTCTCATAATGATTAAATATCACAAGACAAACTATAATAAATGTCACACTAGCTTAAACCATAATCTAAGGTAATTATTATAATTTCAAATAAACTGACATATCAAGCCTAAAAAGAATATCTCTAAACCATTGGAATGAAGGAAGCTCTCGTCACACTTGCCATTGATTCCCCTGATTACCTACCGAAAGAAAAAATACTGCATGAGCCAAATGCCCAGTACAGATATAGAATAAAAGAATGATGAAACAAAATAACTAACACAATTAAATAAACTGAACTGTATGAACAAAAATAACGCAACGAAATGATAGGCTAAATCAAATGGCTAGGTGTTATTTCATACCGAGCTCAAAATAAGTAGTAATATAACTTGCCACACAGGCAAGTCAAATAATGCCACACAGGCAATCAAAATAATGTCACACAGGCAATCACACATCGGATTACGCAATCCAGATGCATGCAAAATCGGAAGGCGTGTTTGGCACAAACATCACCACTCCGCAGAATAGAACAAAAAACTAGGGTCAACCCATACGCCTCCTATAACAAAGCACCAAATGGTCAACTCCCACCGGAGCACAAAACAGAGACATCGTGGACTGATCACACCTCCACGCAAGGTGGCATGCCTCGATGCCAAGAGGACATGCCTGTGGTACCCCCACAGGTGGTTATAGCTCAGGTATACCCTATGTTATATTCTAACAAAAATATTATGTCACAACAAATGCGACAAAATATTAACACAAATGGGTTCTAATATGTACATGTTAACTAAAACGAATCATCCACACAAAGTCTCCAAAATATATATTAACATGTACATCACTACAAATGTGACGCCCCCAAAATAGGTATACATCACCCATTCTGAGTCGCCAAATATATGGTACAGAATACAAATACAAACTTAAATATATAACATGAGCTATGAGTTTTAATACAAATATTGTCTTCGAGACAATATTCAAACTCAAAATAAGTCCTCAATACATTTATTATCACACTTTCACAGAATAGTGAGGACTACTAATGCAAACATCTGGACCGTCACTCCGTTCCCCGACTAGTCCTAGTTATATTCTCATTTCCTAAAGAGAACAATGAAAGCAAAGGGTGAGCTCAACTAGCCCAGTAAGAAATATTATGACTAAGATAATGCAGAATAAATTATCGTTAGCCTTCAACAGTGTTAAACTAATAAAATACTATAGACATCAAGTTTAACTGTAGCGGAACAAGCAATCCATTAGAAGAGTCAAGTAGAGCGTGAAATCTACTATCTTCTATGATTTAAAAGAATTTATCATAAATTTTATTACTGAGACTCTACTTAATAAATAATTCACATCATCGAATCACCCCTGCACTACGGCCAAGGATATTCATTAGTATCACGACCACAAATTATCCATGCACTACAGGCTAAGGATATTCGTATTTTCATCAATGGTCATGATCATGCCAACAACTGTCCATCAATGTACTACGGGGCAATGAGAACTTTTACCACATCATTTGTAACATTACGGTCATGATTATACTGAATAATCCCTAGTCATAATCATACCAAGTCCATCTATGCACTACGGCCAAAGATGACTTTCATAATAATATAAGCATGAGGATGATGACAATGATATAAGAATTCAATTAAAAGAAAGTAAAGGATAAATTTTTAAAGATTTATAATTTAATTTATCCATAATTCAATAATATCTAAATTGTCAACATGATATTGCTTTGTGGAGTAAAATTCAAGAATAATATTGTATCAAAAAGGATTTGGATCGAAAAGAAATCAATTTTTATCATAAATAGTACCCCGGGTTAATAGTACCCGAGTTAATAGTACCCCGTGAATAGTACTTCGGGAATAGTAACCCTGTGAATAGTACTCCAGCATGAAAAAGTCAAAACTTATCAAGAATGCTTAGAATAATTATTTTCAAAAAAAGATACTGGATGAAGCGAAAATATCAAAGATATTATACTAATTTCATGGATTATAGAAGCCAAAACTTTAACAAAATGAGTATAGAATTCAAAATCTGAAACGAAATAATATTACTTACATACTACAGAGTATGGAAGAAAATATTATTTCATATGAATATTGAACAAAAAATAACATCTCTTACCTTGAAAAGAAGAGTATTCCAACTGGTATAGCGGGGATATTCTTGAAGAAAACTTTCACTGTTTTCTACGCTCAAAGCTTTCTAAAACTCGAAAGAAATACGTTCAATATTATAGAAGAAAAATTCTCTGATTCTGGTGTGATTTTCAATTCTAACTAAGCATCCTATTTATAGGAGAATGGAAGGATACTATTTGGAAAAGTTTTTCACGGACTGTACAGTAATGTTTTCGGACGAACACATCACGAGTAGAGAAAACAAACTTAGACGTTTGGTTTTTCAAATTATAAATATAATATTCAATAAAATATAATATATTCTATTTTTCATATAAAACAAAACTTATTATAATATATAATAATAATATAACCTCTTCTCCCGGGCAAACCATTCTCCCCCCATTTTATACCATTCCACCAAAGTCATATATATATATACATATATATATATATATAAACGTATCAGTACCATATATCCCACCACCACTTTATTTCTTTCCACTCACACACACGACACACACACACACATGTTTAAATATATATATATATATATATATATATATATATATATATATATAACTTCCTACAGATTATTTGAAAAATGGATAAATAGGGGTCCATAAATAATGAGCAAAATTTACAACAAATACTTCATAAAAATCCCCTCAAAATTTTTAACAACATTTATCATCATTATTATAACTCGCAATATTTAACAACCAGATCATTCTCAAGAAAGAAGGGGCTTTCCGATAAGGATTTCTCCCTATTAGCGCGCAATTAGGTGACCAAACCTCTCCTCGATAGAACTTTCTAGACATCGTCAATATTGCAAATAATAATATAAATAACTTTGTCTTCTTAATTATTGATTTAATAATATATAAAATATTGATAATAATTGAATCAAATAACGAGAGATACTATGCAACAATTACTGTAGCAATAATTGAATAAAACTGAGTGACTTCTCACGTAAGCATCAATAATCAATACCGTGTGCTACTATGCAACCACGCGTATTACTATACTTTTATCACCGGGTATTTCAACAGTTAACGGTAAAACTTTCACCGTTATTTTTATAAAAGATATTTACATCATTTTCTTATCTCCAATAATAATTCCGTTTATGGGTCTCCTGATGATTGTGTCGTCATACGAATATTCCCTATTAAAACGAATATTCCCCAACCAATCAAATATTTTATGACAACTTTCATACTTTGCAAAATTTATAAATATTACCCACAACTATAACATTATATTAAATTCACACCAGAATATTCAAAAATGATATTTATAGAAAAAAAATCATCTTTATTCATAAATGTTGGGGTCTTACAACCTCCCCTTCTTATGAAATTTCGCCCTAGAAATTAGGGAACATACATGGTATGTCGAAGAGGTGAGGATACCTTGATTTCATTTCAGATTCTAACTCCCAAGTCATTTCCTTAACATCGTGGTTTCTCCATAACACTTTGACTTGAGGTATAACCTTGGAGCGTAGAATATGTTCCTTTTTATCCAAGATTTTAATAGGAACCTCTTCATACGTAAAATCTTCCGCTATTTTGTCCGGTTCTAACTCAATAATGTGGTTCGGGAATTCCACATATTTATGTAACATAGATATGTGAAAAATGTTATGAACACGAGACATACTTGGCTGTAAAACGAGTCTATAGGCCACAGTTCCTACTCGGTCAAGGATTAAAAATGGGCCAATGAATCGAGGATTGAGCTTTCTGCTCTTTCCAAATCTCGTAACTCCCTTCCATGGAGCAACACGTAACAACACATGTTCTCCAACATTGAATTCCACGTCCTTTCGATGAAGATCAGCATAACTATTTTTGTCGATCTTGTGAGGTTTTTATACGTTATCGGATCGTTTGAATCTTTTCTGTAGTCATACGTACCAATTCCGGTCCCAACAACATTGCTTCACCCACCTCGTCCCAACATACTGGAGAACGACACTTTCTTCCATACAGCACCTCAAATGGAGTCAGACCAATACTTGCTTGATAACTATTGTTGTAAGAGAATTCCACCAATGGCAAGAACTTGTCCCAACTTCCTTTGAAGTAAAGGACATAAAGTCTTAATAGAAGAGTTTGAATAGTCCTCTCTGACTGTCCGTCCGTTTGAGGATGATATGCCGAACTAAATCGTAAATTCGTGCCCGTAGCTTTTTGTAAACTAACCCAAAATCTTGAAGTGAATCTTGGGTCTCGATCAGAAACAATGGATACTGGCATACCATGCAATCTTACAACCTCGTTTATGTACATACGATCAAGACATTCAAGTGTATAAGTTTCTCGTATAAGTAAGAAATGAGTAGACTTGGTCAATCTATTAACAATTACCCAAATTGCATCTATGCCTTGAGAAACCTTGGGAAGACCATTAATGAAATCCATGGTAATGTACTCCCACTTCCATTCTGGAATTTTAAGTGGTTGCAATGGACTTTTTGGTACTTGATGCTCTGCCTTGACTCGTTGACAAGTTAGACACCTTGAGATAAACTCCGCTATCTCTCTCTTCATATTGCTCCACCAAAATATATGTCAAAGATCACGATACATTTTGGTACTCCCAGGATGGATTGCAAATGGTGTGTTATGCGCCTCCATCATGATTTTATACTTTAAATCAGGGTCGTTAGGAACACAAAGTCTGGAGTTGACTCGAAGTATTCCTTCTTCATCGATTCTTGCTTCTGAAAAAGCACCTTCTTGTACTTTCTTCCTCATACGCATCAGCTCCGTGTCTTTGGCTTGGCGCTTTAACTTTAACGATTAAAGTCGGTTCTACTCGTATATTTGCCATCATCATGTGGGTCCTGAGTCTTTAACTCTATCTCCATCCTTTGAAAGTCATACAAAATGGGCCTTTGCATAGACAATAACGCACTCGTATCTGCATATGATCTTCTACTCAATGCGTTAGCTACCACGTTCGCTTTTCCAAGGTGGTATTGAATGGTATGATCATAATCGTTCAACAGTTCGAGCCAACATCGTTGCCGCATGTTGAGTTCCTTTTGGGTGAAAAAATATTCGAGGCTTTTATGATCTGTATAGATTTCCACTTTCTCCTCATATAAGTAATGCCTCCAAATTTTAAGTGCGAAGACAACAGCTGCCAACTCTAGATCATGAGTAGGATAATTCCTCTCATATTCTTTGAGTTGGCGAGAGGCATAGGCTATGACTTTCCCATGTTGCATGAGAACACATCTTAACCCTTTGCCTAAAGCATCACTATAGATGACAAATCCCTCCGAGCTAAATGGTATTGTCAGAACAGGTGCTGAAATGAGTCTCCTCTTGAGTTCTTGAAATCTCTTCTCACATTCCTCACTCCAACCAAATTTTGTATCTTTTCGAGTCAGCTGAGTTAATGGAGTAGCGATTCGAGAAAACCCTTCTACGAATCTCCGATAATAACCAGCTAAGTCGAGAAAGCTACGTACTTCGGTCACTGATTTAGGTTTCTCCCAGCTTTGAATAGCTTCAATCTTTTTCGGGTCAACAAATATTATATGACTTAATACTACGCGCCCAAAGAATGCTACTTCCTCAAGCTAGAACTCGCATTTCTTCAACTTGGCATAAAGCTTGTTTTCGCGAAGCTTTTGGAGTAGCAGCCTCAAGTGTTGCTCGTGATCTTCATGGATTTTGGAGTAAATGAGGATGTCATCAATAAAGACGACTACAAAGTGATCCAAATATTCCTTGAATACTCGGTTCATCATATCCTTGAAGGCAGCAGAGCATTAGTCAATCCAAAAGACATGACTAGGAATTCATAATGTCCGTACCGAGTTCTGAAAGCTGTCTTTGGAATGTCATCGATTTTAATCTTCAATTAGTGATATCCGGAACGAAGATCAATCTTTGAAAAGAATTTGGCGCCTTGCAACTGGTTAAACAAGTCATCAATGCGAGGCAACGGGTATCTATTTTTGACAGTGACATGTTTTAACTCCCGATAATCAATACAAAGTCACATACTCCCGTCTTTCTTCTTTATGAATAGAACAGGAGCACCCCAAGGAGACGTACTAGGACGGATGAAACCGATGTCTAACAATTTCTACAGTTGGGTCTTTAACTCCTAAAGTTCAATAGGAGTCATTCGATATGGGGATTTAGAAATGGGTTTTGTACCGGGTTCAAGGTCGATACAAAATTCAATTTCACTCTTTGGGGGTAGGCCAGGAAGTTCTTCAGGGAATACGTCAGGAAATTTATTAACAAAAGAAATATCATTCAAAACTGATGTATTTTTATTTAAATTCGTGACATGAGCTAAGAAAGCTTGACATTCGTTTTCCAATAAACGAATAGCTTTATGGCTTGAGATGACAGTGATTGATTTTAATGGTTTGGTTGTTTGAATTCGCATAATAGGTTGGTTAGGAATATAAAAGTAAACAACCTTACGAAAATAATTAATTTTTGCATGATGAGTAGTTAACCAATCAATCCCTAGAATTACGTCAAATGCAAGAATTTTCAATGAAATAAGATCGACAAGTAATGTGAGGGTACCAATTTGAACCAAAAAAAGACTTATAAACAGCGGATGTAATGAAGGTTTCTCCCAACGTAGTTTTAACAGATAAGTCAAAGTCTAATTTCTCCAGAGTCAAATTTAAATGTTGAGCGCAAGTAGGAGAAATAAAAGAATGGGTAGAACCAGTATCAAATAAGGTATAGACTTTGCTAGATTTTATGATAAGCTTACCCGTGATGACCTCGTTCGGGTTCCTTGCTTTCTGGGAGGTTACGATAAACGCTCTCCCGTGAACTATTGGTTTTGACTTTTCTAGAATGACCTTTGGTGCCTCCATCCCAGCTGGACTTGGCTTCCCTGAATGACAAAATCGAGCTAGGTGACCTTTTCTTCCATAATTGTAACATGTTTTGGACTGCTGCGCACAGTTTGGATTGATATGTCCCTCCCCTCTGCATTTGAAGCATATGATAGGTGGTCGTTCTTCTACCTTAACAACGGGTGTTGATGCTGACGTCTTTCCATCATTGTTAAATCTCCTCTTCTTGAAATGTCCACTTTTATTGTCTTGCCATGATTACCACCGAAGTAGTTACCATTTCTGGCATGTTGATTCCCTCCACGTTTGTTGTCACCGCTTCGATGACTGCTACCACTGGTATTATCGACTTGTCGGCTGCTCTCTCTTGGTTGGGTTGACTCATTATCGCGCTCCAATAATTGAGCCCTATTTACAACATCTGAATACAAACACAGTTTGTGAGAGATAAGGTATTGATGTATCTCGGGTTTCAAACCTCTTAGAAACATCCGCGTCATTCTCTCCTCGTTATCAACTAAGTGGGACGCAAATCGGGACAACTCGGCAAACTTGGCTTCGTACTGCGCCACGGTTATATTGTTTTGCTCTAGCTTGATGAACTCTACCTCTTTCATGTGACGAATACTTTCGGGAAAGTACTTGTCGTTGAACAGTTCTTGGAACTTCTCCCAAGTCATCTTCGATCACGGCGGGTTGAGTACGCTTTCTGATCCCACCAATGTCTCGCCTCTCCTCACAGCATGAAGGTGGCAAAGGGAACCTTTTGCTCCTCGGAGCATCCCAAGACATCAAATATCTTGGTGATCTACTTTATCTACGTCTTCGCCTTAAGTGGTTTTGGTTCTCCAATAAACTCTAGTGGTCCTATCTCCTTGAACTGCTTAGCGGTGACCGTCCGAGAGTTGCCAGTGTTTCCACCTGTATTTTGGACAAAAGTCGCTCTCGCCTGATGTTGCATGAATTGCATAAAGCCTCTGAACATCCCATCGTTCATCCTTTGATCGGTGTTGTTGTTTACCTGAGGATTATTGTCTTCATGTTGCACATTATCCTGGGTATCGATCTGTGGTGACTCAACGGTCTCCTGTGCTCCATTATTATTCTCAACATTCTCGGATGTCATTTTCAAATACTGCCACAAAACAAGGGTTAATTGACATATCACATAATACCCCTATCCTCTGACCGACCAATTAAATAACAAATAAGCTTAGGTAGGTCATACTAGCGAAAGAATTACCCGACTCTCCCCTCCTAGTTCTACTCTCACATCTCAGATAGGGATCATATCCCTAAGCTTTGATACCAACTGTGACGCCCCCAAAATAGGTATACATCACTCATTCTGAGTCGCCAAATATATGGTATAGAATACAAATATAAACTTAAATATACAACATGAGCTGTGAGTTTTAAAACAAATATTATCTTCTAGACAGTATTCAAACTCAAAATAAGTCCTCAATACATTTATTATCACACTATTTCACAAAATAGTGAGGACTACTAAGGCAAACATCTGGACCATCACTCCGTTTCCCGACTAGTCCCAGTTATATTCTCATTTCCTGAAGAGAACAATGAAAGGAAAGGGTGAGCTCAACTAGCCCAGTAAGAAATATTATGACTAAGATAATGCAGTGTAAATTATCGTTAGCCTTCAACAGTGTTAAACTGATAAAATAAAATAGACATCAAGTTTAACTGCAGCGGAACAAGTAATCCATTAGAAGGGTCTAGTAGAGCATGAAATCTACTATCTTCTATGATTTAAAAGAATTTATCATAAATTTTATCGCTGAGACTCAGCTTAATAAATAATCTACATCATCGAATCATCCCTGCACTACGGCCAAGGATATTCATTAATATCACGACCACAAATTATCCATGCACTATGGGCCAAGGATATTCGTGTTTTCATCAATGGTCATGATCATGCCAACAACTGACCATCAATGCACTACGGGTCAATGAGGACTTTTACCACATCATTTGTAACATTACGATCAGGATTATACCGAATAATCCCTGGTCATAATCATACCAAGTTCATCTATGCACTACGGCCAAAGATGACTTTCATAACAATATAAGCATGAGGATGATGACAATGATATAAGAATTCAATTAAAAGAAAGTAAAGGATAAATTTTTAAAGATTTATAATTTAATTTATCCAGAATTCAATAATGTCTAAATTGTCAACATGATACTGCTTTGTGGAGTAAAATTCAAGAATAATATTATATCAAAAATGATTTGGATCGAAAAAAAATTAATTTTTGTCATAAATAGTACCCCAGGTGAATAGTACCTGAGTAAATAGTACCCCGTGAATAGTACTTCAAGAATAGTAACCCCGTGAATAGTACTCCGGCATGAAAAAGTAAAAACTTATCAAGAATGCTTAGAATAATTATTTACATGAAAAGATACTGGATGAAGCGCAAATATCAAGGATATTCTACTAATTTCATGGAGTATAGAAGCCAAAACTTTAACAAAATGAGTATAGAATTCAAAATCTGAAACGAAATAATATTACTTACATACTACAGAGTATGGATGAAAATATTATTTCATATAAATATTGAACAAAAATAACATCCATTACCTTGAAAAGAAGAGTATTCCAACTGGTATAGCGGGGATATTCTTGAAGAAAACTTTCACTGTTTTCTACGCTCAAAATTTTCTAAAACTCGAAACAAATACGCTCAATATTATAGAAGAAGAATTCTCTGATTCTGGTGAGATTTTCAATTCTAAGCATCCTATTTATAGGAGAATGGAAGGATACTATTGGAAAAGTTTTTCACGGACTGCATAGTAATGTTTTCAAACGAACGCATCACGGGCAGAGAAAACAAAATTAGACGTTCAGTTTTTCAAATTATAAATATAATATTCAATAAAATATAATATATTCTATTTTTCATATAAAACAAAACTTATTATAATATATAATAATAATATAACCTCTTCTCCCGGGCAAACCATTCTCCCCCCCCCCCCCCATTTCATACCATTCCACCAAAGTCATATATATATATAAACATATTAGTACCATATATCCCACCACCACCACTTTATTTCTTTCCACTCACACACACACACTCAAACACACGACACACACATGTTTAAATATATATATATATATATATATATATATATATATATATATATATATATACACACTTTAAAACTTCCTGTCGATTATTTGAAAAATGTGTAAATGGGGGTCCATAAATAATGAGCAAAATTTACAACAAATACTTCATAAAAATTCCCTCAATATTTTTAACAATATTTATCATCATTATTATAACTCGTAATATTTAACAACCAAATCGTTCCCAGGAAAGAGGGGGCTTTTCGATAAGGATTTCTCCCTGTTAGCGCGCAATTAGGTGACCAAACCTCTCCTCGACAAAACTTTTTAGACATCGTCAATATTGCAAATAATAATATGAATAACTTTGTCGTCTCAATTATTGATTTAATAATATATTAAATATTGACAATATTTGAATCAAATAATGTGAGATACTATGCAACAATTATTATAGCAATAATTGAATAAAACTGAGTGACTTCTGACGTAAGCATCAATAATCAATACTGTGTGCTACTATGCAACCACGCGTATTATTGTACTTTTATCATCGGGTATTTCAACTGTTAACGATAAAACTTTCGTCGTTATTTTTATAAAAAGATATTTCTGTCGTTTTCTTATACCGACAATAATTCCGTTGTGGGGTCCACCAATGATTGTGCGGTCGTACGAATATTCCCTGTTAAAATAAATATTCCCTGACCAATCAAATATTTTATGACAACTTGCATACTTTACAAAATTTATAAATAATACCCACAACTATAACATTATATTAAATTCACACCATAATATTCAAAAATGATATTTATAAAAAAAATTCATCTTTATTCATAAAAGTTGGGGTCTTACAACAAATATCAAAATAAAATTTAGATATGATACACTAGTCTAAAGAGTACAAATATGAGTTCTAATACAACGCCAAAACAAAACTATCACAATAAATTGACAAGGAATAATTATGAGAGGCAATACTAAATTTTAAAATGAATAACGAAATAAACAAATTAAAAACAAAAGAGTCTCGCTGAAAGAGTACGGAATCCATACCTGAATTAAGAAATGTAATACCCAAAATTTATATTCCAAATTTGTCTCATTTAATTCCTTCCGTTTGAACTAATTAAACAACATAATAATAAATATAAGTACATTCGCAAAAAAAAAATTCTATCTTTAACCAGTTAATTAACTCATTTTATTATTATTATTATTATTATTATTATTATTATCTTATGTTTGTTTTAAACAAAATATATAAACCATAATTATTAATTTAATCTCCATACTTGATGTCCAAATTTTCAAATCATACAATAACTCAGATATTTTGTTAATTAATATCCAACATACCACTTATATCATATACAAGTTATATAGTAACTTATACAACTTAACAAAGTATAAAATCATTTCAAAAACTTTTACTAGCTCCTCCATTTTAAACAAAATAATAAAAATAAAACTTGCTAGAATTTATATGCATCTATAATATTTAGTATTAATAAAGTAGACCATTCTAGCGAATAAGTCATTTATTTTATTAATAAAAAGAATAATCCACACATAAATTTTATTATACTTTGTAATCTGTAATAGTTAATCATAAATATTCATTGAAATCAACCAATTTATTGACTTTTAAGATTGATACATGTATCAGATTATATACATATATATGTATTCTCATTTTACACTAGAAAGATAAAGGCTAAGATGATAGCATAAAGATAAAGAAAAAGAAGAAAACACATACTTGTTTCTAGTTCTCCCTTAATTTGTCTTTTACGCCACAATCGTCTCTCTCTTTCACTCGGTTAAGCGGCTGCCTCTTGGTTTTTTTTATCAGACGAAGAAAGAGTAGAATAAAATATATAGGGTTTGTGTTTTAGTTATTTATTGATAATATATATTATTAGTTCTCCAAATTTTAATAGGATTTTAAAATCACACAATTACAAATTAGACCCACTTAATTTAAAGCCTAATTTTTACCAATTTAATTTATTCATCATTTATTAAAACTTATTAGCCCAAAAGTAAATGACTAGTTTGACCCAAATAAAAGGCAAAGTACAGTTAATATCATTTAAAACAAAATAATTTTTTTATTATTCAATATTTATTTATTTATTTTTCGGGTATTACAGTATACGTTGCCGGATCATTTAAATCTTTTTTGTAGTTATGCGTACCATTTCTAGTTCCAACAACGTTGTTTCACCCACCTCGTCCCAACACACTGGAGAACGACACTTACGTCCATACAACACCTCGAATGGAGTCATGCCTATACTTGCTTGATAACTGTTGTTGTAGGAGAATTCCACCAATGGTAAATACTTCTCCTAACTTTCATTGAAGTCTAGAACACAGAGTCTTAATAGATCTTCAAGAATTTAAATAGTCCTCTCCGATTGTCGGTCCGTCTAAGGATGATATGCAGAACTGAATCGTAAATTAGTGCCCATAGCTTTCTGCAAGCTAACCCAAAATCGCGAAGTGAATCTTGGGTCTCGATCAGAAACTATGGATACTGGCATACCATGCAATCTCACAATCTCATTTATATACATACGAGTAAGACGTTCAAGTGAATAAGTTTCTCGTATAAGCAAGAAATGAGCAGACTTGGTTAATCTATCGAGAATGACCCAAATTGCATCTACGCCTTGAGAAACCTTGGGAAGACCAATAAAGAAATCCATGGTGATGTGCTCCCACTTCCATTCTAGAATTTCAAGTGGTTGCAATGGACCTTTTGGTACTTGATGCTCCGTCTTGACACGTTGACAAGTTAAACACCTTGAGATAAACTCTGCAATCTCTCTCTTCATATTGCTCCACCAAAAGGTATGTCGAAGATAACGATACATTTTAGTACTTCCAGGATGGATTATAAACGGTGTGTTGTGTGCCTCCATCATGATTTTGTACTTCAAATCAGAGTAATTAGGAACAAAAAGTCTGGAGTTAACTCGAAGTATTCCTTTTTCATCGATTCTTGCTTCTAGAATATCAACTTCTTGTACTTTCTTCTTCATACTCATCAGCTCCAGGTCTGTAGAATGAGCAGCTTTAACTTTATCGATTAAAGTCGGTTCTACTCGTATATTTGCAATCATCACGTGAGTCCCTGGAGTCTTTAACTCTATCTCCATCCTTTATAAGTCATAGAAAATAGGCCTTTATGTTAACAATATTGCACTCGTACCCGCATATGATCTTCTACTTAACACGTCAGCTACCACGTTTTCTTTTCCAAGATGGGAATGGTATGGTCATAATCTTTCAACAGCTCAAGCCATCGTCGTTGTCGCATGTTGAGTTCCTTTTGGGTGAAGAAATATATTTGAGGCTTTTATGATCTGTATAGATCTCCACTTTCTCCCCATACAGGTAGTGCCTCCAGATCTTTAACGCGAAAATGACTACTGCCAACTCAAGATCATGAGTAGAATAATTCCTTTCATTTTTTTTAAGTTGTCTTGAGGCATAGGATATGACTTTCCCATGTTGCATGAGAACATATCCTAAACCTCTGCATGAAGCATCGTTGTAGATAACAAATCCCTCCGAACCTGATGGTATTGTCAGAATAGGTGCTGAAATGAGTCTCCTCTTGAGTTCTAGGAAGCTCTTCTCACATTCCTCGCTCCATACGAATTTTGTATCTTTTCGAGTTAGCTGAGTTAATGGAGTAGCGATTCGAGAAAATCCTTTCACGAATCTCTGATAATAACCAGCTAAGCCCAAAAAGTTACGTACTTCGGTTACTAACTTAGGTTGCTCCTAACTTTGTATTGCTTCAATCTTTGTCGAGTCCACTGATATTCCATACTTTGATATCACGTGCCCAAGGAATGCTACTTCCTCAAGCCAGAACTCGCATTTCTTTAACTTGGCGTATGACTTGTTTTCGCGAAGCTTTTGGAGTATCAGCTTCAAATGTTGCTCATGATCTTCATAGCTTTTGGAGTAGATGAGGATGTCATCAATAAAAACAACTACAAAATGATCCAAATATTCCTTGAATACTTGGTTTATCATATCCATGAAAGTCGCAGGAGCATTAGTCAATCCAAAAGACATGACTAGGAATTCGTAATGCCCATACCGAGTTCTAAAAGTAGTTTTTGGAATGTCCTCAGTTTTAATCTTTAACTGATGATATCCAAAACGAAAAAGATCTTTGAGAAATATTTAGCACCTTGCAACTGGTCAAACAGGTCATCAATGCGAGGTAACAGGTATCTATTTTTGATGGTGACATTGTTCAACTCCTGATAGTCAATGCAAAGTTATATACTCCCTTCTTTCTTCTTTACAAATAAAACAGGAGCACCCCAAGGAGATGTACTAAGACGAATGAAACTAATGTCTAACAACTCTTGTAGTTGGGTTTTTAACTCCTGAAATTCAATAGGAGCCATTTGATATGGGGTTTTAGAAATGGGTTTTGTACCAAGTTTAAGGTCAATACAAAATTCAATATCACGCTCTGGGGGTAGGCTAGGAAATTCTTTAGGAAATACGTCAGGAAATTCATTAACAACATAAATATTATTCAAATCTAACGTATTTTTGTTCAAGTCCATGACATGGCCTAAGAAAGCTTGACATCCATTTTTTAATAAACGAATGGTTTTATGGCTTGATATGACATTGATTGACTTTAGTGGTTTGGTTGCTTGAATTCGCATAACAGGTTAGTTAGGAAAATGAAAACTAACAACCTTACGAAAATAATCAATTTTAGCATGATGAGTAGTTAACCGATCAATCCCTAAAATAACATCAAATGCCAGTATTTTTAAAAAGATGAGATCAACAGGTAATGTGATGGTGCCGACTTGAATTAAAAAAGATTTATAAACAGTGGATGTAATGAAGGTTTCTCCTAACGGAGTTTCAACAGATAAATCAAAGTCTAATTTCTCAGGGGTCAAGTTCAAACATTGAGCACAAGCAGGAGAAATAAAAGAATGGGTAGAACCGATATCTAATAAGGTATAGACTTCACAAGAGTTTATAATTATCTTACCCGTGATAACTTTATTCGGTTTCCTCGCCTTTTGGGACGTTACGACAAAAGCTCTCTGTGACGCCCCCAAAAATAGGTATTCATCACCCATCTTGAGTCGCCAAATACATGGTACAAAATTCAAATACAACTTAATAATACAACTATCGTGTAAAATACAACAAAACATAATCTAAGAGTTTTAATACGTATATTGTCATCTAGACAGTATACAAACTCAAAGGAGTCCTCATTACATTTATTGTCACACTATTTAATCAGAATAGTGAGGACTACTAATGCTATCATCTCGATCGTCACTCCTTTCCCCAGGCTAAGTCCCGGCTATATTCTCATTTCACGAAGAGAACGAAGAAAGAAAGGGTGAGCTCAACTAGCCCATGAAATATTATGACTAAGATAATGCGAAATAAATTATCAATAGTCTTCAACAATGTTAAACCGATAAAATACAATAGACATCAAGTTTAACTGCAATGCGAAATAATGAATCCATTTGAAGAGTCAAGTAGAAAATAAAACCTATTATCTTCATGATTTTAAAAATGTTTTCATCAACTTTTATCGGCGAGACTCGACAATAAATAAACCACATCTTCTAATCATCCCCGTTTTACGGGCCAAGGATATTCATTAAATCATCAATGGTAATGACTATACCGAAAAAATCCCTAGTCATAATCATACCAAGTCCATCTCTGCACGTAAGCCAAAGATATACAACTATAAAACCAACAACTAATAGTCCATCTTTGCACGTAAGCCAAAGATATACAATTCAATAATCCACAGTGCATCTTTGCACGTAAGCCAAGATAACTTTTATTACCATATAAGCATGAGGATGATGACAATGATATAAACATTAATTAACTGAAAACAAGGATAAATATTAAAGAATTTAAATTTATCCAAATATTATCAACCACTCATAATCTAATATTATTAATATCATAACAATATTTTAATCACTTCTTAAACTTATAAACAATTTATTTCAATTGTTTACACTTTACCAAATAATGCATTTAGTTATTCAAAAATGCTATACTCATAAGATTTCATCACCAATGATCAAATCCCTTATCAAAAATCTTCATATACCTTATATAGGATTTCCAAGCCACAAAATCCTATTTTCCAACTTTGTTACTTCTCATAACATATTTAACTCATATATTCGTAACTATCATGAAAAATACCAAATCAGTTCCAAAAATTTTTTTTTTCTGAGATTTAGCAGAATATAGTCCCATAATGAACATATATTTTCCTTGGAATTTTTAAAATTCATTTACTATTTTTCAAAAATTAATTTTTAATTAATTCCTTAAGAAATTAGCTACCTCAAGGTTAACTCCAGAAATTCCCAAATCTTGGCAGGATCTTACAGATGTTAAGGTGAACCTCCAGTTTAAATTTCATGGTCATCGGAGTTATAGAACTCCGGTTATAGAATTTTTCGTCAGAAAAACTTAAATATTGAAATGGTCATAACTTGCTCATTTTAAGTCGGAATGAGCTCATTTTTGGACAGGAGGTACCTTATACCATATAATTTCATGTCCCAAAAGGCCAGAGTTTTTCTCCTAAATTAAGTGGCCGAAACAGCCCTTCTAAAAATCTGGACAGTACCATTTCGGTAATTTCCAGCTTTTGACTCCTTTGCTAAAATCCGTCCACACGAAAATCTACAACACCTTTTCCAGTGATTCCACTTGGGGATGCTACAAAACTCATAGATCTAACTCTAGAACTTGACCACACTCAAAAATTCAAAATATAATAGGAGATATGGTCAATTGAATTTCATGTTCCATTTTTACCAAAATCTGATTTTCAACCCTTTGTGATTTCTAAGAAACTTTCATGTTTTCACATAATAACCAACATTACTCATCATAACACTTACTAATACTTCATATACCCATGATTTTCATCAGTCCAATACTTTTATTATGACTTTCATCATAATCAACGTACCCAGATCATTTCCACAATTTAATAAGGAATGAATATAAATGATCATTCACCGTGCATGTGGTAACCCACATAGACAGGTTATTCCAACAGAATAATAACGAATGGAATAACAGAAGGATTCACCATGCATGCGTTAGAAACCGTCTGCATGAGTTATTCCCAATGAGAATAATAAATAATGGAACCAGTCCCAAAGAAAGCGCACGACGTGATATTCCGGCGAGAATAATAAATAATGGAACCAGTCCCAAAGTAAAAGCGTGCACAGACGGGATATTCCGCTGAATAATAAATAATGGAATAACAACAGAATTTCACCATGTATGCGGTACTTCGCATAAACAAGTTATTCCAACAGAATAATAAAGAACGGAACCAGGTCAGGAGAAATTCGCACCGACAGGATATTTCAACAAAATAATAAAGAATGGAATAATAGAAGAATTTCACCATGTATGCGGTAGTTCGCATAAATAGGTTATTCCAACATAATAATAAGGAATGGAATAATAGAAGAATTTCACCATGTATGCGATTACTTGATGTAGACAAAGTTATTCTAATATAATAATAAGGAATGGAATAATAGAAGAATTTCACCATGTATGCGATACTTGCCATGTATTGTGTTATTCCAACATAATAATAAAGAATGGAATAATAGAAGAATTTCACCATGTATGCGATTGCTTGCATGAGCAGTTATTCAAACATAATAATAAGGAATGGAATAATACAAGAATTTTACCATGTATGCAGTACTTCGCATAGACAGGTTATTCCAACATAATAATAAGGAATGGAATAACAGAAGAATTTCACCAAGTATAGGGTAGTCCACGTTATCAAAGTTATTCAACGAATGAATAATAAAGAATGGAATAATAGAAGTTCTCTTCATGAATATGAAAAAAATAATACTCCTTACCTTAGAAGAAACTGGATATTGGAATAGAAAGGTAGCAGACTTCTCTTCTTCTTTCTCTCTATAGATTTTCTCTCTATAGCTTCTCTCTATAATTTCTCTCTCTAGAGTTTCAGTGAGTTCGTAAGAAATAATGAAGGAATGAGCTGCTATTTATAGGAGAATGGACTGAATAGTAACTAATTCATGAACGATCTAGATTGATTTACTTTTAAACGAACGGTCCATATTAAAACTTAAAGCAACGGTCCATACTGATTCACTATTAAAACTTTAAACCAGCGGTCCATACTGATTCACTATTAAAACTTTAAACCAGCGGTCCATACTAATTCACTATTAAAACTTTAAACCAACAATCCATATTGATTTACTATTATAATTTCAACCAACGGTCTGAAAAATTAACACATCTCCTCATAGAATAATATTGTACCCAAAAATGATTTGGACCGAAAAAAAATTTATTTTGTTCAGGTGAATAGTAACTCATGAATAGTAACTCATGAATAGTAACTCGTGAATAGTAACTCATGAATAGTAACTCGTGAATAGTACTCCAACACAAAAAGTGCCCTGAATACCCGATTGAACAATATAACCTCCAAACATAAATTATTTTCGAAATAAATGTTGACTTCCACTAACACCAATAATCCCAACACAATGGAATTATCAAATTCATCTTTAATCAACACGAACTCATTCATCATTAATATTATAACTCACAATATTTAACAACCAGGTTGTTCTCAGGAAAGAGAGGGCTTTCCAATAAGGATTTCTCCCTATTGGCGCGCAATTAGGTGACCAAACCTCTCCTTGACAGAACTTCTAAATATTGTAAATATTGTAATTTAATAATATGAAAAACTTTGTCGTCTCAATTATTTATTTAATAGTATATCATATAACGCAGATGATACTGTAACAATAATCGAATCAATAATATGAGAGACATGATGCAGCAATTACTGTAGCATTAATTGAATATAACTGAGTGACTTATCACGTAAGCATCAATAACTAATACCGTGTGCTACTATGCAACCACGCGTATTACTGTACTTTTACTATCGAGTAGTTCAACAGTTTTAACGGTAAAACTTTTGCCGTTATTTTCATAAAAATATTTTTGACATTTTCTCAATCCGACAATAACTCCATTGTGGGGTCCACCAATGATTGTGTCGTCGTACGAATATTCCCTGTTAAAATGAATATTCCCCAAACAATCGAATATTATATAACAACTTGCATACTTTGTAAAATTTATAAATATTACCCACAACTATAACGTTATCTCAAACCCACACCAAAATTTTGAAAAAAATATTTCGAGAAAATTAAATCTTTATTCGTAAAATCTGGGGTCTCACACTCTCCCTTGAACCACCGACTTTGTTTTGTCCGTAGCCGCCTTTAGTGGCACCGTCCTAGCTGGACTTGACTTCGCTACTGGACAAAATTGGGCTATATGACCATCCTTTCCATAACTGTAACACACCTTGGAAGGCTATGAACAGTTTGGACTTATGTGTCCCTCATCTCTACATCTGTTGCATTTAACTAGCGGTCGTTTTCCTCCCCTAGAATTTGTTGTTGGAGCTGGTGTTGCTGTCGATGTCTTCCAATCATAGTTGAATCTTCTCTTCATAAAATTTCCACTTGACTCACTTCTCCTATTATCTTGGCCATGATTACCACCGAAGTGGTTACCATTTCTAGCATATTGGTTATCACTGCTTCGATGATTGTTTCCACTGGTATGACTATTATCGTGATGTCAGTTGCTGTGTTTTGGTTGAGCTGACTCATAATCCCGCTCCAATAACTGAGCCCTATTCACTACATCTGAATACAAGCAAATTTTATGAGAGATAAAATGTTGACGGATTTTGGGTTTCAAACCTCTTAGAAACATTCGCGTCATCCGCTCCTCATTTTCTACTAAATGAGATACAAATCAGGATAACTCCGTAAACTTTGTCACGTATTACGATACAGTCATATTTTTCTGCTCCAGTTTTATGAATTCCACCTCCTTCATGTGACAAATACTTTCTGGAAAGTACTTGTCATTGAATAATTCTTGGAATCTCTCCCAAGACATCTTATGTGCGGACAGATGAGTAAGTTTTATAGATTCCCACCAGTAATCTCCCTCTCCGCGCAACATAAAGGTGGCAAATGGAACCTTTTGCTCTTCAGTGCATCCCAAGACATCAAATATGTTGGTAATCTGCTTAATCCATGTCTCTGCCTTTAGTGGCTCTAGCTTTTCCAAAAACTCTAGCGGTCCCAACTCCTTAAATTGTTTAGCAGTGACAAGCCGTGAGTTACCATTGTTTCCACATGCATTTTTGAACAGGAGTCTCGCTCGTCTGGTTTTGTATGAATTGTAAAAGGCTCCTAAACATCCCATCGTTCATCATTTGGTTGGTGTTGTTGTTTACGTGAGGATTATTGCCTTCTTGATACACATTATCCTTGTTGTTGATTATCAGTGTCTCAATGGTCACATGTGCTTCATTGCTCAACTCAAAATTTTCATATTCCATTCTCAAATACTACCACAAAACAAGGGTTAAATAAAGAAATTCATATGCCACATATTAACCCTATATTTTGACCGACCAATAACAAATAACAAATAAGCTTAGGTAGGACACACTAGCGAAGGATTTACTCGTTACTCCTTTCCTAGTTCTAACCCCATATCTCCATCAGAGATCATATCCCTAAGCTCTGATACCAACTGTGACGCCCCCAAAATAGGTCCACACAACCCATTCTGAGTCGCCAAATACATGGTACAAAAACCAAATACAATCTTCATTAATACAATTATCGTGCAAAATATGACAACACATATGCTGTGAGTTTTGGTACAAATATTGTCTTATAGACAATATCCAAACTCAAATAAAGTCCTTATTACAATTATTGATACACTATTTTAGAAAATAGTGAGGGCTGCTATAATAACTGTCTTGAACCATCACTCCACACCCCAACTAGTACCAGCTATATTCTCGCCTCTTGAGAAGAAAAATGGAACAAAAAGGAAAATGATGAGCTGAACTAGCCCAGTAAAGAATATTATGACTATGATAATGCAGAATAAATTATCCTTAGTCCTCTACAGGGAAAAATATGATAGAATACAATATACAATAAGTTTTAGATCAACAACTGCAGCGGAAATAACAATCCATTAGAAGAGTCAAGTAGAGCATGATATCTACTATCTTCTATGATTTAAAAGTTAATCATCAATATTTTATCCCTATAACATCATTCAATAAATATTTCAAATCAATGAATTATACATGCACTATGGGCCAAGGATATTTGTTAGTATCACCGGTGGTCATGATCATGCCAAACACCTGTCCATCTATGCACTATGGGCCAAAGAGGACTTTCACCACAAACCTTATCTGTAACATTAAAGGTTATGATTATACCAATACACAATTCCTGGTCATAATCATACTAATCAACTATCCATCTTTGCACTATGGGTCAAAGATAACTTCCAATACAATATAAGCACGAGGATGATGACAATGATATAAAGATTCAATCAAGTGAGATAAAGGATAAATATTAGAGAATTATAATTCAATTTATCCATAGTTCAAAAATAAAATGTCTAAATTGTCAACATGATAACTATTTGTGGAGAAAAATTTAAGAATAATATTCATGTATTAAAAATAATTTGGACAGAAAAGAATTAATTTTTTGTCGTGAATAGTACCCCGTGTAGTACTTCGTGAATAGTAACCCAACATGAAAATATGGAAATTTATCAAGAAAGTTCAGACCAATATTCCCGTGAAATGATATTAGATGAAGCGCAAAACTTAAGGAATTTCTAATCATTTCAAGAATTATAGAAGTAATACTTACCATAGTAAGTTTAAATTTAGGAATACGAAATAAAATAATATCTCTTTCATAATATGGAGTATGAAAGAAAATAATATTTCTTACGAGTATTGCAAAAAAATAATATCCTTTACCTTAGTAGAAACTGGATTTGATAGGAATATCGGATATTATTCTGAGAAAATCTTTCACAAAAAAACTACACTCAAAGTATCCTTATACTCAAGAAAAATACTCACAATACTTTAGAATAAGAATTTCTGAATTTTAAATGGTGTGTTGAGGAAGGAGGGGTTACCTCCAACTTATAGTGTAATCCTCGGAGGAAAAACAAAATATTCTGCCTAACCTTTATTTTTTTCTACGCCTAACTCTTCATTTTCAATCATGCCTAACATCCCATTTCTTTCTCTTTTCCTTGCCTAGCCATCACTTTCTCTGCCTAACCACCCAATTCCAAGATTGAGGGCCCACTTTTGAGAAAACCAACTCTGTAGGCAAAATTAACAAGCCACCAAAAAGAAAAGAATGCGCAGAGGTGCACGGAAGGAAAAAATAAAATGATAATCTTCACTCCACTTTTATTCACGTACTAAAAATTATATATTATTATAATAATATTACCATTTAAATTATAAAAAATTATAATATTATAATAATATATTTGAATTAATATTTTATCGGAGAAATAATTATAATTCCACATAAAATATGCCAAACTTTCAACAATTATTTCATGCTAAAAATTCCTTCATTTATATCAAAATTGAACCAATATCCACCACATAATAATTAATATTATAAGATCACAATATCAACAACCAGATCATTTCTAGGAAAGAGGGGGCTTTCCAAGAAGGACTTCTCCGTATTGGCGCGCAATTAGATGACCAAACCCCTATCCTCGAAAGAATTTTCTAGACATTGCCAATAATGCTAACTAATAATATGAATAATTGTGTCGCGTCAATTATTGATTTAATAATATAAAATATTGTACAGATGAAACTATGATAATAATTGAATCAATAATATAAGAAACTGTGCAACAATTACTGTGGCAATTATTGAATGAAACTAAGTGACTTCTTACGTAAGAATCAATAATCCAAAAATATTGTGCAATACCGTGTGCTACTGTGCAACACACGTATTACTATACTTTTTATCTCAAGGTATTTCAACAGTTAATGGTAAAAGTTTTGTCGTTATTTTTATAAAAAGGTTATTTCTGTCGCTTTCTATATCCGACAGTTATTCTGTTATGTGGTCCACCAATGATTGTGCCGTCGTACGGATATTCCCCGACCAATCGAATATTTTATAACCATTTGCTTACTTTACGAAAATTGCACACTTCACCCATTTATCAAATCAACACCTTATTATTCAAAATAATAATTAGAGAAATAAGATCTTTATTCATAAAAAGTTGGGGCCTTACATGGCCCGTAGTGCAAAGATGGACATGTGTATGACATGATCATGATCACTGATGATATAAATAAATATATTTGGCCTGTAGTGCAAAGATAAACTCTTGTTTGGTAGGATCATGACCATTCGTTTTACAGTTGAATGTCTTTTGGCCGTAGTGCACTGACAAACAATTGATTAGCATGATCATGACCATTGGTTTTATAGTTGAATATCTTTAGCCTATAGTACAAAGATAGACAATTAATTGGTATGATTATTATTATTACATTTGAATGTCTTTAGCCTTTGGGGCAAGGATATTAAGTGAAAGTTCTATTAATACTTTATGGCAAGGACAAACTGTTGATTTACATTATTATAAACATGAATTATGAATTTAACTATAATCTTTGGTGGTTCAGGTGAAGACAGGTGATGAAAGTTCTGTTTGTCTTGAGTACAACAAAGAATTGTTGATGGGTATTACAGGGATAAAATATTAATGATGGACTTTTAATTTGGAATAGATAGTAGACATTATGTTCTACTTGACTCTTCTAATGGATTGTTGTTTCCGCTACAGTTTTTGATCTAAAACTTGTTGTCTATTATATTCTATCAGATTTTTCGTTGTTGAGGACTAAGGATAATTTGTTCTACATTATCTTAGTCATAATATTCTTTACTGTGCTATTTTTGCTCACCCTTTTGCTTCACAATTCCTTTCAGGTAATAAGAGTGTAGCTAGGTCGAACAGGGATAACAAGGGATTATAGTGATGGTCTTTGATTGTTGAAGCTACTCAATACATTATAAAATAACATGATAATATATAATTACATTGAGGACTAAAAATGTGGGTGTCGTATTTTATACGTCATTTAATAGTTAATTTTGGTGAACAAAAATAGGGTGATGAGAACCCGACTTTAAAAGCTTCAAAAATACACCCCATTAGAATGAGAAGGATAGAAATCTTCTCGTGTTCCTTTGAAGACTTGAAATATGTGTTGTTGTATTTTATATGGTATTGTAATAAATTGGGTGTGTATATTGTCGTATTATATTCAGTACAATATTTGTATTGAAACTCACAGTTTATGTGTTGTCGTATTTTGTACGAAAGTTTAATAGTTGTATAAATGAAGTTTGTATTTGGATTCTGTAGTGTGTATTTGGCGACCCAGAATGGGTTGTGTGGACTTATTTTGTGGGCGTCACAAACAGAGCAAGTCAATTTGAGATATAATCATTATATTAACTAAACCAAAGAGACTCTTACTAAATCTCAAAATAGATCAGAAATATATTGAGTATTGATTAAATCGACATAAGTAGATATAAGTACAGAAATCAAATCACAAAATAAACTCATCAACACCATCCGAGCCCACCACCAACATTAATTAGAAAAATTACCTAAGAAAAATCTAGAATCTGGAGTCTAGAGTGGGACTGTAGGAGGTAAAGGTGCAACGGAGGCTGGGGGGAGAGCCTGAGAAAAGATAGATCGGTGGCCGGAGCCCGGATGGAGAGCCAAGAACTTGAGAGTGAGAGGATCGTAGATGGAGTAAGTAGAGACCTGTGAAGCAAATGAAAGAAAACCTTAGATCTATTTGGAAACTGGAAAGTGAAAGACTGAACTGAAGTCTAAAACTCAAAAGTGGGAAAGTGAATTTAGTAATTAAGTCAATAACCGGTATAATCGGTCCAGTTTATACCAAACCATGAAAACCATGCCCCAATACCGGTACCGTTTAACAAGTATATATCGATTTTCTGTACCGGTACCGAACCGTCCGGTTCGTCCAAAAACTAAAAAAATTAGTTTATTTGCCCAACCCTAGCTGCGTAGCCCAGAATGTCGATTTAATTTGGCATGCCATACATGAGGGCATCTTGGTCAGAGGATCTGGCCATTGATCGTCTTGTCTCGTAGTGCTTTTAGGGCGCAACCACGCTATAGCTTAGATTTTGTTTCTACTTTCTCCTATTGTAGCTGCCTTGTTTCATCTTCTTGCCATCACTTCCAGTCTTGATTAATTTAAGCTCCCCATCACATCAGTTTCCATCCACTTTAAGTCGCTCTTACTTTCAATTTTTATCCAATGCCACCAAGTTATTTTCAAAACATGAAATCTGCAAAAACAAACCAAAAATGTATGAAAAGCTACTTATAAAATCAGGGTTAAGCAATAAAGTTAATTAGTTGATACCAGATAGGTAGGTATAAATCCTACTTATCAGCGGCACAAACTTAGCTTCTACAATTCACTACACAAACTCTGCTACGAACCAACATTACTATCTCTTTCAATTCAGAACCAAATTAGCTACTTTCAGATGCTATAAACTCTGTAAACACAACATAACACATTTACAGAACCATTTCCACATCTCAAAAACTTTCATAAACCAAATTAAAGATTTAAATTTAATGTTCAAGCTAGTTTTTGCTATTTTGACATATTATACGAAATCATACACCACGAATTCGTTTTGCAACCATTTTGATTCATTCAAGTTGCATTGTTTTCATATTTCAGAGTATTGCAATAATTAACCATCAATTTACAACTTACAACATGGATTCACAACCAATTTTGCTTCTAAAATAGTCCATAATATACATAATAAAACCAAAAGTCTAATTCTTCTTCTTTTATACAGAAATTTGAATTTGATTACTTCAATATCAGATATAGATGATTCTTAACAGATTATACACACCAAAAAACACATATATCCAACTTCTCGTCAAATCAATTCACTAAAATAATTTTTACACTAAAGAACTTAAGAAAATATAGACTAATAAATTTTAGAATTCTTTTCTTTACCTTTTAAATCTTCTTTAGCTTAGCTAGATGATATAGAAAGCTTGAAAAATCTTCTTCCTCTTCTTTGATTTCTTAACCTTCATCTTCAATTAAACAGAGAATTCACTCTCTCAATTTCTCTCTTTTTCTCAGCCTTTGCAAAAATAAGTGTATGAAATAAACTGAAGCATTACGTGACTTTTATCTAATTGCTCAGTTACTAAAACAAAAGGTTTCAGCAGTTAAAAAATACAAAGGGTTTAGGCCTTGTTTGGGAGAACCCAATTAAGCTCCCTTAGTTTAATTTTATTTTATTTTAATATTTCTCTATCATATGATACATATGTCATACTTAATTCTTATTACTAAATTATTTAGCCACGTTCTTCCCAAAATACTGATAATTACATTACCAAATTATTTATCCATTAAACCAATTTTGATATTTTAAATTGGATTAAATTAAATTTATTAAGAAATTAAATTAAACCTTATCAATTTAATTATAATTTTTATTTAGCCATTAACTAGCCCTCCAATTTAATTATTTAATTAAATTAGAATATTTCCATCAAATTAACGTAATAAAATACGCACCAAATATAAAATCATCTCACATATATTTAATCAACATAATCACACTTAAATAAATTATTCCATAATTATTTCCATAAAAATATTTATTTTATTTAATACACATTTAGAATTTTTTTTATTAACTTTACATTCGTTACATTGTTCCACGATTATAAGGATTTTGTCCCTAAAATCACGACACAATCAATACATTACATTCGCTATTAATAACATGAATTTATTTCCTTATTTACATCATTTATGATACAAATCAAATTAAATTATAATTGATCTTTTAATTGTTTATTTTATTTATTATTTATTTATTTATCTATTTTTTAGAACAAACCGTATTACTATTATATATATATATATTGACATTATGAACATGGTTTTATAACGAAGTAAGCTTCAAATCAAGTTACTTAATTCTTTTTTTTAAAATTCTTAATATATATATATATATATATATAATATACAGCAAACATATTACTGCTCAAAGATGTTAACTTTTCAAATTCTCTCTCTATATATATAATATACATCAATTAGTGCTCCATATTATGTACAGATCATGTTAACAATTTTTTTTACCGATCATCACATGGCTCTTTTATTATAATACATGATAAATCCAATACCTAATAGTCATGATATACATAAATCGAAAAAGAAAGAAAAAATACTTATTTTTCTTCTTTAAATCAATGATATGAAAATCACATCTTTTTCCTTCTCTCCTTGAGCGGCAACCTCTTCCCTCTTCTTTCTTTTATAAGAGGAATAAAGTAGCGTACAATGTATAGGGTTTTAAGTTTTTTTTTCTTTTTTATTATATTTTATTAATTTTCCAAATTTTAATAGGATTAGATATTACCCATATATAACTTAAACCCAATCTAATTTTAAGGCCCAATTTAATGTAATCTCTTACTTATTTTAGTCCACATAAATTAAATACAATGTTTTGCCCAAACATAAGAAAGCCCAATTAAAATATTTAAAAAAATATGAAATTAAATGTCATATATATATTTATTTATTTATTTATTTTCCAGGTATTACATCACCTACCCCTTAAAAAGTATTCCGTCCTCGGAATCAAAAGAATGAGCGTACCTAATTATCAAAAAGATGCGAATACTCCGCTCGAATAGACTCCTCTATCTCCCAAGTAGCTTCTCGCTCTGAATGATTCCTCCACAAAACCTTAACAAACGGAATAGTCTTCCTCCTCATAATCCTTTCTTGACGATCCAAAATTGCCTCAGCTTGCTCCTCACAAGTAAGATCCTCCCGAATCTAATCCAATGAATATTACACCATGTGCAACGGATGATAATGATAACTCCCCAACACCAACACATGGAACACATTGTGCACATGAGCTAGCTATGGAGGCAAAGCTAACCGATATGCAACCTCATCAACCCTCTCCAGAACCTCAAATGGTTCAATATAACGCGGACTAAGTTTCCCTTTCAACCCAAATCGCCGAATGCCCTTCCAAGGAGAAACTTTTAGAAACACATGCTCACCAGGTTCAAATTCTAAAGTCCTCAACATAACATTTCTGCCGTGATCAAGCCGACTTCAATTTCTCCTTAGCCACCACTACCTTCTCCGTAGTGATTTGAACTAACTCAGGCCCTTCTATGGCCCTTTCGCCAACCTCATCCCAACAAGTTGGTGCCCGACACTTTCTACCATACAAGGCCTCAAAAGGAGCCATTTCAATACTTGCATGCCAGGTGTTGTTATAATCAAACTCAACTAGGCTCAAGTAATCATCTCAATTACCCTACCACTCAAGTGCACAGGACCTCAACATGTCCTCTGATGTCTGAATAGTCCGTTCGGATTGCCCATTAGTTTGCGGATGAAAAGAAGTACTAAAGTTGAGCAGAGTACCCCAAGCTCGTTGAAACCCTTTCCAAAATCATGAAGTGGACCGTGGGTCCCGATCTGAAACAATAGACACCGAAGTACCATAAAGTCTAACAATCTCCTGCTGAAAGATTTGTGCCAACCTATACACCGAGTAACCCTCATGGATAGCTAAAAAGTGTGCCGATTTAGTCAGCCGGTCCACTACTACCCAAATGGCATCATTCTTCTTAAAAGTCTTCGGCAAACCAATCACAAAATCCATCGTAATATCCTCCCACTTCCACACTGGAATGTCTAACTGCTGCAACAAACCACTAGCTCGTTGATGTTCTATCTTCACTTGTTGATAAGTGAGGCACTTTCCAACATATTCAGCCACGTCTCGTTTTATCCCATTCCACCAAAAAAAATTCTTCAAATCCCTATACATCTTCGTAGAACCTAGTGAATAGAAAATGGCGAACTATGAGCCTCAGCCAACACAGCCTCCCGAATGATTGGATCGGACGGTACACACAACCGCTCACCCAACCAAATCACACCGTGGTCATCAATACGAAACTCGGGCTGCTTGGCCTCCTCTAAATTCTGCGTCATACTCCATAACTCCCCATCTTCTTTTTGAGCTTCTTTGACCCGCGAGATAAGAGAGGGCTCCACTCTCATACCCACCAAATGCCCATCTGAACCTCGTACATACAACTCCAACTCGAGCCGCTCCATATCCAAAATAAGTTGAGGTTGTGTAATAAGGGCTTCTACACTCCCTGAACTCTTTCGGCTAAGAGCATCTATAACCACATTTGCCTTCCCCGGGTGATACCGAATCCTAGCATCATAATCCTTTAGAAGCTACAACCAACACCTCTGCCTCATGTTGAGCTCTTTCTGAGTGAAGATGTATTTAAGACTTTTGTGATCGGTGAAGATATCACATGTCTCTCCATACAAATAATGCCTCCAAATCTTTAAGGCAAAGATCACTGCTGCCAACTTCAAATCATGTGTGGGGTAGTTCACCTCATAAGATTTAAGCTGCCTAGAAGTATAAGCAATCACCTTACCGTGTTACATTAAGACACACCCCAAACCTTTCTTAGAAGCATAGCTATAAATCTGATAACCTCCTGTCCCCGATGGCAATGCAAGTATAGGAGCTGTCATAAGTCATTTCTTCAATTCCTCGAAACTCTTCTCACGCTCCTCATTCCACACAAACTTCATGCCCTTTCTCATCAACTGAGTCAATGGTAAGGCAAGCAAGGAAAACCCTTCCATAAACCGCCTATAATACCCTGCCAAACCCAAGAAACTCCTAATCTCTGTCACCGTAGTAGGTCTCAGCCATTTAGTGATAGCCTCAACCTTCACAGGATCCACCTTAATGCCTTCAGAAGAAATAACATGTCCTAAAAATGCGACCTGTTCCAACCAAAACTCGCATTTAGAGAATTTAGCATACAATTTCTCTTTCTGCAAAATTCCCAACACTATGAGAAGATGATCCTCATGTTCTTCCTTAGACTTGGAGTAAACCAAAATGTCATCAATAAAGACAATAACAAATTGGTTCAAGTACTCCCTGAACACCCGATTCATCAAATCCATAAACACCGCCGGAGCGTTAGTCAACCCGAATGGCATCACCAGAAACTTGTAATGCCCATAGCGAGTACGAAAAGCCGTCTTAGGGATATCCTCATCCCTCACCCTCAACTAATGATAACCCGACTTCAAGTCTATCTTTGAAAAATACTTTGCCCCTTAAAGTTGGTCAAACAATCATCAATCCTCGGTAATGCATAACGATTCCAAATGGTGATCTTGTTCAACTCTCTGTAGTCTATACACAGCCTCATAGACCCATCTTTCTTCTTCACAAACAAAACTGGAGCACCCCACGGTGAAACACTCAGCTGAATTATGCCACGATCTAACAATTCCTGCAACTGTTCCTTTAACTCCTGCAACTCCAATGGTGCCATCCGATACGGTGCCTTAGAGATAGGCTCCGCACCAAGAACAAGCTCAATAGCAAACTCCACTTCCTGCTGCGGTGGCAACCCTGACAACTCCTCAGGAAACACATCTGAAAAGTCACAAACAATTGGAACATCCTCAATACGAGACTCACCCTTAGATGTATCCTTTACAAATGCCAAATACCATCATGAGGTTATACAATTTTGGAGTTGGTTTGCTTCTATACCTGATCCCTCGGCTTTGGAGGATAGAATTTTATGGGGTACCACTGATATTAAAAGAGTCAAAGCCTCCGTTATCTGGGAATCTATTCGTTCATCCGCTCAGATAGTTCATTGGGCTCAACTGCTATGGCACTCTCTTTACATTCCTTGGTACTCCTTTACCCTGTGGCTGGCCTTACATGGCAGACTGCCTACCAATGATAGATTCTCTTCCTACTCGAGTTTCCGTCCTCTAAAATGTCCTTTTTGCGAAACTCATGTTGAGACCTTTTCCCACTTGTTCTTTGAATGTAGCTATTCATCTTCTGCCCTCTCCTCTGTTCTTGTTCTTGGAGGCTGGACTAACGTCCCAATAAGGTGGGATAACCTCATGGACTTCATTATCCAGTTTAGGGGGAATAACCTTAGGTCTGATATCTTCAAGCTTGCTTTGGCTTCAACTATTTACAAAATTTGGTCGGCTAGGAACTCCTATGTTCATAATCATATTAAGATGCCTTTGGGGGTCTTGGTTAGGGAGATTTTGAACGTCATCAAATCCAAGTTATCTTCTTCTTCCAAATTCCTTTTGGCTACACTGTCTTGTCCTAGTCTCAGCGTTTAGTTTTAGTCCAGTAGTTTTGTTTGGGTGTTAGCTGTGTTGCAGTTGGGGTGGTTAGATTTGTAGTTGTTGTTGTATAGTACAGTTTTGCTGAGCTATGGGACTGCTGATTATTTTTGCTTCATGTTTGCTAGATGTTTATCTCATGCTTTGAGCTTTGAGCTATGGATATGCTGAGATGCGGAGCTTTATGCTTTATGCTTTATGCTTTATGTTTGTCTATGAGCTCGCTGGGATCTCCATGCTATTCCTGAGCTCTATTTTGGCCTAAGGAGTAGCGCAGTCTGGTTTGGGCTGCATGTAATGGTTGTACTTCATCCAGCTTCTGCTTTTAGTGTTGGTAGAAGAGATGGCTTGTGCTTGTTTTAGGCGTTTGGGGGCAGGTTGTCTTCGGTCTGGGTTCTGTTTGGCCGGTCTGGTCACGCCAGGAGCTGATGTTGGTCTTACTCAGGATTGGACTCCTTTGGGTAGTAGTGTCACAGGTTCCTGGTTGCTGGCAACTTCTCTATTTGGCTCTCATTCCTGTTCGGTCATCCTTGACGCTCGGTTCTTAGTTTAGGTTGTTTAGGCTTATAGCATGCTTCATCATATGAATTTGTTAGTTTCTATTAAGAACTCTGTACCTTCTTTGTCTTGGTTGTTGGTCTTTAGTTGTTCCTCTTGGGGGTTGTCCCATGACGTTCTCTCTAAAGTTTCTGGGGTATGCCCCTTTGTGATTGTTTAATCTCTCATTCTTTTCAATTCCAAAACAAACTTAGCGGAAAAAAAAATACCCCTCACAACCCTTTGCCACCAACTTTCTAGCCTTCAAAGCTGAAATTAACTTCACCACTCTACTCGGCTGTGAACCTTGAAACACGAATTCTGGAGACTTCACATCTCCAAATATAACCTTCTTCGCCTGACAATCGATAGTGGCCTGGTGCTTATCCAACCAGTCCATCCCAAGAATAACATCAAAATCGTGCATAATCATCGAAAAAAGATTAGCCCTACGAATCTTATCCCCAAAACTGATCAAACACCCTCAATAAAAATCAGAAATAATAATAGAAGTCCCCGTCAGGGTAAAAATAGACATATCAGAATCTAATAACTGAGATGGCACACCCAGGTGCCGAACAAAAGACTGAGCAACAACGGAATGAGTAGAACTCGTATCAAACAAAATAGATGCCTCACGATTGCCAACTAAAAGATTACCGAAAACAGTACCAGGTGCACCTGCTGCTTAGTTATGCGTCAAAGCAAAAACTCGACTACCCTGACGCTGACCTCCATTGCCACCATTTTCACCACCTCCACCATTACCGCGTGGACAGGTACAATCCCTAGAAATATGACCCATCTGTCCACACAAGAAGCATGCACTAGTGAGTCTGTGGCACGGCCTCCACGGATGATTAGCCCCACAAGTAGCACAAGGAGCTATCAGAATAAAATTCGGGTTACCCCCACCAGCTGGTCTCGGATAACGACCCTGATTCTGCCCCTGCTAATGATTCTGCTACTGCTGACGATTCTGACCATGACAAGGTAGTTGCAGCTGATGATTCTGCCCTTGCTGAGGCATCTGCTGATAACCCCTGTTTTGATTCTGGTCACTCCACTACCCCTGCTGGTCACCACGGTTCCTGTTCCATTGACCACCCTGATTCTTCCCATACTGACCCGAAGTTTGACCCTGCTGCTCATCTTTGTCCCTCTTTCGACTCCCTTCCGATTTAGAAGACCGAAAGTCATGTCCCTCCATCTCAATATTCTTGGCAGCATTGGCCATCACTTTGCCGACATCTCCGCAACTTGGTGTTAATGAGATGTTGCTTATACACATAATGAATCCTCCACTTGAATTTCTCTCATTACTCATTGTGGTCCTGCTTTGAGGTTCCCACAAATCCTGCCAACATGGTGAACCTCGTCATGAAATTAGTGATGGACTCATCATCTTTCTGCCGAATAGACAGATATTCTCTGGCATAAGCCTCTTTATCAGCAGCTGGGAAGTACTGCTGATAAAAGACCTCACAAAACTCTGCCCAACCAAGTGTCTCAACATAACCATCACCCTTTGTTGTTTTCATCGCTTTCCACCACCTCTGTGCATCCCCTTCTAGCTTGTAAACTGCAAGCAATACTCTCTAATTATCCGAGCACCCCAACACATCAAAGATTTTCTCTAAGTGGGCAATCCAATTCTCCGCCTCAATTGGAGTCGGAGCTGAACTGAATGATTGTGGTTTCTGCTTCTAAAACCTTTCCAACCATACATACATCGGAACCACCTGCTGATCAAGACCATCTGTATTCCCTTCCTCAAGATTTGTATGCTGACCATTATTTCTCGGATTCTATTATTTAGGAATTTCTGGTGGCGGCTGCTGCATTGCCTGTACAACCTGTGCCACTAACTGAGGTAAAGCCTAATTCACCGCCTGAATCACCAAGGTAGCCAATTGAGCATTAAACTGGTCATTAGGTTGCTCATTGGGCTTACCCTCACCTCTTCCCTTATTGTTACCTCGCCACCCAGCAACTCTAGCGGATCTACGAGCCATCTAAGAAAGAGATCATGAACATAAACAAAGCAGCTTAGAGACAAATTTGAATATAGCTGATATGATAGCTGAACAGAAAATCAAACATAACAAAAACCTAACCCAGAAGTCTACCCATAACTCACAGGTCAAACCTAAATAGGTTTTCTATAAGAAAGAACCTAGCTCTGATACCAACTCTGTAACACCCCCTTTCCGAAATAGAAAGAGAGTTTACTCAAAACACAACAAAACTAATGAATATATAACAAGGCTCTAAACCACAAAAGAATAATCTCATAATGATTAAATGTCATAAGACAAAACATAAGAAATGTCACACTGGCTCAAACTACAATCTGAAATAATTATTACAACTCTAAATAGATTAATGTATCATAACCTAACATAATATATATAAACCATTGGATAGAAGGGAGCTCTCATCACACTTGCCCTTGACCCCCTTAATTACCTATCGGAAGAAAAACGCAGCATGAGCCAAATGCCCAATACGGATATAGAGTACAAAATAAAGAACTGAGATAACTAACTCAATTAAATAAACTGAAATGAACTGAAACAGACAAAACTAACACAACAAAATAATAGGCTGAAACAAATGGTTGGGTGTTATTTCATACCGAGCTCTAAACAAAACAGAAATATACCTTGCCACACAGGCAAGTTAAATAATGCCACACAGACAAATCTAACACATTGGACCGCGAATCCAATATATATAAAATCGAAAGGCGTGTTTGGCACAAACATCACCAATCCGCAGAACAGAACAGAACAGAAAAACTAGGGTCGACCCATACGCCTCCCACAACAAAACACAAAATGGCCAACTCCCACCGGAGCACAAAATGGAGACGTCGTGGACTGATCACACCGCCACGGAAGGTGTCATGCCTCGGTGCTAAGAGGACATGCCTGTGGTACCCCTACGGGTGGTTATAGCTCAGGTATACCCTACGGTATTCTAACAAAATATAATGTCACAACACATGTGTAAAATCTCAAATTTTATGAATAAAGATTTAATTTTTCTCGAAATATTTTTTTCAAAATTATGGTGTGGATTTGAGATAATGTTATAGTTGTGGGCAATATTTATAAATTTTTCAATGTAGGCAAGTTGTTATATAATATTCTTTTTGTCGAGGAATATCCGTATGACACTGATACAATCATTAATGGACCCCACAATGTAATTATTATTGGATTGAGAAAACGATGAAAATATTTTTATATGAAAATAACTACGGAAAGTTTTACCGTTAAAACTGTTGAACTACTTGGTAGTAAAAAATACAAGATGTCTGCGTGGTGGCATAGTAGCACACATTATTAATTATTGATGCTTACGTAAGAAGTCACTCAGTTTTGTTCAATTATTGCTACTGAGAATTCTTTGCATAGTATCTCACGTTATTTGATTCAATTATTGTCAATATTTTATATATTATTAAATCAATAATTGAGACGACGAAGTTATTCATATTATTATTTGCAATATTGACGATGTCTAGAAGTTCTGCCAAGGAGAGGTTTGGTCACCTAATTGCGCGCCAATAGGGGGAAATCTTTATTGGAAAGCCCCCTCTTTCCTGGGAACGACCTGGTCAATTAATAGTGTGAATTATAATAATGATGATGATTTTTTTATTATTATTATTATAAATGTAATAAAACAGAAAACTTTTTATATAAAATGTAATACTTTTATAAAGTTATTTATTTTATTAGATTATAAATAGAATATAATATATTTTATTATGCATAGTGTTTGCATAGTAAATTTTTTTTATATAAAAAAGAATACTTTTTTAAAGTTATTTGTTTTATTAGACTATAAATATAATATATTATATTTTATTATGCATAGTGCTTGCATAGTGTTTGCATAGTAAAATCTTTTTATATAAAACATAATACTTTTATAAAGTTATTTGTTTTATTAGATTTTAAATAAAATATATATATATATATACATATATATTTATAAATAGAATATATTATATTTTATTGCATAGTATCTTTTCCATTCTCCTATAAATAGGATGCTTAGTTAGAATTGAAAATCACACCAGAAGTTCGGAGAATTCTTCTTCTATAATCTTGAGTATATTTCTTTAGAGTTTAAGAAAGCTTTGAGTGTAGAAAATAGTATAAGTTTTCTTCAAGAATATCCTCGCCCTACCAGTCGGAATACTATTCTTTCTAAGGTAAGGGGTATTATTTCTTTCGTATTCATGAAGAGAGCTTCTGTTATTCCATTCTTTATTATTATGTTGGAATAACATGTCTATCTCAAGATCTGCCGCATACATGGTGAAATTCTTCATTATTCCATTCTTTATTATTATGTTGGAATAACTTTTGTCTCACAATCTTACCGTCACGTGGTGAAATTCTTACATTATTCCATTTTTATTATTCGTTGGAATAACTTTTATCTGCGATGCATAATATGCACGGTGAATTTTATTGTTATTCCATTCTTTATTATTCTATTGGAATAACCTGTCTGTGCGGTCTATCGCATGCCTGGTGAATTCTATTGTTATTCCATTCTTTATTATTCTTTTGGAATATCCATTCTGTGCGAATTACGCATGACCTGGTTCCATTCTTTATTATTCTTTTGGAATATCCTGTTTGTGCGGTTTACGCATGACCTGGTCCCATTATTTATTATTCTGTTGGAATAACATGTTTGTGCGGATTACGCACGCCTGGTGAATTCTTCTGTTATTTCATTCTTTATTATTTTGGTTGAATAACCTGTCTATGTGGATTACCGCATGCCTGGTGAATGATCTTTCGTATTCATTCCTTATTAAATTGTGAAAATGATCTGTCTACGTGGATTACCGCAGGGCGGGCAAAAATCTATTTGCAGTTTCATATATTCTATTATACTCAGTTGGTTAAAGTTTTGGCTTCTATACTCCATGAAATTAGTAGAATATCCTGAATATTTGCGCTTTATCCAGTATCTTTTCATGGAAATATTCTTCTGAGCATTCTTTAATTTTACTCCACAAAGCAGTATCATGTTGCCAATTTGGACATTATTGAGTTCAGGATAAATTAACTTATAAATCTTTAAAATTTATTCTTGAACTTGTTTTATTAAATTATTATGTCATTGTCATCATCCTAATGCTTATATTGTGATGAAAGCCATCTTTGGCTTACGCGCATAGATGGACTTGGTATGATTATGACAAGGGATTATTCGGTATAATCATGACTTGTAATGTTATAAATGATGTGGTATAAGTCCTTAGTGGCCTGTAGTGCCTTCATGGACAATTTTTGGTATGATTATAACCAGGGATTATTCGGTATAGTCATGACCATTGATGATTTAATGAATATCCTTGGCCCGTAGTGCAGGGATGACTCGATTATGTGGTTTATTTATTAAGCTGAGTCTCGGTGATAAAAATTGATTAAAACATTTTAAATCATAGAAGATAGTAGATATCATGCTCTACTTGACTCTTCTAATGGATTGCTTATTCACCGCAGCTTAAACTTGATGTCTATTGTATTTTATCGGTTTAACATTGTTGAAGACTAATGATAATTTATTACGCATTATCTTAGTCATAATATTTCTTCTTGGGCTAGTTGAGCTCACCTTTTTGCTTTCATTGTTCTCTTGTGAAATGAGAACGTGGCAAGAGACTAGTCGGGGAATGGAGTGATGGTCCAGATGGTGTATTAGTAGTCCTCACTATTCTATAAAAAAGTGTGACAATAAATGTAATGAGGACTCTATTTGAGAGTGGATATTGTCTAGAAGGTAATATTCCTGTTTAAACTCTTAGCTATGTTTTGTCGTATATTACACGACGTTTGTATAATTAAGTTTGTATTTGTATTCTGTACCATGTATTTGGCGACTCAGAATAGTTGATGTATTCCTATTTTGGGGGCGTCACAGTTGGTATCAAAACTTAGGGATATCATCCCTGGCTGAGATGTGAGACAAGAACTAGGAGGGGAGAGACGGGGGATTCCTTTGCTAGTATGACCTACCTAATTTTATTTGGTATTTAATTGGTCGGTCAGAGTATAGGGATAATATGTGATATGTTAATTAACCCTTGTTTTGTGACAGTGTTTGAAAATGGCATTTGAAAATGTTGAGATCTACAATGAAGCACATGAGACCGTTGAGTCACCAACGATCAATACCCAGGATAATGTGCAACAGGAAGACAATAATCCTTAGGTAAATAATAACACCGATCAAATGATGAACGATGGGATGTTCAGAGGCTTTATGCAATTCATGCAACATCAGGTAAGAGAGACTCCTGTTCAAAATATAGGTGGAAATAATGGCAACCCACGGTCGGTCATCGCTAAGCAGTTCAAGGAGCTGGGACTACCGGAGTTTTTGGGAAAGCCAGGACCACTTAAGGCAAAGACGTGGATAAAGTAGATCACCAAGATATTTGATGTCTTGGAATTCTTAGAGGAGCAAAAGGTTCCATTAGCCACCTTTATGTTGCCTGAAGAAGCAGATCATTAGTGGGAATCTGTAAAACGTACTCAACCTGCCGCACTGAAGATGACTTGGGAAAAGTTCCAAGAATTATTTAACAATAAATACTTTCCCAAAAGTATTCGTCACATGAAAGAGTTAGAGTTCATCAAGTTGGAGCAAAACAACATGACCGTGTCGCAGTACGAAGCCAAGTTTGCCGAATTTTCCCGGTTTGCGTCCCATTTGGTTGATAATGAGGAGCGAATGACGCGAATGTTTCTAAGAGGTTTGAAACCCAAAATACGTCAATACCTCATTTCTCATAAACTTTGTTTATATTCAGATGTTGTGAATAGGGCTCATTTAATGGAGCGCGATAATGAGTCAGCACAACCAAAAGGCAACGACCAACAACACGATAATAATTGTACCGATGGCAACGGCCATCGGAACAATGATAACCATCGTGGGGGAAATCATGGCCAAGAAAATAGAAGTGGAAAATTTAAGAAGAGAAGGTTCAATAATGATGGAAAGACAGCAGCACCAGCACCCGTTTTCAAGGAAGGAGAACGACCACCAATTGTATGTTTCAAATGCGGAGGGGAGGGACATATCAGTCCAAACTGCGTGATGCAGTCCAAAGCATGTTACAATTGTGGAAAAGAAAGTCACCTAGACCGATTTTGTCGTGCACGAAAGTCATGTCCAACTGGGACGGTGGCACCAAAGGCAGATACGGACAAAACAAAGTTAGTGGTTTCAGGAAGAGCATTTTTCGTGAATTCTCAAAAAGCGAGTAACTCAAACGAAGTTAGCACGGGTTAGTTAATTATAAATTCTTGCGAAGTCTATACCTTATTAGATACCGGTTCTACCCATTCTTTTATTTCTCCTACTTGCGCTCAACGTTTAAATTTGACTTCGGAGAAATTAGACTTTGACTTATCGATTGAAACTTCATTAGTAGAAACCTTCGTTACCTCCACTGTTTATAAATCTTGTTTGATTCAAATCGACACTTTCACGTTACCTGTCGATCTTATCTCTTTGAAAATACTTGCCTTTGATGTGATTTTAGGAAGCGATTGGTTAACTACTCATCAAGCTTTTCGTAAGGTTGTTAGCTTTCATATTCTTGACCAACCTATTATGCGAATTCGAGCAACCAAACCACTAAAGTCAATCATTGTCATATTAAGCCATAAGTAAAGAGCCCTGAGCCTTTCGTTGGTGACTTCCTTGTGTGGAATGCACCTAAGCCAGACTTTTCGTAGGGGACATCATGAATGACGATGGCAAGTTGATAGGTATCAATGTGACGTACTATCCAAGTCTTGGATGAGAGTCACAGTTTTGAATGATATTTCTATTATTAATAAATTTCCTGACGTATTCTTGAAAACTTCTTAGCCTAACCCTAGAGCATGAAATCAAATTTTGTATTGACCCCAGTACAAAACCCATTTCTAAAACCCTCAAGTATTTCTTCAACCAAAACGAACGTATAATGCGCCAAAGAAGTTGGCTCGAGCTATTGAAGATTACGGCCATACCACTCAATATTATCGTGGAAGAACGAACGTGGTAGCTGACGCGTTGAGTAGAAGATCGTATGCGTTTACGAGTGCGATGTTGTTAACACAAAAACCCATTTCATATAACTTACAAATGATGAAGATAGAGTTAAAGACTCTAGGGACCCACGTGAAGATAACGAATATACGAGTAGAATCGACTTTAATCGATAAAGTTAAAAGCCGTTCAAGCTTCAAACCCAGAGCTGATGAATGTGAAGAAGAAGGTTCAAGAAGGCGTTATCTCAACCCTCGATTTAATTGACCCATTTGAAATCCTCGATCGAGTAGGAATCGTGGCTTATAGACTCGTTTTACGTGTTCATAACATTTTTAATGTATCGATGTTACGTAAATATGTGGACGACCCGAACCACATTATTAATTTAAAACCGGACGAGATAGCGGATAATTTAACGTATGAAGATGTACCTGTTAAAATCTTGAAATATATTTTACACTCAAAGGTTATACCTTAAGAGTTAGAATCTGACGAAGTGTCCTCATTTGTTCGACATACTAGGTACGTACGTAAACTTCGAGGGCGAAATTTCATAAGGAGGGGAGATTGTAAAATCCCAAATTTTACGAATAAAGATTTAAGTTTTCTCGAAATATTTTTTTCAAAATTATGGTGTGGATTTGAGATAATGTTATAGTTGTGGGTAATATTTATAAATTTTTCAAAGTACGCAAGTTGTTATATAATATTCTTTTTGTCGGGGAATATCCGTACGATGGTACAATCATTGGTGGACCCCGCAATGGAATTATTGTTGGATTGAGAAAGCAACAAAAATATTTTTATGAAAATAATGGCGGAAGTTTTACCATTAAAACTGTTGAACTACTCGGTAGTAAAAAATACGATGTCTGGCGTGGTTGCATAAGTAGTACACTGCAGTATTGATTATTGATACTTACGTAAAGAAGTCACTCGGTTTTGTTCAATTATTACTACGATAATTACTTTGCATAGTATCTCACGTTATTTGATTCAATTATTGTCAATATTTTATATATTATTAAATTAATAATTGAGACGACAAAGTTATTCATATTATTATTTGCAATATTGACGATGTCTAGAAGTTACGCCAAGGAGAGGTTTGGTCACCTAATTGCTTAATAGGAGAAATCTTTTATTGAAAGCCCCTCTTTCACAGGAACGATCCGATCGATTAATAGTGTGAATTATAATAATGATGATGATTTTTGTTTTATTGTTATTATAAATATAATAAAACAGAAAACTTTTTATATAAAATAGAATACTTTTATAAAGTTATTTGTTTTATTAGATTATAAATAGAATATAATATATTTTATTATGCATAGTGTTTGTATAGTAAAATCTTTTATATAAAATGTAATACTTTTATAAAGTTATTTGTTTTATTAGATTATAAATAGAATATATTATATTTTATTATGCGTAGTATTTGCATAGTGCACGCATAGTGTTTGCATAGTAAAATCTTTTTATATAAAGTTATTTGTTTTATTAGATTTTAAATAAAATATATATATATATATATATATATTATAAATAGAATATATTATATTTTATTGCATAGTATCTTTTCCATTCTCCTATAAATAGGATGCTTAGTTAGAATTGAAAATCACACCGTAAGTTCTAGAATTCTTCTTCTATAATCTTGAGTATATTTCTTTAGAGTTTAAGAAAGCTTTGAGCGTGAAAACAAAGATAAGTTTTCTTCAAGAATATCGTATTCTACCGGTTGAATACTCTTTTTTTCTAAGGTAAGGGGGTATTATTTCTTTCGTATTCATTAAGAGAGTTTCTATTATTCCATTCTTTATTATTATGTTGGAATAACATGTCTATGCGAAGTACCACATACATGGTAAAATTCTTCTATTATTTCATTCTTTATCATTATGTTGGAATAACTTTTGTCATGCCAGTAAAATCGCATACATGGTGAAAGTCTTCATTATTCCATTCTTTATTATTCATTGGAATAACATATGTACGTCATGCGGTCTATCGCATGCCTGGTGAATTCTATTGTTATTCCATTCTTTATTATTCTGTTGGAATAACCTGTTTGTGCGGTCTATCGCATGCCTGGTGAATTCTATTGTTATTCCGTTCTTTATTATTTTGTTGGAATATCCTGTCTGTGCGGATTATGCATGACTTGGTTCCATTCTTTATTATTCTCATTGGAATATCCCATGCATGCGGTTTTTTACGCATGACTCAGTCCCATTATTTATTATTCATTGGAATAACCTATCTGCATGGATTACGCGTGCACGTGAATTCTTCTGTTATTCCATTCTTTATTATTCTGTTGGAATAACCTATCTATGTGGATTACCGCTTGCATAGTGAATGATCCTTCGTATTCATTCCTTATTAAATTGTGGAAATGATCTGTCGACGTGGATTACCCCATGGCGGGCAAAAATCCATTTGTAGTTTCATATATTCTATTATACTCAGTTGGTTAAAGTTTTGGCTTCTATACTCCATGAAATTAGTAGAATATCCTGGATGTTTGCGCTTCATCTAGTATCTTTTCATGGAAATATTCTTCTGAGCATTCTTGAATTTTACTCCACAAAGCAGTATCATGTTGAGAATTTGGACATTATTGAGTTCAGGATAAATTAACTTATAAATCTTTAAAATTTATTCTTGAATTTGTTTTATTAAATTATTATGTCATTGTCATCATCCTCATGCTTATATTGTGATGAAAGTCATCTTTGGCTTACGTGCATAGATGGACTTGGTATGATTATGACCAGGGATTATTCGGTATAATCATGACTTGTAATGTTATAAATGATGTGGTATAAGTCCTCAGTGGCCTGTAGTGCCTTGATGGACAGTTTTTGGTATGATTATGACCAGGGATTATTCGGTATAGTCATGACCAATGATAATTTAATGAATATCCTTGGCCCGTAGTGCAGGGATGACTCGATTATGTGGTTTATTTATTAAGCTGAGTCTCATCGATAAAAATTGAAGAAAACATTTTAAATCATAGAAGATAGTAGATATCATGCTCTACTTGACTCTTCTAATGGATTGCTTATTCCGCTGTAGTTAAACTTGATGTCTATTGTATTTTATCAGTTTAACATTGTTGAAGACTAATGATAATTTATTCTGCATTATCTTAGTCATAATATTTCTTACTGGGCTAGTTGAGCTCACCCTTTTGCTTTCATTGTTCTCTTCAGGAAATGAGAACGTAGCCGGGACTAGTCGGGGAACGGAGTGATGGTCCGAGATGGTGTATTAGTAGTCCTCACTATTCTATAAAATAGTGTGACAATAAATGTAATGAGGACTCTATTTGAGAGTGAATATTGTCTAGAAGGCAATATTCATGTTTAAACTCTCAGCTATGTTTTTTCGTATATTACACGACGTTTGTATAATTAAGTTTGTATTTGTATTCTGTTCCATGTATTTGGCGACTCAGAATAGGTGATGTATTCCTATTTTGGGGGCGTCACAACATGCGACAAAATATCAACATAAAGTGGTTCTAACGTGTACATGTTAAACTGAAACAAATCATCAACACAAGTCTCCAAAAATATACTAACACGTACCTTACTACAATATCAAAATAAATTTATAGACATGATACACTAGTCTAAAGAGTATAAATAGGAGTTCTAATATAAACGCCAAAACAAACTATCACAATAAATTGACAAGAAATAATTTTGAGAAGCAATACTAACTTTCGAAATGAAAAACGAAATGAACAAATTAAAAACAAAAGAGTCTCGCTAAAAGAGTACGAAATCCGTACTTGGAATCGATAATGCAATACCCAAATTATATATCCCAATATAGTTTGTTAAATTCCTTCCATTCGAACTAATTAAACAAAAAAATATATATATAATAATAAATATAAGTTACTTAATATCTATAATTTAATAATAACATGAATTTATTTCCTTATTTACATCAGTTTTATGATACAAATCAAATTAAATTATAATTGATCTTTTAATCATTTATTTTATTATTTATTTATTTATCTATTTTTTTTTAGAACAACCTATATTACTATTATATATATAGAAAAGACATTATGAACATACAAAGTAGCTTCAAATCAAGTTACGAAATCTTTTTTTAATTCTTAATATATATATATATATATATATATATATATATATCTGACAAACATATTACTGCTCAAAGATGCTAAATTTTCAAATTCTCTCTCTATATATATAATATACATCAATTAGTGCTCCATATTACGTACAGATCATGTTAACGAATTTTATTTTTTTTATCGATCATCACATGGTTGTTTTATTATAATACATGATAAATCCAATACCTAATAGTCATGATATACATAAAACCAGAAAGAAAGAAAATATACATGTTTTTCTTCTTTAAACAATGATATGAAAATCACTTCTTTTTCCTTCTCTCCTTGAGCGACAGCCTCTTCCCTCTTCTTTCTTTTATCAGACGAATAAAGTAGCGTACAATGTATAGTGTTTTAAGTTTTTTATTATTATTATTATTATATTTTATTAATTTTCCAAATTTTAATAGTATTAGATATTACCCATATATAAATTAAACCCAATCTAATTTTAAGGCCCAATTTAATGTAATCTCTTACTTATTTTAGTCCACATAAATTAAATACAACGTTTTGCCCAAACATAAGAAAGCCCAATTAAAATATTTTAAAAAAAATATGAAATTAAATGTCATATATATTTATTTATTTTCCACGTATTACAGTAATAATCAAGAAATTTTTAAAACATTTGAAGAGATTATTGGATAGGAAGTTCAGATGGGAAATAGTTCAGTGGCTAAAGTTGATGGAAAAGGAACTGTGGAAGTTAATTTCACCTCCGGGAAGAAGCTAACCTTGCTGAATGTGTTGTTTGTGTCAAAAATTAGAAAGAATTTAATTTCTGTTGATCTTTTAGATAGGAAAGGTTTTAAAATTTTTGTTGAGTCCGGCAAAGTCATTCTTTCAAAGAATGGTGTTTTTGTTGGAAAGGGTTATTCTTGTAATGGAATGTACAAATTATCTATTAATAAGAACAGTTTTGTTTCTACTTATATCACTTGTGCAATTTCTTTATGTCATAGTCGTTTAGGACATATAAATTCAAAGAATTTGAAAAATATGCATGCAATGAAATTGATTGATATTGGCAATACTGAACTTGAGAAATGTGAAATTTGTGTTACATCAAAAATTATGAGGAAACCATTTCCAAATGTACATAGAGAATCACAATTATTAGATTTAAATATTTAATACATACTGATATCTGTGAGTTAAATGGAATATTGACAAGGGGTGGAAAACAATATTTCATTACTTTTATAGATGATGCTAGCAGATATTGTTATGTGTACTTGTTGAGAACAAAAGATGAGGCATTTAACTCATTCAAAAAATAAAAATTAGAAGTAGAAAATCAACTTGAGAAGAAGATTAAAATTTTACGTTGTGATAGAGGCATGGAATATTGTTTGAATGCTTTTGATGCATTTTGTGAAGAAAATGGCATTATACATCAAACAAGTGCAACATATACACCTCAACAAAATGGTTTAGCAGAAAGAAAAAATCGTGTGTTTCATGATATGATTAATTGTATGTTAAATCATGCTTGTTTGTTAAATAATTTACGGGGTGAAGCACTTCTTACTGCATGTCATATTTTAAAAAGGATTCCTAGTACTGTAATTAAAACTAGTCCTTATGAAATATGGAAAGGCAGAAAACCTAACATAAATTAGGAGCTAGAGGTATTAGAAGTATATTTGTTGGATATGTTGAGAATAGTAAAGCATACAGGCTTCTTGATTTAGAGTCTAATGTTATAACTGAGTCAAGGGATGTGGAATTTTTTGAAAATAAATTCTCAAAAGATGTTGAGAAAGTGGATATGCCTAAATTTGATGAGCCTAGAGGTCCTATAAGGTCTAATGTTGAGGTTGAAGAACCTAGTGTTCCAATTCAACCAAGTGGACCTAGAAGGAGTACTAGAGCTAGAAAAGATAAATATTTAGATGATGATTTCATTTCATCACAGTCTTTATTATTTTTTGTGGAAGGGGACCAAAATAATGAGCTGGTAAATGAAATACCCTACGTATATAGTCTTGAGACTAATCCTAAATCATTTAAAGAAGTTATGGCTTCTAGGGATGCTGCCTTTTGGAAGAAAGCTGTAAATGATGAAATGGATTCAATCTTGGGAAATAATACTTGGGTATTGACAGATTTACCTAGAGGTTCTAACCTATAGGTTGTAAATGGGTTTTTAGAACAAAGTATAACACTAACGATACTATTTCTGCTTTTAAAGCAAGATTAGTAGCAAAATGTTTTAGCCAAGTAGAGGGTATTAACTATTTTGATACTTATTGTGACAACCCGAGAATTTAGAAAATTATTTAAATCTTAAATGATGGATTAAAGGTTAAATATTAGACCTAGACAGAAAATAAGTGAATGGATTTGACAGTTTTGTGAAGGAATTTTAAGGATTTTGGTGGATTTAAAATTTTTGTGGTGAATTATTCAGGATTAAGGGTAAAGCCTAATGAATTAGTTAAAAAACCCTAATTTTAAATTTTGAAACCCTAATTGTTCCGTTAGAAATTCTAATGTGCAATTATGAGACCTAATTGCTAAATTAGCAAATTTTAATTAAGAAATATTAATCCTAATTTTTTTTAGTCCTAATGTAATTAGGAAATTATAATATAATTAGGAAACCCTAATTATAATTTAGAATTCATAATTTTCCATTTTAAAATCAAATTAGAAAATCTTAAAATTTTAATTTTTAAAACCTTAGGGTTAAGCCCTAAGGGTCAAACCCTAAGAGTTAAACCCTAAGGGTTGTAGCAAATGTCTAAAGTGCCATTAAATTTATAACACAAATGACCCATTTACCCTTGTTGCATTATTTGGGCATAACTTGCAAATCTTGCCATGATCTTGAGTTGGTGACCAACTCTATCTACCCCATGTGACTAAAAATCACAGCAATCAGCCAGATTATATCAGCCAACTTCATTACACTTAGTTATTTATAGATCAAAGAGAGAGAAAGTTAAAAAATCTTGCTCATTTGCTATCTTACACTCAACCAAACTTTTCTCTCTCCTTACCCACAAAATCCATAAGTGGATCAGTCCCTAGAATGATCCATAGTATCTCAAGAACAAATCATGATGATCAGATTCAAGGATCAAAGCCTAAAGAGGTATAAACCCTAAATTTGCTCAATCTTGTTAGATGATATGATTTGTTGTTTTAAGTTGTGTATTAGGGTGTTATTTAGTGATCTGGGTTATTACATCCTAGATCCATAACATCTAGATGCACGAATTTGAAGTTTTCAAAAATCTGGAAAACTTGAAAAATATTGTCTGACAAGCATACGTCAGAGCCCATAGATCTTTATGTGTTAGTTGTTTGTTGTGTTTTATGTTATATATCCGTTCTATGCCATGTGTACTATGCTCTGGATCTTGAATCAAGCCCAGGTCATGAGTGAATTTTAAGTTATTAAGAATCAAAGGTCGCCAATGACCACCACACCATCTGGTTTATAGGCGCACCCGAAACCCGTAAATGGTCTGACATGATTTTCTGTTCTCCTCGACACTTCATTGCTAAAGTTGTTATGTCATGATGTTGTGTCATACTTGTAGACTGGTATATAGGCTATACATTAAAGCCATTATAACACTTATATTCATAACAGAATTAAAGTTGTGGCTGGTCAAACTAAGGTTGACCATCAGCCGGATGAACTTTTCTGGAAAACCGAGAAAGTTCAAGAACAGTTCCTGACCATTACTTTGATCGGCTCAAATCTTCATTTGGTGATGTTTATAAGTTGATTTGGTGTTATGGTATTGTACTCTGACATCAGGACTACATGTAGGATCCATTAGATCTCATAAATTAGACCTAGACTTCAAATTATGAAGCTTCAAAGTAGCACCCTTGTTACTGCTTGAGTTTTTGGGCAACCCAGAAACTCAAGAACACGTCTGATAACTAATTCTGTAGCTTATATCTCACAGATTTGTTATGTGTTGGCCATGAGTGTTGTTTGGGGTTGTAGTGTGACATTAATACTACAACATTAACACTAACAAGACAGCAATCGTAAAAACCAAATCTATCTAGTTCGTCAAACATAAAGACCGCAAACCGCTTTATGAATGTCCGAGTTTGGCAAGAGAACACCATTAGCGACGGTTTTTTGTACTTTATAGCACCTTTTAGCGACAGCTTATTTACAAAATTAATTATTTTATTAAATAATTAGTATTAAATAGTTTTTAATTATGAAAAATACAAAATAAATTCCTAAAAATTATTTTAAAGTCCAAAATGGGTTTTAATAATTTTGAATATATTTCATAAATATTTATATTTTGGAATATTAATGGCATTTAATTTATTTAATTATAATATTAAATATATTATTTTAATACATGAAAAATCATTTAAAAATATATTATGGTGTTAGAAAATATTTTAAGTTATTTTTGATGACTTTTAATATTATATGATGAATTTCATTAATTAATTATTATTAATGGTAATTAATTTGTTTAATAAATATATTAAATAAATTATAGAAAAATAAAATTAATGATTTAAAAATCATATAAAAATGGTTTAAGTCTTTATAAAATATTTTAAGTTATAAAATATAACTTTTGATATTTTGTCATAAAAATATTAATATTTTAATATTAATAGCAATTATCGGATAATGAATTTAATCATTTTAAAAATCATATAAATATAATTTTAAGGTATTAAAATATACTTTGATATATTATAAATATATTATAATATGATGTTATGATTTTCATTAATATTTAATATTAAATAAATATTAATGATAAAGGAATTATATGGTATTTAAATTATATAAATATGATATTAATGATTGAAAAATAATGATAAATGATAATAATTATCTGAAAATTATTATAAGTCATTAAAAAAATATTTTTTGACTGATAATAAATTATGTAAGATAATTGTTAAGTGTTTAGACTAAGTCTTATGATTAGTATGCTCGAGAATTGTCCGACTAGGCCGTCGGGATGTCAGAGTTGTGTCAGACTCAACTCAAACTGGAATAGTTTGACTTGATACTAAGTCTTATGTGATGTATAGACTGATAGGGTTTTAAATGTTATGTATTTAGGTTATTATATATATATATATATATAATAATACTGTGATGATATTATTCTAATATTTGGAGATCGGTATTATCTATATTAGGTTTTCAGACAAAGCTAAATAGGTTGCGTAACGGTAATCAATGGTACAGGCAAGTTTTCCTTAACTCAACTTTGAGTTGTTTATTCAAATATACTTATGGATAATCATTGTTGATTACCATGTCTATGAATTCTTTAATCGTACTCTGTGCATATTGCATGTGTTCATCAGGTATGAAAGGCTGATCACCTTCATTACCATTCGATCTAGATATAACTGATATGTTCATGTTCTATGTTCGTTTAGCTATGAAAACTTATCCATGCTAGTTCACAATTATATTGTTGAATGTTAGCCAACTATTATTCAAAATATTTCCATCATGATATATCCTTAATTTATTGAACTTAAACTTGCTGGGAAAACTTGTTGCTCACCCTTGCTATATCATGATAAACACTTGCACATAAGGCGACTACGTTGGATATAAGGAAAAGTCAAAATCAAGACCAGCTTGGGAATTATGTGTGCAGTTAGATTTGTAACAATAATGTAATAATTTTGTTTGTTAGATAGAATATTGATTCAGGTTTATGTGAAGGTTCTCGACCTTGGGGTTAGTATGTAAATGTAATGTATAAACAATTTATGTTTATATCTTCCGTAATAGTTATAGAAATAGTATACCAGATCCTTGGTGTTTATGACCGAGATTTGGGGATGCTACAGTTGGTATCAAAGCTGTTGGTTATGAACCTTAGGTAGGGTTACGTGAGACTAATAACCGCAGTAATTAGGACTAGGTCTAACTCAAATAGAGTTAGTGTGTCGATAAGATTCAAAGACGAATCTCGACGGGTTATAAAGACATGGAGTTCCCTAACTCTGATAATAAGGTGAACAGTAATGGTGAATAGATAGAGTCTAAAAGACTAAAGGTGCAGGGATAGGAGATCGTCAAACAAAACGATCATAGTATAGAAATGAATTGTAATATATACGATGAGATCACCCCGTGATCTGTTATGGATCAATCAAATGATTGAAAAGTTTACGGCAAGATTGTTATGTGTCAGTGGTACTACGAATTGGTACAGATTCAGGAAAGGATTATGAATACGAGTTGAATGAAATTTGTATTGAGAAGGGAGTTAAGATTAGGTGGGGATTTCAATTGAGGACTCATGTCAGCAGCTGAGTTGTATGATTCCTTGTTATGGGCGGGGAATTATACTTGGTGTAAACACCACTTAGTTTCTGGCATTGATAATCATTGAGATGTATGTGTCGCGCTATTTTCTATATACCTGTTGAAAAGGTGATTCTTTTCTCAAGTTTATAACAGATAGATAGAGTATATGTAGAGAATATCAGGTTAAGTACAAGTTCTTAAAACTTATACTTATGGTATGTTCGTGACTCATGATTATATGAAATATTTATGAACCACTCAGCGAATGGACGCTAAAGGTCTGTCTAGGACAAGTTCTTAAACTCATATGATTGTGGAAAGTTCCTGAATTCATAAGTGTGGTAAGTTTGATGAACTGGGTATAGTTTTGTGTGAATGGAGTATTAAGGATAATAGGAATAGATAGATTGTTTAAGCAATTGATCATTAGTGGAGACATAGGTTTTCCAAAACTCCTAGCTATGCTAGACTTTGAAATTTTTGACATCAAGCTAATTACGCACTATGTGCTTTTGAAAATGAATTTTTATTCTCAACTCCTGGTGACTATTGTGTATGTGTGGACTTCGGGCCACCAACACCTCGTTACCTGTTGAGATGATAAAACCGATTTGCAATGATTTTTGAACGGTTCAAAATATAGTCTATACTACTTGTTTCGGCTAGACGAAAATGATTTGAAATATCAAATTTATTTTATTTATCATTAATGTACCATGTAACCTGGTGTAAGATTGATAAAAATTGATGGAGTTGTAAATACAGAAATACTTAGTGTTGAATTTGATCTAAAATCGTTATTCCACTATTGTATGATGTGTTATGACAAAGTCATATAATGACGACATCCTCAAACAGGCTGTTAGTACAGTACAATATCATGACGTTATTTTCAAACTATTTTTAAAATTTTAATTTCCAACGGGGTTTTGGCTATACCTTAATATTTCATTTGAAATTTATTATTGGTATGAGTCTAAGCTATTTGATTCAGCTAGACCAACGTTTATGAAAACTCTAAGCATTCTTTGAAAATTTTCCTGAACCAAATTGTTTTGGTGCGAAATTCTATGATAAGACTGAGGTGAACTGTGCAGATTGAATAAAATTATTCAATAGCGAGAATATTCGCGAGAAATGATTAAAGTATACGTACTAGTTACGGTAGTTTACCTTCTTCGTGATTGTAAATATATTGTTAACCTTTGTAAGGGGTAGAATACCTTTTTCTAAATTAAAATAGGTAGCAAGTAGTAATACCTATAAACCTCAGTAGTTCATGGTCTATATTACTCCTCAGCACAATTTCAAAATTTTAACTCTGGTGAGTGGTGTATTGGGTAGCATGTGATGCTGTGTATAAAAGGTATAAGGTGTAAGTTGAATTTCGGGGACGAAATTCTTAGAAGAAGGGGTGAATGTGACAACCCGAGAATTTAGAAAATTATTTAAATCTTAAATGATAGATTAAAGGTTAAATATTATACCTAGACAGAAAATAAGTGAATGGATTTGACAGTTTTGTGAAGGAATTTTAAGGATTTCAAAATGTTGTGAAGGATTTTGGTGGATTTAAAATTTTTGTGGTGAATTATTCAGGATTAAGGGTAAAGCCTAACGAATTAGTTAGAAAACCCTAATTTTAAATTTTGAAACCCTAATCGTTCCGTTAAAAACTCTAATATGCAATTATGGGACCTAATTGCTAAAGTAGCAAATTTAAATTAGGAAATATTAATCCTAATTTTTTTTAGTCCTAATGTGATTTGGAAATTATAATATAATTAGGAAACCCTAATTATAATTTAGAAATCATAATTTTCCATTTTAAAATCTAATTAGAAAATCTTAAATTTTTAATTTTTAAAACCTTAGGGTCAAACCCTAAGGGTTGTAGCAAATGTCTAAAGTGCCATTAAATTTACAATACAAATGACCCATTTACCCTTGTTGCATTATTTGAGCATAACTTGCAAATCTTGCCATGATCTTAAGTTGCTGACCAACTCTATCTACCCCATGTGACTAAAAATCACAGCAATCAGCCACATTATATCAGCCAACTTCATTACACTTAGTTATTTATAGATCAAAGAGAGAGAAAGTCAACAAATCTTGCTCATTTGCTATCTTACACTCAACCAAACTTTTCTCTCTCCTTACCCACAAAATCCATAAGTGGATCAGTTCCTAGAATGATCCATAGTATCTCAAGAACAGATCATGATGATCAGATTCAAGGATCAAAGCCTAAAGAGGTATAAACCCTAAATTTGCTCAATCTTGTTAGATGATATGATTTGTTATTTTAAGTTGTGTATTAGGGTGTTATTTAGTGATCTGGGTTGTTACATCCTAGATCCATAACATCTAGATGCATAAATTTGAAGTTTTCAAAAATTTGGAAAACTGGAAAAATGTTGTCTGACAAGCATATGTCAGGGCCCATAGATTTTTATCTGTTAGTTATTTGTTGTGTTTTATATTATATATCCGTTCTATGCCATGTGTACTATGCTCTGGATCTTGAATCAAGCCCAGGTCATGAGTAAATTGTAAGTTATTAAGAGTCAAAGGTCGTTGACCGACCGTGACCATCTGGTTTATGGGCAGCCCAGAAACCCAGAAATGGTCTGACGTGATTTTCTAGGCTCCTGATCTTGCTGTTGCTAAGTTGTTATGTTATGATGTTGTGTCATACTTGTAGACTGGTATATAGGCTACACATTAAAGCCATTATAACACTTATATTCATAATAGAATTAAAGTTGTGGCTGGTCAAACTAACGTTGACCATCAGCCGGATGAACTTTTCTAGGAAACCCGGAAAGTTCAAAAATAATTCCTGACCATTACTTTGACAGGCTCAAATCTTCATTTGGTAATGTTTATAAGTTGATTTGGTGTTATGGTATTGTACTCTGACATCAGGACTACATGTAGGAACCATTACATCTCATAAATTAGACCCAAACTTCAAATCATGAAGTTTCAAAGTAGCACCCTTGTTACTGCTTGAGTTTTTGGGCAACCCAAAAACTCAAGAACACGTCTGATAACTAATTCTGTAGCTTATATCTCACAGATTTGTTATGTGTTGGCCATGAGTGTTGTTTGGGGTTGTAGTGTGACATTAATACTACAACATTAACACCTTAGCAAGCCAGAAATCGTAAAAACCAAAGATCTAGCCTTGGTCAAACATAACACCCTGCAAACTGCCTATGAATGTCTGACTTTGGCCAAGAACACCATTAGCGACGGTTTTGTCGCCTATAGACCTTTAGCGACAGTTATTTACAAAATTAATTATTTTTATTAAATAATTAGTATTAAATAGTTTTTAATTATGAAAAATACAAAATAAATTCCTAAAAATTATTTTAAAGTCCAAAAATGGGTTTTTAATAATTTTGAATATATTTCATAAATATTTAATATTTTTGGAATATTAATGGTATTTAATTTATTTAATTATAATATTAAATAAATTATTTTAATACATGAAAAATTATTTAAAAATATATTATGGTGTTAGAAAATATTTTAAGTTATTTTTGATGACTTTTAATATTATGTGATGAATTTCATTAATTAATTATTATTAATGGTAATTAATTTGTTTAATAAATGTATTAAATAAATTATAGAAAAATAGAATTAATGATTTAAAAATTATATAAAAATGGTTTAAGTGTTATAAAAATATTTTAAGTTATAAAATATAACTTTTGATATTTTGTCATAAAAATATTAATAGCAATTATCGGATAATGAATTTAACTATTTAAAAATCATATAAATATAATTTTAAGGTATTAAAAATACTTTGATATATTATAAATATAGGGTTAAGTTCAGATGACCACCTGGGGTTTGAGCGGTTTCCCACTGAACCACCTATAGTCAGTAAAGCTACATTTAAACTCCCGACTTTTTGAGCTGAAGTGAAAACGTTACCTTTTCCATCCAAATTAACCATGCGTACATGTCAGACGCCAAAAACGTCTGAAAAGAGGGTGTAACAGTAAAAATAAATAGAAAATGTCTAAAATATCCTTCTTCTCCCTCCCTCGCTCCCTTTCCTTCTCTTCGACCCACCAACTCTTCTCCTTCATCTCCTCTTTATCATGTTGGGTGCTATTCATGCTCCTCCGACGGCTGAAATGAAGCACCTTCCCGAAATTCATTTTCCGATCTATGATAAGCCAAGTCCGTGGGCTTTTAGATTGTGGGGTTTCTATGTTCGGATTAATAGAGGGTTTGATTAAGATGAATCTCGGTCCTAGAAGTTATGATCTGAAGTGGTGGCTTTGTTTGGGCTGGTTGGGTTTCAGCTAATACTACATCTGAACTAGTGGCTTTGTATGTACATATATACTGCATGTGAATGAGTTATAAGATCTGAAGATTGGTTTGTAATCTGGGCTTTTTTTATTTTCACGCCATGAGTCGAGTCTTTTCTGGTACACCTCCTATTTTGGCCGCATTACTGTTCTTTGGTTATCTTAAAATTTAAATTTTGATGGGTAATTGTAAGATTGGGATAATTTCTTGTTCTTGGTCCTATTTTGTTTTGTTAAGAAATGGCTATTTTTTATTCCATGTGTTGTTTAATTGAATGTGTAGATTACTGAGATTAGATAGGTGATTTAGATCATTGAATTTAAAAATTGGATTAATATAGGTTTTTGAGCTGGTTGGTGTGCTAGCTAGCTATTGGGCTTGAATGTTTAATATTATAAATTTGCCAATTGGTGTATGCCAAGATAATCGTGCTATTCCAAACGGATTCTGAATATACATATAATTTTAGATATATGATTATGTCCTGGAATGGGCCTTTGATTTTTTGAACATCTGTCCCCAGGTAATGAATTTCAGAACCAAGTGTTTTGAGGATGAAATTAGAGTGAGTTTTCTATCTTCATTTTAATCCATTTGGGTGCAAAAGGATTTGGATTCGAGGATTTGAACTTCTTTACTTTATTAGTTGTTCAACCTTCCCATTCAAATGGGTAATCATAGGTGAGATGGCTTTGTTTGGGCTTGTAAAATCCCAAATTTTACGAATAAAGATTTAAATTTCTCGAATTTTTTTTTGAATATTATGGTGTGAATTTATTATAATGTTATAGTTGTGGGTAATATTTATAAATTTTGCAAAGTATGCAAGTTGTTATATTATTCGATTGGTCGGGGAATATTCTTTGTGTCGGGAAATATTCGTACGACGGCACAATTATTGGTGGAGCCCACAACAGAATTATTGTCGGATTGAGAAAACGACAAAAAAAATTTATGAAAAATAACAGCGGAAGTTTTACCGTTAAAACTGTTGAACTACTCATTAGTAAAAAGTACAATGTACTGGCGTGGTTGCATAATAGCACATGATATTGATTATTGATGCTTATGTGATAAGTCACTTTCGGTTTTGTTCAATTATTACTACTGATGAGTTACGCATAGTATCTCACGTTATTTGATTCAATTATTGTTGATTGTTATATATATATATATATATATATATATAAAGTTTTGTTTTATTAGTATTATTAATGTAATAAAATGAAAAACTTTTATATAAAACAAAATACTTTTATAAAGTTATTCGTTTTATTAGGCCAATAGTAAAAAAATCTTTTTATATAAAATAGAATACTTTTATAAAGTTATCTTTTTTATTAGACAATAATTAGATTATATTATATTTTATTATGCATAGTATTTGCATAGTGCCCCGTAGTGTTCGTGCATAGTAAAATCTTTTTAAAAGTTATTCGTTTTATTAGATTATAAATAGAATATGTTATATTTTATTGTAAACCAACTGACCGTCTGCTTAAAGTAAATTGATCCGGACCGTTCATGGATTGGTTACTATTCACCCATTCTTCTATAAATAAAGCTCATTCCTTCATTATTTCTTACTTAATTCATTGAAACTCTAGAGAGAAAACGTAGAGAGAATTATTCTTCTATAATATTGAGCGTATTTCTTTAGCGCTTTAAGAAAGCTTTGAGCGTAGTGCAAGTTTCTTCAAGTATATCCCCGCCTACCGGTGAAAGTACTCTTCTTTATAAGTGAGGGGTATTATTTCTTTCATATTCATGAAAAAAGAACTTATGTTATTCCATTATTTATTATTCTCATTGGAATAACTTTGTATCTGTGATCTCTACCCTATACTTAATGAAATTCTTACATTATTCCATTCTTTATTATTATGTTAGAATAACTCAGATATGCTAAGTACCGCATACATAGTGAAGTTCTTCTCATTATTCCATTCTTTATTATTCTCGTTGAATATCCTATCGGTCGTATTATTACCCGACACGGTTCTATTAATTATTATTACATTGGAATAACTCGTTATGCATGCGCCTATCACATGCATGATGATTTACATTATTATTCCATTCTTTATTATTCTGTTGGAATATCATGTAATATGGTCTTAAATTTACGCTGACCGATTCCGTTATTTATTATTCTCATTGGAATAACCTTATCTATCGCAATACTGCATGCGTGGTGATTTCATTTGTTATTCCATTCTTTATTATTCTGTTGGAATATCCCGCTTGGTAAGTATTACGCTGACCGGTTCCGTTATTTATTATTCTATTGGAATAACTCTGCCTATGCAAAAGTACCGCATGCATGGTGATTTCATTGTTATTCCATTCTTTATTATTCTCATTAAAATATCCCACGCTTGCGTGTATTACGCTTGACCTGGTTCCGTTATTTATTATTCTATTAGAATAACATGTCTATGCGAAGTACCGCATGCATGGTGATTTCTTTTGTTATTCTATTCTTTATTATACTCAGTTGGTTAAAGTTTTAACTTCTATACTCCATGAAATTAGTGGAATATACTTGATATTTGCGCTTCATCCAGTATCTTCTCATGGAAATATTCTTCTGAGCATTCTTGAATTTTACTCTACAAAGAAGTATCATGTTGACAATTTGGACGTTATTAGTTCTTGGATAAATTAATTCTTGAACTTGTTTTATTGAATTCTTATATCATTAACATCATCCTCATGTTTATATTATGTTGAAAGTCATTTGTGGCCTGTAGTGCATAGATGGACTTGGTATGAGTATGACCAAGGATTATTCGGTATAATCATGGTAGTAATGTTACAAATGATGTGGAAAAAGTCCTCATTGGCACAGTAGTGCATTGATGGGCGCTTTTTGGTATGATTATGGCTATGGATTCTCTTGACGAGGAGCAAAGATGAATTGTTTTATGGCATGATCAGACTGGTTGATGAATACACGAATATCCTTGGCGTAGTGCATGGATAATTTGTGGTCGTGATACTAATGAATATCCTTGGCCGTAGTGTAGGGATGATGTGGATTATTTATTAAGTCGAGTCTCAAATGATAAAAGTGATGAAAACCTTTTAAATCATAAAAGATAGTAGATTTTATTCTCTACTTGACTCTTTTAATGGATTGCATGTTCACTGCAGCTTAAACTTGATGTCTATTGTATTTTATCGCTTTAACATCATTGAAGACTAATGATAATTTATTCTCGCATTATCTTAGTCATAATATTTCTTCTTGGGCTAGTTGAGCTCACCCTTTCTTTCACTTTCTCTTTGAGAAATGAGAACGTGGCCGGACTAGTCGGGAATGAAGTGACGGTCCGGATGATAGTATTAGTAGTCCTCACTATTCTGTTAAATAGTGTGATAATAAATGTAATGAAGACTTATTCTAAGAGTGGATATTGTCTAGAAGACAATATTTGTATTAAAACTCACAGCTTTCTTGTTGTATATTAAAGATTGTATTTGTATTCTGTACCATGTATTTGGCGACTCAAAATAGGTGATGTATACCTATTTTGGGGCGCGTCATGATTAATATCAAAGCTTAGGATATGATCCTGGTGAGATGTGAGACAAGAACTAAGAGGGGAGAGACGGGGAATTCATTCGCTAGTATGAGCTACCTAAGTTTATTTGGTATTTAATTGGTCGGTCAGAGTATAGAGATAATATGTGATATGTTAAATATCCCTTCTTTTGTGGCAGTATTTGAAAATGGCATCTGAAAGTGTTGAGATAAGCAATGCAGCACAGGAGACCATTGAGTCTCAACAGATCAATAATCAGGAGAATGTGCAACAGGATGGCGATAATCCTCTTATAAACAATAACATTAATCAATTGACGAACGACGGTACGTTTAGGAGCTTTTTAGAATTCATATAACATCAGGCGAAGGCGGCTCCTGTTCATAATGCAGGTAAAAATAATGGCAACCCACGGTCGGTCACCGCTAAGCAATTCAAGGAGCTGGGACCACCGGAGTTTTTGGGAAAGCCAGAACCACTTAAGGCGGAGACGTGGTTAAAGCAGATCACCAAGATATTTGATGTTTTGGGATGCTCCGAGGAGAAAAAGATTCCATTCGCCACCTTTATGTTGCGTGAAGAGGCAGATTACTGGTGGGAATCTGTAAAACGTACCCAGCCTGACGCACTCAAGATGTCTTGGGAGAAGTTCCAAGAGCTGTTCAATGACAAGTACTTTCCCGAAAGTATTCGTCACATGAAGGAGGTGGAGTTTATCAAGTTGGAGCAAAACAACATGACCGTGTCGCAGTACGAAGCCAAGTTTGCCGAGTTGTCCCGATTTGCATCTCATTTGGTTGATAATGAGGAGAGAATGACGCGAATGTTTCTAAGAGGTTTGAAACCTGAGATACATCAATATCTTATCTCTCATAAACTGTGTTTGTATTCAGATGTTGTTAATAGGGCTCAGTTATTAGAGCGCGATAATGAGTCAACCCAACCAAAAGAGAGCAGCCGGCAAAATGATAATACCGATGATAACAGTCATCAAAGCGGTGACAATAAGCTTGGAGGGAATCAACATGCCAGAAATGGTAACCACTTTGGTGGTAATCATGGCCAAAATAATTAGAATGGACATTTCAAGAAGAGAAGGTTCAACAATGACGTGAAGATGTCGGCACCAGCACCCGTTTCAAAGGAAGAAGAACGACCATCGGTCGTATATTTCAAATACGGACAGGAGGGACACATCCATCCAAGCTATACGTAGCAATCCAAAGCGTGTTTTAATTGCGGAAGAGAAGGTCACCTAGCTCAATTTTGTCGTATGGTGAAGTCAAGTCCAGCTGGGATAGTGATGCCAAAGGATGTCCCAGACAAGCCAAAGCCGGTAGTTTAAGAGAGAGCATTTTTTTTTCGTGATGAGGAACCTAAATAAAATTATCAGGGCTATGTTAGTCATAAACTCTTGCGAAGTCTATACCGTGTTAGATACCAGTTCTACTCACTCTTTTATTTCACCTAGTTGTGTTCAATGTTTGAAGTTAACTCCGGAGAAGTTAGACTTTGATATATCTGTTTAAACTCAGTTGGGAGAAACCTTCATTACCTCCACTATTTATAAATCTTGTTCAAATCAACACTTTCACGTTACTTGTCGATCTTATCTCTTTGAAAATACTTACCTTTGATGTGATTTTTGGAATCGATTGGTTAACTACTCATCATGTTTTTAGTAAGGTTGTTAGCTTTCATATTTCTAACCAACCTGTTATGCGAATTCAAAGTAACCAAACCACTAAAGTCAATCATTGTCATATCAAGCCATAAGTAAAGAGCCCGATCCTTTCGTTGTTGACTTCCTTGTGTGGAATGCACCGCCGGACTTTACTACAGAGGCGACATCGTGAATGAAGATGGCAAGGTTATAGGTATCAATGTGACGTACTATCCAAGTCTTGGATGAGGGTCACAGTTTTGAATGATATTTCTATTGTTAATAAATTTCCTGACGTATTCTTGAAGACTTCTTAGCCTACCCCTAGAGCGTGAAATCGAATTTTGTATTGACCCCAGTACAAAACCCATTTCTTAAACCCTCAAATATTTTATTCACCCAAAACGAACGTAACATGCGCCATAGATGTTGGTTCGAGCTGTTGAAGATTACGATCGTACCATTCAATATCATTGTGGAAGAGCGAACGAGGTAGCTAACGCGTTGAGTAGAAGATCATATGTGTTTACGAGTGCGATGTTGTTAACACAAAGACCCATTTCGTATAAGTGATGAAGATAGAGTTAAAGACTCTAGGGACCCACGTGAAGATAACGAATATACGATTAGAATTGACTTTAATTGATAAAGTTAAAGCCATTCAAGCTACATACTCAGAGCTGATGAATATGAAGAAGAAGGTTCAAGAGGGCGTTAATCTAGAAGCAAGAATCGACGAAGAGAGGAAATCTCAACCCTCAATTTAATTAGCCCATTTGAAATCCTCGATCGAGTAGGAACTGTGGCTTATAGACTCGTTTTACCGCCAAGTATGTCGCGTGTTCATAACGTTTTTTCACGTATCAATGTTACGTAAATATGTGGACAACCCGAGCCACATTATTGATTTAGAACCGGACGAGATAGTGAATAATTTAACGTATGAAGATGTACCTGTTAAAATCCTGGAATGTATTCAACACTCAAAGGTTATACCTCAAGAGTTAGAATCGGACGAAGTGTCCTCATCTATTCGGCATACCAAATACGTACGTAAATTTCAAGGGCGAAATTTCATATGGAGGGGAGATTGTAAAATCCCAAATTTTACGAATAAAGATTTAAATTTCTCGAATTTTTTTTTGAATATTATGGTGTGGATTTATTATAATGTAATAGTTGTGATTAATATTTATAAATTTTGCAAAGTATGTAAGTTGTTATATTATTCGATTGGTCGGGGAATATTCTTTGTGTCGGGGAATATTCGATGCGACTATGACACAATCATTAGTGGACCCACATAATGAATTATTATTTCGAATTGAGAAACCGACAAAAGTATTTTTATGAAAATAACGGAGGAAGTTTTACCGTTAAAACTGTTGAACTACTCGGTAGTAAAAGTACAGTAATACGCGTGGTTGCATAGTAGCACACGGTATTAATTATTGATGCTTATGTGAGAAGTCACTCAATTTTGTTCAATTATTGCTACAATAGTTACTTCATAGTATCTCACGTTATTTGATTCAATTATTATTGATTGTTATATATATATATATATATATATATATATATATATATATTATATAAGTTTGTTTTATTAGTATTATTAATGTAATAAAATGGAAAAACTTTTTATATAAAACAAAATACTTTTATAAAGTTATTCGTTTTATTAGGCTAATAGTAAAATCTTTTTATATAAAATGTAATAATTTTATAAAGTTATCTGCTTTATTAGACAATAATTATATTATATTATATTTTATTATGCATAGTATTTGCATAGTGCTCCTGCGTAGTGTTTGCATAGTAAAATCTTTTTAAAAGTTATTCGTTTTATTAAATTATAAATAGAATATATTATATTTTATTGTAAACCAATCTGGACCGTCTGCTTTAAAGTAAATCGATCTCGACCGCTTCATGGATTGATTACTATTCACCCATTCTTCTATAAATAAAGCTCATTCCTTCATTATTTCTTACGAATTCACTGAAACTCTAGAGAGAGAAACTGTAGAGAGAATTATTCTTCTATAATATTGAGCGTATTTCTTTAGTGTTTAAAAAAACTTTGAGCGTAGTGCAAGTTTCTTCAAGTATATCCTCGCCCTACCGTCGGAGTACTCTTTTTTATAAGGTAAGGGGTATTATTTCTTTCGTATTCATGAAGAGAACTTTTGTTATTCCATTATATATTATTCTGTTGGAATAACCTGTATACGCGGTCTACCCTATACTTGATGAAATTCATATGTTATTCCATTCTTTATTATTACGTTGGAATAACCTGTATATGCGAAGTGCCGCATACATAGTGAAATTCTTCTGTTATTCCATTCTTTATTATTCTATTGGAATATCCTGTCGGTGCGTATTATGCCTGACCTAGTTCCATTAATTATTATTCATTGGAATAACTCATGCATGCGATCTATCACATGCATGGTGATTTCATTGTTATTCCATTCTTTATTATTCTCATTGAATATCCAGCTTGCGTAATTTCGCCACCGATTCCATTATTTATTATTCTCGTTGGAATAACTCGCCTCATGCAAGTAATCGCATGCATGGTGATTTCTGTTGTTATTCCATTTTTATTATTCATTTGGAATATCCTCGCGGTCTGTAATTTACTTTGACTTTGATTCCGTTATTTATTATTCTGCTGGAATAACTTTTATCATGCAAAAGTACCGCATGCATGGTGATTTCATTGTTATTCCATTCTTTATTATTCTATTGGAATATCCTCATGGCCTAATTTCGCTTTAACTTTGGTTCCGTTATTTATTATTACTCGTTGAATAACTCGCCTCTGTCTAAGTACCGCATGCATGGTGATTTCATTGTTATTCCATTCTTTATTATTCATTAAAATATCACTGTCATGTCGGATATTACTTTGACTTCGGTTCCGTTATTTATTATTCTGTTAGAATAACGTATACATCTTAAATCCGCATGCATGGTGATTTCTTTTGTTATTCTATTCTTTATTATACTCGGTTGGTTAATGTTTTGACTTCTATACTCCATGAAATTAGTGGAATATCCTTGATATTTGCGCTTCATCCAAAGATATCTTCTCATGGAAATATTCTTCGAGAGCATTCTTGAATTTTACTCTCTGAAAAGTATCATGTTAACAATTTGGACGTTATTAGTTCCTGGATAAATTAATTCTTGAACTTGTTTTATTGAATTCTTATATCATTGTCATCATCCTCATGTTTATATTATGTTGAAAGTTATATGTGGCCTGTAGTGCATAGATGGACTTGGTATGATTATGACTAAGGATTATTCGGTATAATCATGACCGTAATGTTACAAATGATGTGGAAAAAGTCCTCATTGGCCCGTAGTGCATTGATGGACAGTTTTTGGTATGATTATGGCTATGGATTCTCTTGACGCCAAGGGAGCAAAGATGAATTATTTTATGGCATGATCGGAATGGTTGATGAATACACAAATATCCTTGGCGTGATGCATGGATAATTTATGGTCGTGATACTAATGAATATCCTTGGCCGTAGTGCAGGGATGATGTGGATTATTTATTAAGTTAAGTCTTAGCGATAAAAGTGATGAAAAACCTTTTTAAATCATAAAAGACAGTAGATTTTATTCTCTACTTGACTCTTTTAATGGATTGCATGTTCATTGCAGCTTAAACTTGATGTCTATTATATTTTATCGGTTTAACATTGTTGAAGACTAATGATAATTTATTCCGCATTATCTTAGTCATAATATTTCTTCTTGGGCTAGTTGAGCTCACCCTTTCTTTCATTGTTCTCTTCAGGAAATGAGAACGTAGCCGGGACTAGTCGGGAAACGGAGTTACGGTCCAGATGATAGTATTAGTAGTTCTCACTATTCTGTTAAATAGTGTGACAATAAATGTAATGAGGACTTATTCTGAGAGTGGATATTGTCTAGAAGACAATATTTGTATTAAAACTCACAGCTTTCTTGTTGTATATTAAAGATTGTATTTGTATTCTGTACCATGTATTTGGCGACTCAGAATAGGTGATGTATACCTATTTTGGGGGCGTCACAGGGCTGGTTACAAATTAGATGTGAGATGGCTTTATTTGTAAAGATCAAATTTGGGTTTTCTTCTACTAAGCGATTATTATTTGTGATGATCAAATTTGTGTTTTTATTTCTTAATTGTGATGAAAAACTCTTCATTGTGAATTTGCCAGAAAATCTCTTCCCGGTTCCTCACTTTAAAGCTCTGTTTATCCTCGCATTAATTTGGCTTTGTTTTGAAAATCTGGTAGTTGTAGTATTACTTATTATGATTATTTTTCTCTACATTCTTTCTCTACAGATTGACAAAGGTTATATGTCATCTCACTTCATCACAAATCAGGACAAATCTATTGTGGATTTTGAAAATGCTAGAGTGTTGGTAACTGATCAAAAGATATCAACTGTCAAAGAGATTGTTCCTTTGCTAGAAAAGACTACCCAACTTCATCGTCCCTCTCGCTTATTATTCTTTGAGGATATTTCGAGGCAAGTCTTTGAAACAATGGTCTTGAATAAAAGGCGAGGTTTACTTAATGTTGTTGTTGTTAAATGTCCGGGACTTTTAGAAGGAAAGAAGGCACTTTTGCAAGATATTGCCCTTATGAAAGGTGAATTCGTGTTACGTGTTTATTTCTAGAAAAGAAATGTTGTAACATGGTCATCTCATTCATCCGATGATGTTTACATGTATACCTTTGTTGGGGATAACAATGATATAGTGATGACTGTGATTCTTTTATTGTGTCATCTTTTGAATTAGTTCAATGATTACTTGTATCTCCTTACTGACCTACTTCAAGTTGACATCATTATATTGTAATCAGGTGCTGATTTTCTCTCTGGAGATCTAGCTTTGTTTTGAAAAGAATGATCTGTATAAATTGAATCCACTGTTGGACGAGAAATTTTAAGGTTCTGTGGAGACTTGTAGGAACTTGTGAAGAATTGACAATGGATTGTTCAATTAAGTCTTCTTTTTTATTGTCTAAAATTTCTATTTACTTTGCTAGTAATGCACAATTTTTGTTCTTTTTATTGTCTAAAATTTCCCTCGCATTTTCCAGCATCTGTCGTTTATATATAAGGAGGGTAATTAAGTCTTTATCCAACTTAAGTAACAGAGTTATGACAGAAAGCAGTTATTCACTTCAACTCAAAAAGTTGGGAGTTTAAATGTAGCTTTACTGACTACAGATGGTTAAGTGGAAAACCGCTCAAACTCCAGGTGGTCATCTGAACTAAACCCTATAAATATATTATAATATGATGTTATGATTTTCATTAATATTTAATATTAAATAAATATTAATGATAAAGGAATTATATGGTATTTAAATTATATAAATATGATATTAATTATTGAAAAATCATGATAAATGATAATAATTATCTGATAATTATTATAAGTCATTAAAAAAATATTTTTTGACTGATAATAAATTATGTAAGATAATTATTAAGTGTTTAGACCGAGTCTTATGATTAGTAGGCTCGAGAATTGTCCGACTAGGCCGTCGGGATGTCAGAGTTGTGCCGGACTCAACTCAAACTGAAATAGTTTGACTTGATACTAAGTCTTATGTGTTGTATAGACTGATAGGATTATATGTTATGTATTTAGGTTATTATATATTTATATATATATTATAATATTATACTGTGATGATATTATTCTAATATTTGGAGATCGGTATTATCTATATTAGGTTTTTCTATTAAAGCTAAATAGGTTGCGAATTTGAATCAACAAAGATGCAAGTTTTTCTTTACTCAACTTTGAGTTTTTTATTCAAATATACTTATGGATAATCATTGTTGATTACCATGTCTATGAATTGTTGAATCGTACTCTGTGCATATTGCATGTGTTCATCAGGTATGAAAGGCTGATCACCTTCATTACCATTTGGTCCAGATATAACTGATATGTTCATGTTCTATGTTCGTTCAGCTATGAAAATTTGTCCATGCTAGTTCACAATTATATTGTTGACTGTTAGCCAGATATTATTCAAAATCTTCCTATCATGATATATCCTTAATTTGTTAAACTTAAACTTGCTGGACAAACTTGTTGCTCACCCTTGCTATATCGTGATAAACACTTGTAGATAAGGCGAATACGTCGGATATAAGGAAAAGTCAAAGTCAAGACTAGCTTGGGAATTATGTGTGCAGTTAGATTTGTAACAGTAATGTATAATAATAATTTTGTTTGTTAGATAGAATATTGATTCAGGTTTATGTGAAGGTTCTCGACCTTGGGGTTAGTGTAAGACCCCAACTTTTATGAATAAAGATGAATTTTTCTATAAATATCATTTTTGAATATTAAGGTGTGAATTTGTTATAATGTTATAGTTGTGGATAATATTTATAAATTTTGAAAAGTAAGCAAGTTGTTATATAATATTTGATTGGTCGTGGAATATTCGTTTTAACAGGGAATATTCGTACGATGGCACAATTATTGGTGGACCCCACAACGTAATTATTGTCGAAATGAGAAAATGACAGAAATATCTCTTTATAAAAACAACAACGGAAGTTTTACCGTTAACTGTTGGATTAACCGGTGGTAAAAGTACAGTAATACGTGTGATTTCATAGTAGCACACGGTATTGATTATTGATGCTTACGTGAGAAGTCAATCAGTTTTGTTCAATTATTGCTATAGTAATTGCTGCATAGTATCTCACGTTATTTGATTCAATTATTTTTACAATAATTTATATTATTAAATCAATAATTGAGATGACATGTTATTCATATTATTATTTGCATAATTAACGATGTCTAGAAAATTCTGTCGAGGAGAGGTTTGGTCACCTAATTGCGCGTCAATAGGGAGAAATCCTTATTGGAAAGCCCTCTATTTCTTGGGAATGACCTGGTTGTTAATATTGCGAGTTATAATAATATGAATAAATGTTGTTAAAAATATTGACGAGATTTTTATGAAGTATTTATTGTAAATTTTGCTTATAATTTGGATCCTTATTTACCCATTTTTCAAAATAATCGGTAGAAAATTATTTAATATAATAAAGATGGGGCCACATGTGGGGCCCATGTGTGGAAGAAAAATTAGGTGGGATTTGTTTTTGCAGGTCACGAGTGTTTATATATATATATAATATTTTATAAGTTTTTTTTATGAAAAATAGAATATATTATATTTTATTATGCATAGTATTTGCATAGTGCCTACATAGTGTTTGCATAGTAAAATCAAATTTTTTTTAAAATTTTTGGCAGACGTCAGTGAAATTTTTTTAAAAGTTACTGTGCAGTCCGTTTCTAAATAGTATCCTTCTATTCTCCTTTAAATAGGATGCTTAGTTAGAATTAAAAATCACACCAGAATCAGAGAATTCTTCTTCTATAATCTTGAGCGTATTTCTTTAGAGTTTAAGAAAGCTTTAAGCGTAGAAAATAGTGCAAGTTTTCTTCAAGAATATCCCCTCCCTAGCAGTCGGAATCATCTTCTTTTCAAGGTAAGGGATGTTATTTTTGTTCAATATTCGCTTGAAATAATATTTTCTTCCATACTCTGTAGTATGTAAGTAATATTATTTCGTTTCAGATTTCGAATTCTATACTCATTTGGTTAAAGTTTTGGCTTCTATACTCCATGAAATTAGTAGAATATCCTTAAAATTTGTGTTTCATCCAGTATCTTTTCATGGTAATATTATTCTGAGCATTCTTGATAAGTTTTAACTTTTTCAAGCTGAAGTACTATTCATAGGTTACTATTCACAAAGTACTATTCATGGGGTACTATTCACTTAAGTACTATTCACCCAGGGTACTATTCATGATAAAAATTGATTCGTTTTCGGTCCAAATCATTTTTAGTACAATATTATTCTTAAATTTTACTCCACAAAGCAGTATCATGTTGACAATTTAGACATTATTGAATTCTGGATAAATTAAATTTTAAATCTTTAAAAAATTATCATTTGCTTTCTTTTAATTGAATTCTTATATCATTGTTATCATCCTCATGCTTATATTATGTTGAAAGTCATCTGTGCTTTGTAGTGCATAGATGGACTTGGTATGATTATGACCAGGGATTATTCGGTATAATCATGACCGTAATGTTACAAATGATGTGGTAAAAGTCCTCATTGGCCCGTAGTGCATTGATGGACAGTTGTTGGCATGATCATGACCATTGATGAAAATACGAATATCCTTGGCTCGTAGTACATGGATAATTTATGGTCGTGATACTAATGAATATCCTTGGCCATAGTGCAGGGATGATGTGGATTATTTATTAAGCTGAGTCTTAGCGATAAAATTGATGATAAATTCTTTTAAATCATAGAAGATAGTAAATATCATGCTCTACTTGACTCTTCTAATGGATTGCTTGTTCCGCTGCAGTTAAACTTGATGTCTATTGTATTTTATCAGTTTAACACTGTTGAAGGCTAACAATAATTTATTCTGCATTATCTTAGTCATAATATTTCTTACTGGGCTAGTTGAGCTCACCCTTTTCTTTCATTGTTCTCTTCAGGAAATGAGAATATAGCTGGGACTAGTCGGGGAACGGAGTGACGGTCCAGATGTTTACATTAGTAGCCTCACTATTCTATGAAATAGGGTGATAATAAATGTATTGAGGAGTTATTTTGAGTTTGAATACTGTCTAGAAGACATTATTTGCTCATATTGTATATTTAAGTTTGTATTTGTACTCTGTACCATGTATTTGGCGACTCAAAATAGGTGATATATACCTATTTTAAGGGAGTCACAGTTGGTATCAAAGCTTAGGGATATGATCCCTGGCTAAGATGTGAGACTAGAACTAGGGGGAGAGATAGGTAATTCCTTCGCTAGTATGACCTACCTAAGTTTATTTGTTATTTAATTGGTCGGTTAGAATATAGGGATACAATGTGGTGTGTCAATTAACCCTTGTTTTTGTGGCAGTATTTGAAAATGACATCCGAGAATGTTGAGAATAGCAATGGAGTACAGTAGACCGTTGAGTCACCACAGATCAATACCCAGGATAATGTGCAACGGAAGACAATAATCTTCAGGTAAACAACAACACTGATCAAATGATGAACGATGGGATGTTCAGAGGCTTTATGCAATTCATGCAACATCAGGCGAGAGCGGCTCTTGTCCAAAATGTAGGTGGAAACACTGACAACTCTCGGACGGTCACCGCTAAGCAGTTCAAGGAGCTAGGACCACCGGAGTTTATTGGAGAGCCAAAACCACTTAAGGCGGAGACGTGGATAAAGCAGATCACAAAGATATTTGATGTCTTGGGATGCTCCGAGGAGCAAAAAGTTCCCTTTGCCACCTTCATGTTGCGAGGAGAGGCAGATTACTGGTGGGAATCTGTAGAGCGTACTCAACCTGCAGCACTGAAGATGACTTGGGAGGAGTTCCAAGAACTGTTCAACGACAAGTACTTTTCCTAAAGTATTCGTCACATGAAAGAGGTAGAGTTCATCAAGCTAAAGCAAAACAATATGACCATGTCGCAGTACGAATCCAAGTTTGCCGAGTTGTCCCGATTTGCGTCCCACTTAGTTGATAACGAGGAGAGAATGACGCGGATGTTTCTAAGAGGTTTGAAACCTGAGATACGTCAATACCTTATCTCTCACAAACTGTGTTTGTATTCAGATGTTGTAAATAGGGCTCAGTTATTGAAGCGAAATAATGAGTCAACCCAACCAAGAAAGAGCAGCCGACAAGTCGATAATACCAATGGTAGCAGTCTCGAAGCGGTGATAAGAAACGTGGAGGGAATCAACATGCCAGAAATGGTAACCACTTCAGTGGTAATCATGGCCAAGACAATAAAAGTGGACATTTCAAGAAGAGGAGATTCAACAATGATGGAAAGACATTAGCATCATCACCCGTTGTTAAAGAAGGAGAACGACCATCTATCATATGCTTCAAATGCGGAGGGGATGGATATATCAGTCCAAACTGTGCGCAACAGTCCAAAACGTGTTACAATTATGGAAAAGAATGTCACCTAGCTCGATTTTGTCATTCACGGAAGCCAAGTCCAGCTGGGATGGAGTCACCAAAGGTCGTTCCAGAAAATTCAAAACTAATAGTTCAAGGGAGAGCGTTTTTCGTAACCTCCCAGAAAACAAGGAACCCGATTGAGGTCATCACGGGTAAGCTTATCATAAACTCTAGCGAAGTCTATACCTTATTTGATACCAGTTCTACCCATTCTTTTATTTCTCCTACTTGCGCTCAATGTTTAAATTTGACTCCGGAGAAATTAGACTTTGACTTATCTGTTGAAACTCTGTTGGGAGAAACCTTCATTACATCCACTATTTATAAGTCTTGTTTGGTTCAAATCGGTACCCTCACATTAACTAAAGATCTTATTTCATTGAAAATACTTACATTTGACGTAATTCTAAGGATTGATTAGTTAACTACTCATCATGCAAAAATTGATTATTTTCGTATAGTTGTTAGCTTTCATATTCCTAACCAACCTATTATGCGAATTCAAGCAACCAAACCATTAAAATCAATCACTATCATCTCAAGCCATAAAGCTATTCGTTTATTGAAAAATGGATGTCAAGCTTTCTTAGCTCATGTCACGAATTTAAACAAAAATACGTCAGTTTTGAATGATATTTCTATTGTTAATAAATTTCCTGACGTATTCCCTGAAGAACTTTCTGGCCTATCCCCAGAGCGTGAAATTAAATTTTGTATCGACCTTGAACTCGGTACAAAACCCATTTTCAAAGCCCCATATCGAATGGCTTCTATTGAACTTCAAGAGTTAAAATCCCAACTACAGGAATTGTTAGACATCGGTTTCATTGGTCCTAGTACGTCTCCTTGGGGTGCTCCTGTTCTATTCGTAAAGAAGAAAGATGGGAGTATGCGACTTTGTATTGATTATCGGGAGTTTAACCATGTCACTGTCAAAAATAGATACCCGTTGCCTCGCATTGATGACTTGTTTGACTAGTTGCAAGGCGCCAAATTCTTTTCAAAGATTGATCTTCGTTCCGGATATCATCAATTGAAGATTAAAATCGATAACATTCCAAAGATGGCTTTCATAACTCGGTATGGGCATTATGAATTCCTAGTCATGTCTTTTGGATTGACTGATGCTCCTGTTGCCTTCATGGATATGATGAACTGAGTGTTCAAGGAATATTTGGATCACTTTGTAGTCGTCTTTATTGATGACATCCTCATTTACTCCAAAATTCGTGAAGATCATGAGCAACACTTGAGGCTAATACTCCAAAAGCTTCGTGAAAATAAGCTTTATTCCAAGTTGAAGAAATGCGAGTTCTGGCTTGAGGAAGTAGCATTCCTTGGGCACGTAGTATCAAGTCATGGAATATCTGTTGACCCAGCAAAGATTGAAGCTATTCAAAGCTGGGAGCAACCTAAATCAATGACCGAAGTATGTAGCTTTCTCGGCTTAGCTGGTTATTATCGGAGATTCGTAGAAGGGTTTTCTTGAATCGCTACTCCATTAACTCAGCTGACTCGGAAAGATACAAAATTCGGTTGGAGCAAGGAATGTGAAAAGAGTTTTCAAGAACTCAAGAGGAGACTCATTTCAGCACCTGTTCTGACAATACCATCTGGCTCGGAGGGATTTATCATCTATAGTGATGCTTCGGGCAAAGGGTTAGGATGTGTTCTCATGCAACATGGGAAAGTCATAGCCTATGCCTCTCGATAACTCAAAGAATATGAGAGGAACTATCCTACTCGTGATCTAGAGTTGGCAGCTGTTGTCTTCGCACTTAAAATTTGGAGGCATTACTTGTGTGGGGAGAAATTGGAAATCTATACAGATCATAAAAGCCTCAAATATTTCTTCACCCAAAAGGAACTCAACATACGGAAACGACGTTAGCTCAAACTATTGAAAGATTATGATCATACCATTCAATACCACCCTGGAAAAGCGAACGTGGTAGCTGATGCATTGAGTAGAAGATCATATGCAGGTACGAGTGCGTTATTATCAATGCAAAGGCCCATTTTTAATGACTTGCAAAGGATGGAGATAGAGATAAAGACTCCAGGGACCCACGTGATGATGGCAAATATAAGAGTAGAACCGACTTTAATCGATAAAGTTAAAGTTGCTCAAGCTACAGACCTGGAGCTGATACGTATGAGGAAGAAAGTACAAGAAGGTGTTATTCCAGAAGCAAGAATCGATGAAGAAGGAATACTTCGAGTCAACTCCAGACTTTATGTTCCTAACGATTCTGACTTGAAGTATAAAATCATGATGGAGGCGTACAACACACCGTTTGCAATCCATCCTGGGATTACCAAAATGTATCGTGATCTTCGACATACATTTTGGTGGAGCAATATGAAGAGAGAGATATCGGAGTTTATCTCAAGGTGTCTAACTTGTCAACAAGTCAAGGCGGAGCATCAAGTGCCAAAAGTTCCATTGCAACCACTTGAAATTCCAAAATGGAAGTGGGAGCACATTATGGATTTCGTTACTGGTCTTCCCAAGGTTTCTCAAGGCATAGATGCAATTTGGGTCATTGTTGATAGATTAACCAAGTCTGCTCATTTCTTATCTATACAAGAAATTTATACACTTGAACGTTTTACTTGTATGTACATAAACGAGGTTGTAAGATTGCATGGTATGCCAGTATCCATAGTTTCTGATCGAGACCCAAGATTAACTTCAAGATTTTGGGTTAGTTTACAAAAAGATATGGGCACAGATTTATGATTTAGTTCGGCATATCATCCATAAACGGACGGGCAGTCGGAGAGGACTATTTAAACTCTTGAGGATCTATTAAGACTCTGTATCCTTGACTTCAAGGGAAGTTGGGACAAGTTCTTACCATTAGTAGAGTTTTCCTACAACAACAGTTATCAAGCAAGTATTGGCATGGCTCCATTTTAGGCATTGTATGGAAGAAAGTGTCGTTCTCCAGTATGCTGGGATGAGGTGGGAGAAGCAACGTTGTTGGGACCGAAGTTGGCACGTATGACTACGGAAAAGATTCAAACGATCCGACAACGTATAAAAACCTCACAAGATCGACATAAGAGTTATGTTGATCATCATCGAAAGGACGTGGAATTCAATATTGGAGATCATGTGTTGTTACGTGTTGCTCCATGGAAAGGAGTTACGAGATTTGGGAAGAGAGAAAAGCTCAATCCTCGATTCATTGGCCTATTTTTAATCCTCGATCGAGTAGGAACTGTGGCCTATAGACTCATTTTACCGCCAAGTATGTCTCGTGTTCATAACGTTTTTCACATATCCATGTTAAGTAAATATATGAAAGACCCGAACCACATTATTGAGTTAGAACCGGACGAAATAGCGGAAGATTTAACGTATGAAGAGGTTCCTGTTAAAATCTTAGATAAAAAGGAACATATTCTACGCTCCAAGGTTATACCTCAAGTTAAAGTGTTGTGGAGAAACAACGATGTTGAGGAAATGATCTGGGAGTTAGAATCTGAAATGAAATCAAGGTATCCTCACCTCTTCGACATACCAAGTACGTACCCTAATTTCGAGGGCAAAATTTCATAAGAAGGGGAGGTTGTAAGGCCCCAACTTTTATAAATAAAGATGAATTTTTCTATAAATATCATTTTTGAATATTAAGGTGTGAATTTGTTATAATGTTATAGTTGTGGGTAATATTTATAAATTTTGCAAAGTAAGCAAGTTGTTTTATAATATTCGATTGGTCAGGGAATATTCATTTTAACAGGGAATATTTGTACGACGGCACAATCATTGGTGGACCCCACAACGTAATTATTATCGGAATGAGAAAACGACAGAAATATCTTTTTATAAAAATAACGGCGGAAGCTTTACCGTTAACTGTTGGATTAACCTGTGGTAAAAGTATAGTAATACGCGTGGTTGCATAGTAGCACACGATGTTGATTATTGATGCTTACGTGAGAAGTCACTCAGTTTTGTTCAATTATTGCTACAGTAATTGTTGCATTGTATCTCACGTTATTTGATTCAATTATTATCACAATAATTTATATTATTAAATCAATAATTGAGATGGCATGTTATTCATATTATTATTTGTATAATTAACAATGTCTAGAAAGTTCTGTCGAGGAGGGGTTTGGTCACCTAATTGCACGCCAATAGGGAGAAATCCTTATTGGAAAGCCCCCTCTTTCCTGGGAACGACCTGGTTGTTAATATTGAAAGTTATAATAATATGAATAAATGTTGTTAAAAATATTGACGAGATTTTTATGAAGTATTTATTGTAAATTTTACTTATTATTTGGATCCCTATTTACCCATTTTTCAAAATAATTGGTAGAAAATTATTTAATATAATAAAGGTGGGACCACATGTGGGCTTCTATTTACCCATTCTATACTCATTTGGTTAAAGTTTTGGCTTCTATACTCCATGAAATTAGTAGAATATCCTTAAAATTTGTGTTTCATCCAGTATCTTTTCATGAAAATATTATTCTGAGCATTTTTGATAAGTTTTAACTTTTTTATGTCGGAGTACTATTCACAGGTTACTATTCACGAAGTACTATTCATGGGGTACTATTTACTCGAGTACTATTCACCCGGGGTACTATTCATGATAAAAATTGATTCGTTTTCGGTCCAAATCATTTTTGGTGCAATATTATTCTTGAATTTTACTCCACAAAGCAGTATCATATTGACAATTTGGACATTATTGAATTCTGGATAAATTAAATTATAACTCTTTAAAAATTTATCCTTTGCTTTCTTTTAATTGAATTCTTATATCATTGTCATCATCCTCATGCTTATATTATGTTGAAAGTTATCTGTGGCATGTAGAGCATAGATGGACTTCGTATGATTATGACCAGGGATTATTCGGTATAATCATTACCGTAATGTTACAAATGATGTGGTAAAAGTCCTCATTGGCCCGTAGTGCATTGATGGACAGTTGTTGGCATGATCATGACCATTGATGAAAACGCGAATATCCTCGCCCGTAGTGTACGGATAATTTGTGGTCGTGATACTAATGAATATCCTTGGTAGTAGTGCGGGGATGATGTGGATTATTTATTAAGATGAGTCTCGATGATAAAATTGATGATAAATTCTTTTAAATCATAGAAGATAGTAAATATCATGCTCTACTACTTGACTCTTCTAATGGATTGCTTGTTCATTGCAGCAGCTTAAACTTGATGTCTATTATATTTTATCGGTTTAACAACATTGCTGAAAAGCTAACAATAATTTATTCTCGCATTATCTTAGTCATAATATTTCTTACTGGGCTAGTTGAGCTCACCCTTTTCTTTCATTGTTCTCTTCAGGAAATGAGAATGTAGCTGGGACTAGTCGGGAAACAGAGTGACGGTCCAGATGTTTGCATTAGTAGTCCTCACTATTCTGTGAAATAGTGTGATAATAAATGTATTGAGGACTTATTTTGAGTTTGAATACTGTCTAGAAGACATTATTTGCTCATGATGTATATTTAAGTTTGTATTTGTACTCTGTACCATGTATTTGGCGACTCTGAATAGGTGTTGTATACCTATTTTGGGGGCGTCACAGTTAGTGTGTAAATGTAATGTATAAACAATTTATGTTTATATCTTCCGCAATAGTTATGGAAATAGTATACCAGATCCTTGGTGTTTATGACCGGGATTTGGGGATGCTACACTTATGCACCGGTAGCACGAGTTACTTCCATTCAAATTCTTTTTGCCTTAGCTTCATTGTATGATCTTTATGTTTATCAAATGGATGTAAAGACCGCATTTTTGAATGACAATTTGAATAAGGAAGTATATATGGAACAACCCGAAGGGTTTGTTGGTCCCGGTAATGAGGCTAAAGTATGCAAATTAGTTAAGTCCCTTTATGGTCTAAAACAGGCACAAAAACAGTGGCACGAAAGATTTGATGCGGCTATTATAAACTTTGGGTTTAAATATAATAGTGCAGATAGGTGAATATACTCCAAAACCACTTACGATTATATGGTGATAGATGCATTTTATGCGTAGATGATATGTTGATCATCAGTACGAATATGGTTGGAGTAAATGAGACTAAAAAGTATTTATCCTCTGTCTTTAAGATGAAAGACTTAGGTGAAATAGATACTATTTTAGGCATCAAAATTAAAAAACATAGTGGGGGTTATGTATTGAATCAATCTCATTATATTGAAAAAATATTAATTAAGTTTAGTCATCTCAAGTTCAAGGAGGTGAATATTCCTTTTGAGAATGGAGTTAAACTCAAAGAAAATGAGGATAGAGCTATTGCACAGCTAGAATACGCAAGTGCTATTGGTTGCCTTATGTATGCTATGCATTGTACTCGGCCAGATATTTCTTTTGCAGTTTCTAAACTTAGTAGATATACGAGTAGTCCTAATGTTGATCATTAGAAAGCTATTGGAAGGGTATTTGGATATCTAAAATGAACTAATGGCATAAGATTGTTTTATTATAAATTCCCTAGTGTTTTGGAGGGATACTCTGATGCAAGCTGGATTAATAGTGTGGGAGATAATAAATCTACAAGTGGGTGGATTTTCACTCTTGTTAGTGGTGCTGTTTCTTGGGCAAGCAAGAAACAGACTTGTATTTCTCACTCTACTATGCAGTCAGAGTTTATTGTTTTGGCTCAAGCAGGAAAAGAGGTTGATTATATTAGATATATGTTGTTAGACATAGATCTATGGCCAAATCCAATGTCTCCAATTTCACTATATTGTGATAGTGAAGCTGCGCTAACAAGAGCGTATAGTGGTACCTATAATGGTAAGTCTAGACATATTGGTCTAAGACATGAATTTGTGAGACAATTGATACATGATGGTATCATAACTATTGTCTATGTGAAGTCAAGTAAAAACTTGGTTGATCCACTTACTAAGCCTCTGACAAGAGATTTAATAAGTTTGACTACACGAGATATGAGACTTAAACCATTCTGAGCCAAGGGTGATGGGAACCCAACCTATTACTAGGTTACCCCTAGTTTATTAGTTCAATTGGAAAAATAAGTCACAGTTGTTGGCCGTGTTACTATCAATTTGGTCTTATATGTAATATATGATAGTAATGTCTATTGCACGACCGAGGATGAGCTACGCTCTTAACAAAGTGTTGCACTTTGTGTGTGTATGATAACTCCGGTCATATCATTTGAAATAGAGGTTCAATCTACGGACACCATCTATTTTGATATGACTTTGAGTTGTTTATACTAAAAGAAGGTTCAATGTTCGTCCACCTTCTATTATGCAAGGTTCAATGTTCATCACAGTTGTTGGCCATGTTACTATCAATTTGGTCTCATATGTACTATATGATAGTAACGTCTGTTGCACGATCGAGGATGAGCTACACTCTTAACAAAGTGTTGCACTTTGTGTGTGTATGATAACTCCGGTCATATCATTTGAAATAGAGGTTCAATCTACGGACACCATCTATTTTGATATGACTTTGAGTTGTTTATACTAAAAAAAGGTTCAATGTTCGTCACACCTTCTATTATGCAAGGTTCAATGTTCATCACAGTTGTTGGCCGTGTTACTATCAATTTGGTCTCATATGTACTATATGATAGTAACGTCTGTTGCACGACCGAGGATGAGCTACGCTCTTAACAAAGTGTTACACTTATAGCAACAGGAATGCTAGAGAAACATTTTGCCTATATGAACTAGAAGTGAAGCCGCTTCTTATATAGAGTTATGGTTTACTCTCTTAGAGGTTCAAGAAACATGATATTGTGCATGGCTTTAATAGCACAAAGTGATTATTATGCTCACCGTAAAGGGAGGTTTTGTGTGTGTATGATAACTGTAATAACCCAATATTTTCAATAAGAAATTTTGCGAATAAATTTTTTTATATATATAAAGGTGGGATTATGTGCAAAGTAAAGTATATGTATATATCTGATAAATAAAATTATTTATTAGATGTAAATAATTTCTTATTAGACTTATTGATCATTATAGATTATATTCTTATAATAAATTAATTTTGTAATAAAAATATTTATTATTTATTTTCCATGAAAATATGATTATTGTATATATGATATGGATATTATGATATATGTATATTATATTAATTAAGTTAATTATTTTAACTTAATGGTATCTCATGAAGGTTATATGGGATATAAATTCAAAACCCTAAGTCCTAATTTTGAATAAGGAATGAGAATAATAATATAATATTATTTATATTTCATAATATAAACATCTCTTATATGTGTGTAATGTTAATGTGTGGAACAGTTATAGTAAAAAAGTATAAATCCTAGCATTACTGATAAACTATAGTACAGTGTCAAATATGACTATAAGATTTGTTAAGTTATGTGTTATGACCATTATTATGTTTAATGTTAATTAGGTAAACCCTAATTGACATTTAAAAACCCTAATTACTAGATCAAGACCCTAATTACTAAGTTATAAACCCTAATTACTAATTTAGCAAGCTTAAAGGTAATTAGTATTTTACAAAGCCTATTTTGCAAGCCTAAAGTGATTAGGAAACCTAATTCAATTAGGAAACCCTAATTCACATTTCTAGAAACTAAGATTCCCATTTTGCCCTTAATACACAATTCTAGCTTTAGAGCTTAGGAAACCTTAGGGTTAAACCCTAAGGGTCAAACCCTAAAGGTTAGAATGAATTGTCAACCTTGCCACTAAAAGTAAAAGCCAAAGACCAAATTGCCCTTCTTGCATTATTTAATAGATAACTTGTAAAACTTGCCATAACTTTAGTTGGTGACCAACTCTAGCTAGCCATGTGGTCTAGTAATAGCCTTTAATCAATAAAAATTTGATAGACATGATCAACCATGAGCATTACACCATGTTATATAGGATCAAAGAGAGAGAAAGATTACTAACTTGCTCATTTATACACCAATACTCAACCAAGACTCTCTCAACTTCAAACCTCCGAAATTACCTTGCTAGACCAGTCCCCAATCAAGCCCCACTATCACTTATAGCAGATCAGAAGTCAGATTCTAGGATCAAAGCTAAAAAGGAGGTATAAACCCTAATCTTTAAAATCTTATGATCTGATGTTAAATGTTGTTAATGATTAGTTAGATATGTGTTAGAGGGTGTCTTTTAATGATCTGGGTTGGTATTTAGTGAATCCATAACATTTATATGCTCGAATCTAAGTTTTTACAAAATCTGGGAAATTTTCAAAAATGGTCTGACATTCGGTTGTCAGACCATATAGATCTTTATCAGGTTATCATTGTTGTTGTTTAAGTGTTTGATCTTGTAGTATGTTATGCTAGCTTTGATATAGAACTTGATTTGGAGTCAGATATGTTGTAGATTTGATGTTATTCTTGGTCAAAACCCATTGACCGGGCATGACCAGAGGAAATCTAGGTAACCCAGAAAGTAGTTTGCAGTGTCTGACAAGATTTGTTAAGCATTAGATCTGACAGTACTTTGATGTTCTGTTATGGATCTTGAGTATAAGTTGTAGTATGTTATATTAACTTTATATCCATGCTTTTAGAACCTCTATATATCAAATATACTGGGTTAAGTGACCGGTCAAACCAGCTCAGTTGATCACAGTTCACGTTTTCTGGGTAACCCAGAAAACGTTTGAATGTGTCCTCTGACAAGGTTTGACCAGGCTATATCTTCTTGATCTGCTGATATTTTGTTGATATTTTGTGTTAGATCTCTTCATTTACATACTAGTTACACACTGGAGCTTATAGATCACTAAAACATTGCACGATAAGTGTGGCGCCCCCAAAATAGGTATACATCACCTATTCTGAGTCGCCAAATACATGGTACAGAATACAAATACAATTTTAAATATACAACATGAGCTGTGAGTTTTAATACAAATATTGTCTTCTAGACAGTATTAAAACTCAAAATAAGTCCTCAATACATTTATTAACACACTATTTCATAGAATAGTGAGGACTACTAATGCTATCGTCTGACAGGCCACTCCATTCCCCGACTAGTCTAGTCTCGCTACGTTCTCATTTCTGAAGAGAACAATGAAAGTAAAAGGGTGAGCTCAACTAGCCCAAGAAAAAATATTATGACTAAGATAATGCGAATAAAATATCATTAGCCTTCAACAATGTTAAACCGATAAAATACAATAGACATCAAGTTTAACCTGCAGCAGAATAAGCAATCCATTAAAAGATTCAGGTAGAGATTAAAATCACTTTCTTTTATGATTTAAAAAGGTTTTTCATCACTTGTATCGGCGAGACTCGACAATAAATAATCCACATCATCCACCGCACTACTGACCAAGGATATTCATTAGTATCACAACCACAAATTATCCATGCACTACGGCCAAGGATATTCGTGTATTCATCAATTGTCATGATCATGCCAACAACTGTCCATCAATGCACTACGGGCCAATGAGGAATTTCACCACATCATATGTAACATTACGGTCATGATTATACCGAATAATCCCTGGTCATAATCATACCAAGTCCATCTATACACTACAGGCCACAGATGACTTTCAACATAATATAAACATGAGGATGATGACAATGATATTAAATAAAACAAGTTCAAGAATTAATTTATCCTAGAACTAGTAACGTCCAAATTGTCAACATGATACTTCTTTGTAGAGTAAAACTTAAGAATGCTCAGAAGAATATTTCCATGAAAAGATATTGGATGAAGCGCAAATATCAAGGATATTCCACTAATTTCATGGAATATAGAAGTCAAAAATTTAACCAACTGAGTATAATAAAGAATGGAATAACAAAAAAAATCACCAGGCATGCGATAGACCGCACAGACAGGTTATTCCAACAGAATAATAAATAATGGAACCAGGTCGTGCGTAAACGCATAGACAAGATATTCCAACAGAAAAATAAATAATAGAACCAGTCACAGAAAGCGCATGTAGGCGAGGATATTCAACAGAATAATAAACAATGAAACGGTGTCATGCGTAAACGCACAGATAGGATGTTCCAACAGAATAATAAATAACGGAACCAGGTCATGCGTAACGCACAGACATGATGTTCCAACAGAATAATAAAGAATGGAATAACAGAAGAATTTCATCATGTATGCGATACTTCACATAGACAAGTTATTGCAACATAATAATTATGAATGGAATAACAGGAGTTCTCTTCATGAAGACGAAAGAAAGAAATAATACCCCTTCCGTAAAAGAAGTGTATTTCAACTGGTAGAGTGAGGATATTCTTGAAGAAAACTTGCACTACACTCAAAGCTTCTAAAAACTCTAAGAAATACGCTCAAGATTATAGAAGAATTCTCTGAACTACTGGTGTGATTTTCAATTCTAACTAAGCATCTTATTTATAGGAAAATAGAAAGGATACTATGCTGCACTATGAAATATAATATAATATATTCTATTTATAATCTAATAAAATAAAACTAATAAAATATTATATATACATATATATATATATATATATATATATATAATCGCATTATCATTCATGGGTTACAACCCCGTGAATCAACATCCCACCTCCAGATTCTCATCTCAAGCCCTTATATATATATATATATATATATATATATATATATATATATATATATATATAAAACTTATATATATAAAATAAACTTAATAAAGCACTCTGACTTTTCCATGCCAACCAATTCATTTTGATTCCCGTGAATGCTCTCCACTTATTCCACCCGTGAGACCCACCTTATATATATATATAGAATAATTTATACCGATTATTATAAAAAAAAAAGGGTAAATAAGCAAAATTTACATCAAATACTTCATAAAAATCCTCAATATATTTAACAATATTTATCATCATTATTATAATTCACAATATTAATCGACGACGTGTCGTTCCTCGGAAAGAGGGGGCTTTCCAATAAGGATTTCTCCCTATTTACGCGCAATTAGGTGACCAAACCTCTCCTTGGCAGAACTTCTAGACATCGTTAATATTGCAAATAATAATATTAATAACTTTGTCATCTCAATTATTGATTTAATAATATATAAAATATCGACAATAATTGAATCAAATAACGTGAGATACTATGCAACAATTCTTTGAAGCAATAATTGAACAAAACCGAGTGACTTCTCACGTAAGCATCAATAATCAATCACGCAGTGCTACTATGCAACCACGCCAGACATCGTATTTTTACTACTAAAGTAGTTCAACAGTTTTAACTATAAAACTTCCATCGTTATTTTCATAAAAATATTTTTTTATCGTTTTCTCAATCCGACAATAATTCCGTTATGGGGTCCACTGAATGATTGTATGTCGTCGTCTGCGAATATTCCTGTTAAAACGAATATATCCCCGACCAATCGAATAATATAAACAACTTGCGTACTTTGCAAAATTTATAAATATTACCCACAACTATAAAATTATATCAAATTCATTCCATAATATTTAAAAAATGATATTTATAGAAAAATCATCTTTATTAAAAAGTTGGGGTCTTACAACCTCCCCTTCTTATGAAATTTTACCCTCGAAATTAGGGTACGTACCTGGTATGTCGAAGAGGTAAGGATACCTTGATTTCATTTCAGATTCTAACTCCCCCGGGTCATTTCCTCAACATCGTGGTTTCTCCACAAAACTTTGACTTGAGGTATAACCTTGGAGCGTAGAATATGTTCCTTCTTATCCAAGATTTGAACATGAACCTCTTCATACGTCAAATCTTTCGCTATTTCATCCGGTTCTAACTCAATAATGTTGTTCGGGTCTTCCACATATTTACGTAACATGGGTATGTGAAAAACGTTATGAACATGAGACATACTTGGCGGTAAAGCGAGTCTATACGCCACAGTTCCTACTCGATCGAGGATTAAAAATGGGCCAATGAATCGAGGATTGAGCTTTTCTCTCTTCCCAGCATACTGGAGAACGACACTTTCTTCCATACAATGCTTCAAATGGAGCCATGTCAATACTTGCTTGATAACTGTTGTTGTATGAAAACTCCACCAACGGTAAGAACTTGTCCCAACTACCCTTGAAGTCAAGGACACAGAGTCTTAATAAATCTTCAAGAGTTTGAATAGTCCTCTCTGATTGTCCGTCCGTCTGAGGATGATATACCGAACTAAATCATAAGTCCGTGCCCATAGCTTTTTGCAAACTAACCCAAAATCGTGAAGTGAATCTTGGGTCTCGATCAGAAACTATGGATACTGGCATACCATGCAGTCTTACAATCTCGTTTATGTACATACGAGCAAGACGTTCAAGTGTTTAAGTTTCTCGTATTGGTAAGAAATGAGCAGACTTGGTCAATCTATCAACAATGACCCAAATTGCATCTATGCCTTGAGAAACCTTGGGAAGACCAGTAACGAAATCCATGGTAATGTGCTCCCACTTCCATTCTGAAATTTCAAGTGGTTACAATGGTCCTTTTGGTACTTGATGCTCCGCCTTGACTCGTTGATAAGTTAGACACCTTGAGATAAACAGCGCTATCTCTCTCTTCATATTGCTCCACCAAAATGTATGACGAAGATCACGACACATTTTGGTACTCCCAGGATGGATTGTAAACAGTGTGTTGTGCGCCTCCATCATGATTCTTTCTTCTAGAATAGCACCTTCTTGCACTTTCTTCCTCATACGCATCAGCTCCAGGTCTGTAGCTTGAACAGCTTTAACTTTATCAATTAAAGTAGGTTCTACTCGTATATTCGCCATCATCACATGGGTCCCTGGAGTCTTTAACTCTATCTCCATCCTTTGCAAGTCACACAAAATGGGCCTTTGCGTTGTCAATATCGCACTCATACCCGCATATGATCTTCTACTTAATGCGCCAGCTACCACGTTCACTTTTTCAGGATGGTATTGGATGGTATGATCATAATCTTTCAACAGTTCAAGCCAACGTCGTTGTCGCATGTTGAGTTCCTTTTGAATGAAGAAATATTTGAGGTTTTTATGATCCGTAAAGATCTCCACTTTCTCCCATACAAGTAATGCCGCCAAATTTTAAGTGCGAAAACAATAGCTGCCAACTCTAGATCATGGGTAGGATAATTCCTCCCATATTCTTTGAGTTGTCGAGAGGCATAGGCTATAACTTTCCCATGTTAAATGAGAACACATCCTAACCCTTTGCCCGAAGCATCACTGTAGATGACAAATCCCTCCGAGCCAGATGGTATTGTCAGAACAGGTGCTAAAATGAGTCTCCTCTTGAGTTCTTGAAAACTCTTCTCACATTCCTCGTTCTAACCGAATTTTGTATCTTTCCCAGTCAGCTGAGTTAATGGAGTAGTGATTCGAGAAAACCCTTCTACGAATCTCCGATAATAACCAACTAAGCGAAGAAAGCTACGTGCTTGATCCATGATTTAGGTTGCTCCCGACTTTGAATAGCTTCAATCTTTGTTGGGTCAATGATATTCTATGACTTGATACTACGTGCCCAAGGAATGCTACTTCCTCAAGCCAGAACTCGCATTTCTTCAACTTGGCATAAATCTTATATTCACAAAGCTTTTGGAGTATCAGCCTCAAGTGTTGCTCATGATCTTCACAGCTTTTGGAATAAATAAGGATGTCATCAATAAAGACGACCACAAAGTGATCCAAATATTCCTTGAATACTCGGTTCATCATATCCATGAAAGCAGCAGGAGCATTAGTCAATCCAAAAGACATGACTAGAAATTCATAATGCCCGTCTCGAAGTTCGGCCGTCTTTGGAATGTCATCTGCTACGATCTTCAATTGGTGATATCCTAATGAAGATCAATCTTTGAAAAGAATTTGGCTCCTTGTAACTGCTCAAACAGGTCATCAATACGTGGCAATGGGTACCTATTTTTGATGGTGACATGATAAAACTCCCGATAATCAATACAAAGTCGCATACTCCTATCTTTCTTTTTCACGAATAGAACAGGAGCACCCCAAGGAGAAGTACTAGGACGAATGAAACCGATGTCTAACAATTCCTGCAGTTGGGTCTTTAACTCCTGAATTTCAATAGGAGCCATTCGATATGGGGCTTTGGAAATAGGTTTCATACAGGGTTCAAGGTCGATACAAAATTCAATTTTACGCTTCGGGGGTAGGCCAGGAAGTTCTTCAGGGAATACATAAGGAAATTTATTAACAATAGAGATATCATTCAAAACTGACGTATTTTTGTTTAGATCCGTGACATGATCTAAGAAAGCTTGACATCCATTTTAAAATAAACGAATAGCTTTATGGCTTGAGATGACAGTGATTGATTTTAATGGTTTGGTTGCTTGAATTCATATAATAGGTTGGTTAGGAATATAAAAGCTAACAACCTTACGAAAACAATCAATTTTTGCATGATGAGTAATTAACCAATCAATCCCTAGAATTACGTCAAATGCAAGTATTTTCAATGAAATAAGATCGACATGTAATGTGAGGGTACCGATTTGAACCAAACAAGACTTATAAATAGTGGATGTAATGAAGGTTTCTCCCAATGGAGTTTCAACAGATAAGTCAAAGTCCAATTTCTTGAGTCAAATTTAAGCGTTGAAGCATGAAGTAGGAGAAATAAAAGAATGGGTAGAACCGGTATCAAATAAGGTATATACTTATTTAGAGTTTATGATAAGCTTACTCGTGATGACCTCGTTCGGGTTCCTTGCTTTACGGGAGGTTACGACAAACGCTCTCCCTTGAACTCTGGGTTTTGTCTTATGCAGGACGACCTTTGATGCCTCCATCCCACCGGACTTGTCTTCGGTGCATGACAAAATCGGGTCAGGTGACCTTCTCTTCCACAATTGTAACATGCTTTGGATGGCATCGCGTAGTTTGGACTGATGTGTCCCTCTCCTCCACATTTGAAGCATATGATAGGTGGTCATTCTCCTTCCTTAACGACAGGTGCTGACGTTGACGTCTTTCCATCATTGTTGAATCTCCTCTTCTTGAAATGTCCACTTTTATTGTCTTGGCCATGATTACCACCGAAGTGGTTACCATTTCTGGCATGTTGATTCCCTCCACGCTTATTGTCACCGCTTCGATGATTGTTATCACTGGTATTATCATTTTGCCGGTTGCTCTCTTTTGGTTGGGTTGACTCATTATCGCGCTCCAATAACTGAGCCCTATTAACAACATCTTAATACAAACACAGTTTATGAGAGATAAGATATTGACGTATCTCGGGTTTCAAACCTCTTAGAAACATTCGCGTCATTCTCTCCTCATTATTAACCAAATGGGACGCATATTGGGACAACTCGGCAAACTTGGCTTCGTACTGCGACACGGTCATGTTGTTTTGCTCCAGCTTGATGAACTCTACCTCTTTCATGTGACGAATACTTTTGGGAAAGTACTTGTCGTTGAAAAATTCTTGGAACTTCTCCCAAGTCATCTTCAGGTCACGGCGGGTTGAGTCGCTTTCTGATTCCCACCGAATGTCTGCCTCTTTCCATAACATGAAGGTGGCAAAGGGAACCTTTTGCTCCTCGGAGCATCCCAAGACATCAAATATCTTGCAGATCTGCTTTATCCATGTCTCCGCCTTAAGTGGTTTTGGCTCTCCAAAAAACTCCGTTGGTCCCAGCTCCTTGAACTGTTTGGCGGTGACCGTCCGAGAGTTGCCAGTGTTTCCACCTGCATTTTGGACAGGAGCTGCTCTTGCTTGATGTTTCATGAATTGCATAAAACCTCTGAACATTCCATCGTTCATCATCTGGTCTGTGTTGTTGTTTGCCTAAGGATTGTCGCCTTCCTGATGCACATTATCCTGATTATTGATCTGTGGAGACTCAACGGTCTCCTATGCTCCATTGATGTTCTCAACATTCTCGGATGTCATTTTCAAATACTGCCACAAAATAAGGGTTAATTAACATATCACATATTATCCCTATACTCTGACCGACCAATTAAATACCAACTAAACTTAGGTAGGTCATACTAGCGAAGGAATTCCCCGTCTCTCCCTCCTAGTTCTTCTCTCACATCTCTCACCGGGGATCATATCCTAAGCTTTGATACTGTTGTGATGCCCCCAAAATAGGTATACATCACCTATTACGAGTCGCCAAATACATGGTACGTAATCTGAAATACAATTTTAAATATACTGACATGAAATTTGTGAGTTTTAATACAAATATTGTCTTCTAGACAGTATTAAAACTCAAAATAAGTCCTCAATACATTTATTAACATACTATTTCATAGAATAGTGATGACTACTAATGCTATCGTGTGGACCGTCACTCCATTTCCCGACTAGTCCTTGCTACGTTCTCATTTCCTGAAGAGAACAATGAAAGTAAAAGGGTGAGCTCAACTAGCCCAGTAAAAAATATTATGACTAAGATAATGCAGAATAAATTATCATTAGCCTTCAACAATGTTAACTGATAAAATACAATAAACATCAAGTTTAACTGCAGCGGAACGAGCAATCCATTAAAAGAGTCAAGTAGAGAATAAAATCTACTATCTTTTATGATTTAAAAGGTTTTTCATCACTTTTATCGCTAAGACTCGACAATAAATAATCCACATCATCCACCTTTACGACCAAGGATATTCATTAGTATCACAACCACAAATTATCCATGCACTTTTCTGACGAGGATATTCATGTATTCATCAATGGTCATGATCATGCCAACAACTCGTCCATCAATGCACTACGGGCCATGATGACTTTTACCACATCATTCGTAACATTAAGGTCATGATTATCTTAAGAATAATCCTGGTCATAATCATACCAAGTCTATCTATGCACTTCATGTGCCACGAGATGACTTTCAACATAATATAAACATGAGGATGATGACAATGATATTCAATAAAACAAGTTCAAGAATTAATTTATCCGGGAACTAATAACGTCAAATTGTCGACATGATACTTCTTTGTAGAGTAAAACTTCAAGAATGCTCGGAAGAATATTTCCATGAAAAGATCTTTGGATGAAGTGTAAATATCAAGGATATTCCACTAATTTCATGGAATATAGAAGTCAAAATTTAACCAACCGAGTATAATAAAGAATGGAATAACAAAAGAAATCACCGAGCATGCGATAGACCGCATAGGCAAAGTTATTCCAACATAATAATAAATAATGGAACCAGTCGTGCGTAAACGCCGCATGACGATATTCCAATGCGAATAATAAATAAAGGAACGGGTCAAATGAAACGCAGCGTAGGCGGGATATTCCAACAAAATAATAAACAACGGAACCAGGTCATGCGTAAACGCACAGACAGGATGTTCCAACAGAATAATAAATAACGGAACCAGGTCATGCGTAACGCACAAACAGGATGTTCTAAGAGAATAATAAAGAATGGAATAACAGAAGAATTTCACCATGTATGCGGTACTTCGCATAAACAGATTATTCCAACATAATAATAAAGAATGGAATAACAGAAGTTCTCTTCATGAAGACGAAAGAAAGAAATAATACCCCTTACCGTAAAAGAAGAGTATTCCGACTGGTAGGGCGAGGATATTCTTGAAGAAAACTTGCACTACGCTCAAAGCTTCTAAAACCTCTAAGAAATACGCTCAAGATTATAGAAGAATTCTTTGAACTTCTGGTGTGGTTTTCAATTCTAACTAAGCATCCTATTTATAGGAAAATAGAAAGGATACTATGCTGCACTATGCAATAAAATATAATATATTCTATTTATAATCTAATAAAACAAAATTAATAAAATATTATATATATATATATATATATAATCGCATTATCATTCACGGGTTACAATCCCGTGAATCAACATCCCACCTCCAAATTCTCATCTCAAGCCTTTATATATATATATATGGGAAATGATCCATAGCAAGTATTTGCTATGGAGGAAAATTGGGCAAATAGCATCATAGCCGTCCATTATATAAATCAAGGGCGCAGATTTAGTACTAACATTGGCCGTTCGCCAGACGAAGTAGCGGAAGCTACAAAAATATGTATGGCCATCCGCCGACGATTTAATGAATTGTTTAAAAAATTTCCACCGACGTTACCCCAAGCAAGCAAGCACGCAGTACACGGTAAATGCAATAGAATACGACTATTAAACAGTTTTAATCTAATAATGCAACAGCGTGAATAAGCCAGCCAATATTTGTTATCTGATAAGGCAATAGTCAATGATGATATTGACTACGTAATTCTAATAAGGCAATAGTCAATGATGATATTGTTTTTGAATTCTAATAAGGCAACAGTCAATTACGCATACAATAAGAATCAAGTCCATATCATAAAAGGAATCAAATCCAAATCAAAGAAAGAAATAAAATATAGAATAGCCTTCAGGCTAAAAAAAAAACTCACATAAAATTCCAATAGTAAAAAAATTCAAACCTTATATTATTATCATATTTATTCCTTATAATTTCTTTTAAATATCCTCCCAAAAAAATATTAAGGTAGAAAACTGTGCAATTAATCAAGTAAGGCTTTGCAGGTCAAAATCATCCTGGAAAGTTTTCAAATATGGCAGAAGATATGTTTAATTTAAGTTCTTCAAATTCTTCTCATGATAATATTGACATGGATACTATTGGTGTTCATAACACGAACCAATCGTATATTAACGTTTCAAAAATTCCATAAGAGGGTCAGATTTTTTCTACTATCCAAGAGGCGGAAGAATTTTATTGAACATATGCACGTAGTTGTGGATTTGAAATAAAAATTGGGGCAACTCATAAATATGCTCACTCCAACAATTTGTCCAATCGACTTTTTACATGTAAGAAAGCTAGAAAACCAATTGGAAGAAATAAACAAGACGTTGATTCAAAAGAAAAAGGGATTCTATAGGTCGGACAATGTGCAAAGCTAGAATGTTTGTTGTTCATCTAAAGAAAGAAGATACCTGGAAAGTTTCAAAAATTGAGTTGTCTCACAATCATGATTTGGTGACTCCGGGAAAGAAAATTTTCATTCAAACACAGAAAAATATAACTCCTGTTGCCCGTAGTTTAATCGAAACTTTCACAAGGGCTGGAGTTGGGCCAAGTAAAATGATGAATGTATTTAGCGAAATAGGAGGAGGGGTGGAAAATGTCGATTTCAGTGATAAGGATATTCGGAATGTTGTACGAGATATAAGATGTGACAAAATAGATTCAAACGATGCCCAAGCAGCATTGCAGTACTTGAAAAAACTCTCAGCGGAAAATCCTCTATTTTTTTACGATATCAAACGAGATGAAGATAATCGCATAGAATGTATCTTGTGGATAGATTATCGATCAATGATAGCTTACAAAAATTTTGGGGATGTAGTGACATTTGATACAACTTATCGAACGAATAAGTATTCTATGCCGTTTATTCCGTTCACGGGGGTAAATCATCATTATCATTCCATCTTGTTTGGTTTTGCACTGATTCAGGATGAAACAGAGGATACTTTTGTATGGGTTTTTGAAAGTTGGCTTCAAGCGATGAACAACAAGGCACCGGTTACCATTATCACTGATCAGGACAAAGCTATGAGCAATATAATTGCTAAGGTTCTTCCACAAATACACCATGATCTTTGCACATGGCATATTAGCAACAAATTTCCAGAGAAATTACATACATTGTATGAATAGTACCCAACATTTAAACATGATTTTAACTGATGTGTGTATAAATCTTTGACCATTGCGAATTTTGAGGAGCGATGGAAAAAGTTGATGATAGATTACGAGCTGCATGACCATGATTGGCTCCAATCACTTTATGAGGTTAAGCACAAATGGATCAAGGCGTACACAAAAAAAAAATTTACAGCAGGAATGACGACTACATCCAGGAGTGAGGGAATGAATAGTTTTTTCGATGAATATGTGAATGCGACAACGAGTATCAAGGAATTTATCGTAAATACAAAAAAAGCACTTGAGAAGCAGGTCATGAGAGAGAGGAAAGCTGACTACGTAACTTGTCATCGGACCCGAAATATGACTCTTGAATCCCCGTTGGAAACACATGGAGCAAATATTTATACAAAAGAGATGTTCAGACGCTTTTAGATTGAGATAATAAAATCTCATAAGTACGTATTGCAGAAGCTTCAACATCTAACAACATCGGATACAAAGTCGTATGCATTGTGCAAGGCAAGCGACAACGAAGAATCAAATAGGTACGTTACTGTTCTTAGTAATGTTCAAACTGGGGATATATGTTGTAATTGTAAAAAATTTGAACATTCTGGTATGCATTGTAAACACATTATAATGTATATGATTGCAAAAAGTACAAAAAAGATACCTGATAAATACGTTATAAAGCGGTGGTGTAGAGATGGTAATAAAGTGAACGCTGAATTACCAAAGATTTTGACTGAAATGTCCAACTACGAGGAATCTCAAATGATGCGTTACAATTATTTGGTGACGTTGCTCTTGCGATTAGCTTCTACAGGATCATGCTCAATTAATGATTTTAAGCATGTCGTACAATTGTGCATTGACAATCAACCCATCGTTGAGAAATTTGACCTTGATGAAAATAACGTAAAAGAGGTTCCTAATATTCGAGAAGATGATGACCAGCCCATTGAAGATGAGCCGTTATTGGATCCTATTTGTTCGCAAACAAAGGGGTGAAAAAAAGCAACACGAATAAAGAGTGGGATCGAAGAGGCTGCAAGTCGTAAACAATTGAGAAAGTGTGCAATATGCAATATGATGACCAATAATGATAAGCGGAACCACTACAAAATTATGGGTCAAGAAAAGTCGGGTGTTTGCAGTTATCTTAATATGTGATTTTATGATTATGTAATGGCAAAACTATTTACTTTTGTTTACTTTTATGATTAAGCTGTATTAGCTCTTGGAACTTTTATGATAATATGGTCAGGGGTACTTTTATCTTTTGCCCTTGAATTTCTTGATGAGATGGAATTATAATTTATATTTCACCTCTGTTGCTCCTGTACATTTGGTAATTTGTGAAACATACTTAAAGTCGGACCTAAAATGTTTGGATGACCCACAGTGGTGATATATGATGCAGTAGCTTCATGCCATCTTATGATGGAATGTAATAGACCTGGTTCTCTGTTTTTAAATGGTACTGTAAATATTAGATTGTTGTATTTTAATTCCTCTTCTTCTCGCAACTTGTCAAACCAAAATTCGATATACCTTTTTCCCATGAGATGAGTTTCAGGTCTTCCGACATGCTTAGTATTGTACCTAACTCAGAAGTTAACGTGAATCCAAAAAATGAATATGATCCATTATTCCACTACTGCAGAGTAATAATTCTGCATATGTTGTTTGGGACATTAAACATAATGGAAAATACATGGACGCATGACAACTATAAGAAACATTGTTTCAAGTTGACTCACAAGTGAAGAGTAGCCTTCACATATCTTTCTTTAAAAACATATCCACAAATCTTCCACAACAGAGTCTCCTTCTGAGGTAAATTTCACCCCATCTACTTCAACTAACTCAGACTCTGCGGTTACAGCAACATTGGCCCTTACTGGATCACTGCTGCTATCTTGACCTGCAATCTCGTCAACAGTCTCAGGGTTAGCTTGATCAGACTCATCAATTGATCTCGCACTCCCATCAGCCTCCTCCTTTTCATCCACCTCCCCAACAATAGCCACTCCAGAACTTGGCAACTCAATATGTACTACTTCCACGATAGTCTCCTTCACTTGTAACTTTCACACCATCTGTTGCTTCAACAATCTGAGCACTTACTTGCTGAGTATTATCACTTTCAACAGTAGTTCATTTACCACCATCTAGGGTCCCAACAAAAACACTTTCTTTCACCGGTTCATCCGAATTCGAGTTCAAATATTCACCAGAAACAGTGTCTGCAACAGCCAAACTCTAATACAACAAACACATACCTTAGAACCTGACAGGAGTCACACTGCAACAGCCAATCCCTGCAAATGAGTTCATACACAGAGCCAATTTAAGCAAAGCAAGATCTTTCTCAGACTGCAAAAGCCAAACTCTAATACAACAAACAAATTGACACCCACATGAAATAGAAAAAAAAACTGACAATATGCTTCAATATTAGCAGTTTATAATATACAGAACTGTCCACCAGATAAGCAGTTTATAATATATAGATGCGAAAGTGACACCAGTCAACTCAGAACCTGTCCATTTTTTTAGTAGTTGTATTCTGTAATGGAACAGTAAAAAGATAATGCCGAAATGGATTCCACTAGATAAGCATATATCACAGTTCAAATGACCAAATAAGATTCTAGCAGTAAAAATTCTTAGCCGAAATGATGGTTTTGAAATATGAATACCACAACAATACAAACCAATGTAAACACAAACTTAAAAGACATCCACATTAACGTACATACAAAAGATTGAATCATTTTGAAAATGGTAACCGAGTTACTAAATCAACGTATTACAAAAGTTAGTAAAATATATATTAACTAGTCTTCAATTGAATCCGAATCTAAAGTTTGTTCGTTATAAATACGATTCAGGAATGTCCCTAGCTTTGCACATCCTAAGCTCATGTGCTATTCTATACCTAAAATTATAAGCCTTGTTAAGAGTCCACCTCGGTTCCTCCATGATGTTTATACAGTGCAAAAAAAATCCACGTACTTTGCAACATATATACCACAATCGTCTGCGTTCCATTGCCTTGGTCTATTCACACAGACTTCAACTTTCGGCTTCGCTTTTGGCCACTTTGCTGTAGGATTTGCCTGACGAAGCAGCAAAGGAATTAACTCTACCTATAAAACAGAAACCCATTACTTATAAGCCCGAAGTAGAAGGAAGTACATGTCTGTGTAATGACATGAAAAATAAGAAATATATTAATGAACTCACCACAATCGCAAAGAAGTTTTGGTATAATTGTGACAATGGCATTAATGGTTTGTCATCATAAAGTGGGTCAAGTAGCATTACTTTCCACTTGTTGACACTCCAAATAAACAAGCAAAAATGACTGTTGGTTTCGTTGAAGACTGGAACGAATATGTAATCACACTCATGTACTGGGGCACCAACTGTAGGAGTGATGACTTCTTAGAAATTTTCGTATTGTTGGCATGTCTACTCCGGCACTTGGTAAGTTTTGGGTACCTAACAACGCAAAGTACGTTGGCATGAAATAAAAGCGAGCCCATCTTTGGATACCTTCTGTACACATTTTAGCTTCTCTGTCTCGTAACAACAACAAATAAGCATCCAAGACATGTTCCCATAACCAACTATTGGGTCTCAAATAGTTAACATCTTTAAATTCAAACTTGTATAGACCTTCTGGATGGCTATGAGGAAAGTCTGATGGGTCGTGAGTTGGACTAAACCAATGATGATTTAGCTAATTGATTTTTTCCATCTTTAAGTACTTGAAAAAGTGAGTGTGCTTTGTTCCCTCCATCTTTCTAGCTGGCACTTTCTTACTATGTCGATTAGAAGGGCCAACGCTAGGCTGAGTCTCTAGAACTGTAGGTTGGGATCCTGTCATGTCAATCTCCATCTGCCAAACTTGAGGTTGCGTTGAATTTGGATTGATTGGAACCCCTCTGTAGTCATTCATGAACGGCTGGTATAATGTATTGAACCATGTGTCATACATGGTTCTTAACTCAGGTGGGTGTCCAATTGACAACAACTTTTCAAATATGGATTTTGCACTCTCAATCTATAATTGAATAAAAAAATTATATTAATAAAACAAGATAATCAGTTAAAAACACAAAAACATTAATAAATATTATAAATTGAATAACTTACAATGTTTACAGCCATATATTGGTCAATGAATACCCGTGGCTCATAATCGTCCCCTTGACGCCTAAAGGGTCGAGGATGGTGTATCCGTCTCCGAGTAATTTCTCTGTACCATATCATATAATCCTCGGTAGATATATGCTGCAAAGCCTCCAACACTTGTCCTTCTAAACTCTCCATGTGTGCATCCCACAAACGAATATAGTTGGCCCTATGATTTTTAAAATTTATTCTCTCAAATAATTTATGTTCCTTCCGCAATTCCACCATATTTTTAGCATTAGATGGATACGACTGCAAATATCCAAATTGCCTCATAAATCTATCAGGCATTTGGAACTATACAATGTCGTAATGTATCAATGGTATACGAGCAGCTCCACCTAACCTTGCCTCAAAAAAATCCCAAAATAAACGTCTATCAAATAACTGATATGGACGCCACACCCCATCTGTTTCCAACATATTATCAAACTCTCCTCGGTAAAATAGAAGATGGTGATGTGGATTTTTAAGGCGCTGATATTGTTTTGAATTAGGATCAAAAGAGGAGTATGCCCAGAATAATGCCCTAGGTATTAACTTCTGGGACATAGGCTTAGGGGTAGGACGACCAATGTTGAACCGTTCATGAGCCCACATCATAAGAAGGGTTGCACAACCTGCGAATTTTTTCGTTGTTTTGAGAGTAGCCTCATGTAAACCCCTATACAAATACCCTAAAATTGCCGCCCCCCAAGAATATGTAACTACGTCTTCCAATCTTTCCAGTAACAACGAATATCTAGGATGCACAACATTTTTACTCTTGGTTGGAAACAAAATAGCGCCACACAAGTACAACAGATATGCCTTAGTGTGTTTTACGACATCATCTGGAGTAGCATCACCAGGTACTTGACCATATCTCTGTCTTAACCAGGGCAAACTTATGCCCCCCCTTTTATAGCATTGTTCCCACTCATCGACTACAACTTGTTGCCCAAAAACCCTTATAAAATAGCTTTTGGGGTTTTCTAATTCTCCGCAAGTCAAAGGTTTTCCTAATACGGGCAACCCAAATAAAAATCCCACATCCTCTAAAGAAATGTTAATCTCTCCACAATTTAAGTGAAACGTATTTGTTTCACTTCTCCAACGTTCAACTAGAGCAGATACAAGAGATGCATTAATCTTTGACACTATAGCTTGATGACAAAATATACCAATACCTAATTGTTCCAGCAGATATTCTTGTTGTTCAGTCAAGTTCTATTCAGTTAATTTTGCAAACATTTGACAAATTTCTAACACACCCCTATCCTACATGTCCAACAATATAAAAACAAAAATCGTCACAACATAAATGTTTGTAACAAATGATTAAGAAAATGAAATTTGGTATACATTAATAAACTTATAATATTTTGCCATAAGTCTGACGATACGTGATTTTCGTGGTCCCATAACACAATAGGATTAGCAGGTCCGGGATTAATATCCATATGTTTCCTAAACATTCATCAAAATGTCAAGTATTAAATAATTTATAAAAATTCCCATCAAAAACGGATATGAGCAAAATGAAAAATATAATAAACAAAGATATCACTCTCCAAGCACATGTTCTAAATACTAATTATCAGTAAGAAATAAGATGGAAAAATTTGCTTTGGTTTGAAAGAATCAAACAACCAATCTAACATGTGGCCTAAAATTAACTAATGTGTTACCCTATAACAATGAGAAAGCATCTCAAGTATAGGTTACACATTTACAGCAAAGAGATGCAACAAATTGAAGAGCACATACATTTGTCACAAGTAAATAAGTGGGAATTTAGTTTTTTTGCACAAGTAAACTTTTAAAAATTTTATTGAATAACAACAAAACACACTACTTTCACAAGAACGGTGAAAACTCTACTTTACGGAACAAAAAACTTTGTTTCTTCTCACTATATACAACAAAAGATAACACTTCTATATGTGCACACACCAAGGAAAATGTCATCATATGACTTTTCAATCGGAAGTCTTTCACAACTCAAACAATGCTGATTTTGAGACTTTCCAAAAATTAAGAAATTCCAAAATTTGAAAACCAGTTCCTCCAATGCTACCAAAAGCCAGAACACTAGACAAATCTCTACTAAACTGATCTTAGAACAGTATTATCTGAATCCTAATTCCAGAGAAATTACTTTTCTAAAAGTAGTCAACTATATAGTAAATTGAAAATGAGATATATGACCAACAACAAATTAACAGATTTTATAACACAAAATAACCAAAACTACATCTACTATAAAACCCACCTAGGGAAAAACTAGAAAATATATACCATAAGATTAACAGATAAGCAAAACTAAACACTGATACAAACTACTTGGTAGCAAAATCAGTCGAACCTGATACAAAAGCAAAAATACCTGAACAATCGCAGCAGGAAGGAGGGTTTGGTTTAGGGAATTGACATCCAAATCGAGGGTGCTCGTACGCTAGTTGAATAAGCCCATCGTAGTAGTAGATAGGGTTTGGTTTAGGGAATCGCAGCTCGATTTGGATTTTGAAATCCTTGGCTTTGATTTAGGAATCGCTGTAGGATGAAGGGTTTGAGGGTTTGGTTTTCAAACTCGCAGCAGGAGCAGAAGCAGAAGCGAGGGTGGTATGGAAGAAATCGCAATGTTTGTTGCTTAGGAATCGCAGTAGCATGGAGGGTTTGAGTTTGATTTAGGAAAAGCAGCAAGAAGAAGGTTATGATTTCGAAATCGCAGCAGGAGGGAGATCGAGGTTGCCGTAGGAAAGTTGAAGGTTACTGAAGGTATCTTTCAATTAGGGTCAATTTTGTCCGAAATTTGTTAAGTAGAGTCCGCTAGACTAACTAGCGGACGGGTTATTCCCTTTTTTAATCTGCGCCCTTGATTTATATAATGGACGGCTATGATGCTATTTGCCCAATTTTCCTCCATAGCAAATACTTGCTATGGATCATTTTCCTATATATATATATATATATATATATATATATATATATATATAAGGTGGGGCCCATGCGTGGAATAAGTGGAGAGCATTCATGGGAATCAAAATGAATTGGTTAGCATGGAAAAGTCAGGAGTGCTTTATTAAGTATATAAACATGGAAAAGTCAGAGTGCTTTATTAAGTTTAATTTATATATATAAGTTTTATATATATATATAATATTTAAATGTATATATATATATATACAGAATAATTTATACCGATTATTATAAAAAAAAATGGGTAAATAAGCAAAATTTACATCAAATACTTCATAAAAATCCCCTCAATATTTTTAACAACATTTATCATCATTATTATAATTCACAATATTAATCGACCAGGTCGTTCCCAGGAAAGAGAGGGTTTTTCAATAAGGATTTCTCCCTATTGGCGCGCAATTAGGTGACTAAACCTCTCATTGGCAGAACTTCTAGACATCATTAATATTGCAAATAATAATATTAATAACTCTGTCATCTCAATTATTGATTTAATAATATATAAAATATCGATGATAATTGAATCAAATAACGTGAGATCTTATACAACAATTATTGAAGCAATAATTGAACAAAAGCGAGTGACTTCTCACGTAAGCATCAATAATCAATACTGTATTGCTACTATCTGACTACGCGTATTCATCAGCACTTTTACTACTGGTAGTTCAACGGTTTTAAGCGTAAAACTTCCGTCGTTATTTTCATAAAAATATTTTTGTCATTTTCTCAATCCGACTATAATTTCATTGTAGGGTCCACCAATGATTGTGCTTGAGTCATTTAATATTCCCTGTTAAAATGAATATTCCCAGACCAATCGAATATTATAAACAACTTGCATGTACTTTGCAAAATTTATAAATATTACCCATAACTATAAGCGTGGCGCCCCAAAATAGGTATACATCACCCATTCTGAGTTGTCAATACATGATGTAAACAACTACAACTTTATTATTACAACAATGGCCTGTGAGTTTAAATACAAATATTATCTTCTAGACAATATCTATACTCAAATAAATCCTCATCACATTTATTGATACATTATTTTACAAAAATGGTGAGGACTACTAAACAACTCTCTCTAGAACCTTCATTCCATACCCCGACTCGTACTCGCTATATTCTCGCCTCCTGAGAAAAAATGGAACAAAAAGGAAAAGGGTGAGCTCAACTAGCTCAGTAAAGAATATTATGACTAAGATAATATACAACAAATTACCGTTAGTCTTCAACAGGGAAAAATCTAATAGAATATAATAGACAACAAATTTTAAATCAATATTCGCAGCGGAAATAATAATTCATTAGAAGAGTTAAGTAGAGAATGCAAACTACTATCTTCCATGTATGAATTTAAAAGTTCATCGTCTATCTTTTATCCCTGTAACATCAATCAATATATATCTGGAATCACATATTCATCTTTTGCACTACAAAAGCGAAGATATTCATCATTGGTCGTGTTCATCTAAACACTGTTCATCTTTTACACTCTGAGCCAAAGATATTCTTCAGAAATCATTCATCTTTGCACTACAGGCAAAAGATATTCCATAATATCATCATTTAAGATAGAAGATGATGAAAAATATTTTTAAAAAAAGCGAATCCAATTGAAACAAAATGATGAGGATTAAGGATTAAGGATTAAAGTACTTTGTTTTATTCACGTCCCAAAAATACCTCAAAAATAATCGCAGATGGTGTAAAATTCAAGAATGATCAAAACATAGATACTGATCAAAGCTAGTATCCGAATAGATATTTTGGATGAAAAGAAAATTTTCATTTTTCGATGAATAGTGCCATATTAAATGAATAATCTGCAGGTATCGTGAATAGTCTTGGTATATCGTGAATAGTAACTCAGACACCAAAAGTTCCAAATTTGATAAAACTTCAGATCAATATTTCAACATAATGATATTGAAAAAATAATATCATTACGAAAAATAATAATATCCCTTACCTCAAAAGATCGATCTTCTAAATTTGAAACACCTTGATATAAAGCTATGACTTGAACTTGCATAGAATAGCAATACTCAAATTATACTCAAAATACTCACGAGAATACGCTTCGATAATATAGAGAGAAAACTTGGGTTTACGGTGTGATTTTCAATTCTAACCTAAGCACCTATTTATAGGAAATTGCTAGAACACAAAGCGAAAAATTTAATATAATATTAATATATAAAAAATTTTCTACGCACATTCTTATAAATTGAAATCAGCTCATTTCAACAACCAACCAAGCCCACCAAACATATCAAAACGTTTTTCTAATTTAAATTATTTTAAACTTCCAAAATCAATTATTTGAGCTTGAACTTCAATAATTCATAATAAATAGCCCTTTTATCAGAAAATTCGAATCTCATGAGTTTTATAGGAAATTCAATTCTCTACAACTTTACAGAAGAAAGTTTTTCCAAATTCCAATCAGAAATTGACCGAAATCCACAAACGGGCGATTTTACAAAGTATAATCAAATTTCGATCGATAAATGGGGTCCACGACATGTTTAACATGTTTTAAACATTTATTGCAACAAAAATACTCTTCCTCCTCAGTATACTCATATATCCCACATTCGTTGTAAAAATATCACCATTATTATATTATTAAAATATAATAATACATTATCTTATCAGAAAAAGATAAAATTTCAATTTTCAACAATTGTCGCATTAAAATTTTTCTCCATCTATATCCACATAAAATCAATATTTTCCTCATCATATGAATCAATAATTAATTATTCACAAATAATATTACGAAATCACAATATTGACAACCAGGCGGTTCAGGAAAGGGGGCTTTCAATAAGAATTTCTCCTTCTTGGCCTTGATTAGGTGACCAAACCTCTCCTTAGACAGAACTTTCTAGACATTACCAATAATGTTATCTAATAATATTATTCGGATAATATGAATTATTGCTTCGATAATGAAAAATATTGTGTAATGACAATTATTGAAACAACAAATAATATAAAATATCAACGCAACAATTATTGAATCAATAAAATCTTCGAACCATTATTGAGTAGTGCCTTCTTACGTAAGAATCAATAATTGGTGCAATACCGTGCAATAACTCTTGTGTTTTAACCACCGAGTATTTTAACAAAGATTAATGGTAACAACTACGCCGCTATTTTTTTAACCAACTTATATTTGTCGTTTTCTTCATCCAATCGCTTTTTCAGTTATGGGGCCCACATATGGTCACTACCATCAGTCGTTAAATATTCCCCGGCATGAATATTCCACGACCAAACGAATATTCCCTAACCACAATGAATATTTTATAACCACTTACTTATTTTGAAATATTTGCGTATTTTACCCTAACTATCCACATTAATCACATCAACCCTTACTATTTCAAAATAATAAATAGAAAATTAAATTTCATTAATAATAAGTTGGGGTCTTACAACCTCCCTCCTTATGAAATTTCGTCCTCGAAATTGACGTGACGTACACAGTGTTTGAAAAGGTGAGGATACCTCGCTTCATTTCCGTTTCCAATTCCCGGTCATTTCCTCTATAAGCATGATTCCTCCACAAAACTTTAACTTGTGGTATGACCTTTCTTGGCGTGGGACATGCTCCTTCCTATCCAAGATCTTGACGTACCTCCTCATACGTTAAGTCTTGACTATTTCGTCTGGGTTCTAATTCTATAACGTGGTTCGGGTCTTTCACATATTTACTGAGTACGGATATGTGAAACACATTATGAACACGAGACATACTTGGAGGTAACGTAAGTCTATAGGCTACATTTCCTACTCGGTCAAGAATTTGAAATGGACCAATAAATCATGGATTGAGCTTTCCTCTCTTCCCAAATCTTGTAACTCCTTCCATGGAGCAACTCGCAACAATACATGATCCCCACACTAAATTCCACGTCCTTTCGATGAAGATCCGCATAACTCTTTTGTCGATCTTGTGCCGCTTGTATACGTTGTCGAATCATTTGAATCTTTTCGGTAGTCATACGTATTAACTTTCGGGTCCCAACAATGTTGTTTCACCCACCTCATCCCAACATATTGGAGAACGACATTTTCGTCCATATAATGCTTGAATGGAGCCACACCTATACTTGCTCGATAAGCTGTTGTTGTGGGAGAATTCCACCAATGGTAAATACTTATCCCAACTACCCTTGAAGTCTAGGACACGAGTCTTAATAGATCTTCAAGAGTTTGAATAGTCCTCTCGATTGTCCGTCTGTTTGGGGATGGTATGCTCAACTAAATCGCAAATCCGTGCCCATAGCTTTTTTTTGCAAGCTAACCCAAAATCTTAAAAGTGAATCTTGGGTCACGATCCAAACTATGGATACCGGCATGCCATGCAACCTCACAATCTCATTCACGTACATACTAGCAAGGCGTTCAAGGAATAAGTCTCCGTGACGGCAAGAAATGAAAGCGAGACTTGGTTAATCTATCAACAATAACCCAAATAGCATTGATGCCTTGAGAAACCGTAGGAAGACCCATAACGAAATCCATGGTAATGTGTTCCCACTTCCATTTCGAATCTCAAGTAGTTGCAACCGGACCCTTAGGTACAAGATGCTCCGCTTTTACACGTTGACAAGTTAAACACATTGAGATAAACTTTGCAATCTCTCTCTTCATATTGTTCCACCAAAATGTATGTCAAGATCACGATACATTTTAGTACTTCGAGATGGATTGCAAATGGTGTATTGTGCCTCCATCATAATCTTGTACTTCAAATCGAGTCGTTAGGAACACAAAGTCTAGAGTGGACTCAAGTATTCCTTCTTCATCAATTCTAAGCTTAAATAGCTCCTTCTTGTACTTTCTTCTTCATACGCATCGACTCGGGGTCGGTGGCTTGAGCAACCTTAACTTTTCTATTAAAGTTGGCTCTGTCGTATACTTGACATCATCGCTTTTCGTTCCGCATATGATCTTCTACTCAACGCGTCGGCTACCACGTTCGCCTTTCCAGGATGGTATTAAATAGTGTGGTCGTGTCTTTCAATAGCTCGAGCCAACGTCCGTTGCCGCATGTTGAGTTCTTTTTGAGTGAAGAAATATTTAAGGCTTTTATGGTCTGAATATATCTCCACTTTCTCCCCATATAGATAGTGCCTCCATATTTTTAGCGCTGAAACGATTGGCTTTTGCTAACTCTAGATCATGAGTAGGATAATTCCTCTCATACTCTTTAAGTTGTCATGAGGCATAGGCTATGACTTTCCCACGTTGCATGAGAACACATCCTAACCCTTTGCACGAAGCATCATCAGAGATAACAAATCCATCCGAACCCGGATGGTATTGTTAGAACAGTCTGCCAAATAAGTCTCCTCTTAAGCTCTTGGAAACTCTTCTCGCATTCTTCACTCCAAACGAATTTTGTATCCTTCCGAGTTAGGCGAGTTAATGGAGTAGCGATTCGAGAAAACCCTTCCACGAATCTCCGATAATAACCAACCAAAAAGCCCAAAAAGCTACGTGCTTGATCACCGACTTGGTTGCTCCCAACTTTGTATTGCTTCAATCTTCACGGATCAACAGATACTCCATGTTTCGACACACGCGTGCCCAAGGAATGCTACTTCCTCGAAGCCGAACTCGCATTTCTTCAATTTGGCATATAGTTTGTTTTCACGAAGCCTTTGGAGTACCGACTTCAAATGGTGCTCATGATCTTCACGACTTTTGGAATATATAAGGATGTCATCAATAAAGACAACAACGAATCGATCCAAATATTCCTTGAATACTCGGTTCATCATATCCATGAAAGCCGCGAGAGCATTAGTTAGTCCGAAAGACATGACTAAGAATTCATAATGCCCATACCGAGTTCTCGAAGGCGGTCTTTGGAATATCCTCGATTCTAATCTTCATTGATGATATCCGAACGAAGATCGATTTTTGAAAAGAATTGTGCCCTTGCAAATCGGTCAAACAAGTCATCAATACGAGGTAGAGGATACCTATTCTTGATGGTGACATGGTTCAATTCCGATAGTCAATACAAAGTCGCATACTCCGCCTTTCTTCTTTACAAATAAAACAGGAGCACCCCAAGGAGATGTACTAGATCGAATGAAACCGATGTCCAACAATTCTCGTAGTTGGACCTTTAACTCCTCGAAGTTCAATAGGAGCCATTCGATATGGGGTTTTAGAAATGGGCTTTGTACCAGTTCAAGATCAATAAAGAATTCAACTTCACGTTACGGGGTGGACAAGGAAGTTCTTCGAAATCGTCGGAAAGTCAATAACAACAGAATATTATTCAAATTTGACGTGTCTTTATTCAAATCCATAACATGGGCTAAGAAAGCTTGACATCCGTTTTTCAATAAACGAATAGCTTTATGATTAGATATGACGATTATTGATTTTAATGGTTTAGTTGCTTGAATTGCATAACAGTTGGTTAGGAATATGAAAACTAACAACCTTACGAAAACAATCAATTTTGGCATGATGAGTAGTTAACCAATCAATCCCTAAAATCACATCAAAAGCAAGTATCTTTAAAGAGATAAGGTCAACAGTAAGGTAATGGTGCCAACTTGAATCAAACAAGATTTATAAGCAGATGGATGTGATGAAAGTTTCTCCTAACGGAGTTTCCACAGATAGGTCAAAGTCTAATTTCTCCTGAGTCAAGTTTAAACGTTGAGCACAAGCGGGAGAGATAAATGAATGGGTATACCGGTATCAAGTAAGGTATAAACTTCGCAAGAATTTATAAATAGCTTACCGTGATCACCTCGTTTGGGTTCCTCGCGTTTTGACCGGTCACAACAAACGCTCTTCCGGAATCGTTGACTTTGACTTTTACAGGGATGATCTTTTGAGTCACCGTCCCCATTGAACTAGGTTTTGCTACCGTATAATCTCGAGCGATATGTCCTTCCTTTCCACAATTATAGCATACCTTGAACTGTTGTGGGCAGTTTGGACTGATATGTCCCTCTTTCCAGCATTTATAAAGATATAATGACCGTGGTCGTTCTCCTCCCTTAGAACCGATTCTTTGCCGATCGCTTCCTTCATATATTCGTTGTTAAATCTCCTCTTTTAAAATCTCCTCCCGACTCGCTTCTTCTTTTTTCATGGCCATGATTACCACCAGTGGTTACCATTTTGTCCGTCTGCTTTTTTCCATTTGGTTATCATTATTACATTGATCGCTATCTTTGGTACGATCTTGGTTGTGGTCCCTCGGTTGACCGTACTCAAGTATCTCGCTCTAATAATTGAGCCACATTTATAACATCTGAATAGAGAAAATTTATGAGAAATGAGATATTGACGTATCTTGGGGTTTCAAACCTCTAAGAAACATCCGCGTCATACGCTCCTCATTCTCCACCAAATGAGGTGCAAACTGGATAACTCTCGCAAACTTTGCCTCGTCTTTGAGACACCGTCATGTTATTCTCGCTCCGGTCTAATAAACTCCACTTCCTTCATATAGCCGAACACTTTCGGAAAGTATTTGTCATTAAATAGTTTCAAAAGCGCCTCCCAAGACATGCCGAGTCGGCTAGATGGAGTACGCTTCACGACTCCCACCAAGTGATCCGCCTCGCCACGGAACATAAAGGTGGCGAATGGAACCTTCGTTTCTCCTCCGTGCATCCCAAGACATCGAATATCTTGGTAATTTGCTTGACCCATGTTTCCGCCATGATCGGATCTCGCTTTCCCTTAAATTCGGTGGTCCCAACTCTTTGAATCGTTGTTTGTGACAACCCGTGAATTGCTATCATTTCCTCCTGTATTTTGAACACGAGTCTCCTCGCAAATGCGATTTTGCATGAATCGCAAAAAACTTCTAAACATCCCTCGTTCATCATCTCGCATTCAATGGTGTTGTTCACGGGAGGAACATTGCCGACTGTTGCACGTTCTCCTCGTTGGTGAGTACATGCGTCTCTCCTGGTCTCATTTCCATTGTTAATATTCTCGATCGACATTCTCAAATACTCATGTCATAAAACAAGGGTTAATTAAGAAATCAATATATCACATAATATCCCTATATCTGACTAACTAACAAATAAGCTTAGGTAGGACACACTAGCGAAGGATTTATTCGCCTCCCTCCTAGTTCTATTCCCAGATCTCCGCTTGAGATCATATCCTAAGCTCGATACCAACCATGACGCCCCCAAAATAGGTATACATCACCCATTCTGAGGTTGTCAATACATGGTACGTAAAAACAACTACAACTTTATTATTACAACAAGAAAAGCGTGAGTTTAAATACAAATATTATCTTCTAGACAATATCTATACTCAAATAAATCCTCATCACATTTATTGATACATTATTTTACAAAAATGGTGAGGACTACTAAACAACTCTCTCTAGAACCTTCATTCCATACCCAGACTCATACTGCTATATTCTCGCCTCCCCGAGAAAAATGGAACAAAAAGGAAAAAGGTGAGCTCAACTAGCTCAAGAAAGAATATTATGACTAAGATAATATACAACAAATTACCGTTGGTCTTCAACAGGAAAAATCTAATAGAATCAATAGACAACAAATTTTAAATCAATATTCGCAATGAAATAATAATTCATTAGAAGAGTTAAGTAGAGAATGCAAACTACTATCTTCCATGTATGAATTTAAAAGTTCATCGTCTCATCTTTTATCCCCTGTAACATCAATCAATATATATCCGGAATCACATATTCATCTTTGCACTACAAGCCAAAGATATTCATCACTTAGTCATGTTCATCTAAACACTGCTCATCTTTTACTACAGAGCCAAAAGATATTCTTCGAAATCATTCATCTTTGCACTACAGGCCAAAGATATTCCATAATATCATCATTTAAGACTGAAGATGATGAAAAATATTTTTAAAGAAACGAATCCAGTGAAACAAAATGACAAGGATTAAGGATTAAGGATTCGTACTTTGTTTTATTCACGTCCAAAAATACCTCAAAAATAATCGCAGTGGTGTAAAATTCAAGAATGATCAAAACATGGATACAATCAAAGCTAGTATCCAGAATAGATATTTTGGATGAAAAGAAAAATTTTCATTTTTCGATGAATAGTGTCGTATTCGTGAATAATACTAGTAATATCGTGAATAGTCTTAGTATCGTGAATAAGAATCTCAAACACCAAAATTCCAAATTTGATAAAAACTTCAGATCAATATTTCAAAGATAATGATATTGAAGAAATAATATCATTACTGAAAATAATAATATCCCTTACCTCAAAAGATCAAGATTTAATTGAAACACCTGGATATAGGCTATGACTTGAACTTGCATCAATAGCAATACTCAAATTATACTCAAAATACTCACAAGAATAAACTCGATAATATAGAGAGAAAACTTCATTTAAATGTGATTTTCAATTCTAACCTAAGCACCTATTTATAGGAAATTCTTTAGAACACAAAGCAAAAAAAATTTAATATAATATTAATATATAAAAAAATTTCTACGCACATTCTTATAAATTGAAATCAGCTCATTTCAACAACCAACCAAGCCCACCAAACATATCAAAACGTTTTTCTAATTTAAATTATTTTAAACTTCCAAAATCAATTATTTGAACTTGAACTTCAATAATTCATAATAAATAGCCCTTTTATCGTAAAATTCGAATCTCGCGAGTTTTTATAGGAAATTCAATTCTCTACAACTTTACTGAAGAAAGTTTTTCCAAATTCCAATCAGAAATTGACCGAAAATCACAAACGAAGCGATTTTACTGTGCTATAATCAAATTTCGGTCGATAAATGGGGTCCACCGACATGTTTAACATGTTTTAAACATTTATTGCAACAAAAATACTCTTCCTCCTCAGATACTCATATATCCCACATTCGTTGTAAAATATCACCATTATTATATTATTAAAATATAATAATACATTATCTTATCGAGAAAAGATAAAATTTCAATTTTCAACAATTGTCACATTAAAATTTTCTCCATCTATATCCACATAAAATCAATATTTTCCTCATCATATGAATCAATAATTAATTATTCACAAATAATATTACAGAATCACAATATTGACAACCGAGCGCCTTCTAGGAAAGAGGGGGCTTTCGATAAGAATTTCTCCTTCTTGGCGCAATTAGGTGACCAAACCTCTCCTTAGATAGAACTTTCTAGACATTGCCAATAATGTTATCTAATAATATTATTCAGATAATATGAATTATTGCTTCGATAATGAAAAATATTGTGTAATGATAATTATTGAAACAACAGCAATATAAAATATCAACGCAACAATTATTGAATCAATAAAATACTGAACCATTATTGAGTAGTGCCTTCTTTACGTAAGAATCAATAATTGGTGCAATACCGTATGCTTCGTGTGTTTTAACCAATTTAGTATTTTAACGAGATTAATGGTAACAACTACTGGCCGTTATTTTAACCAACTTATATTTGTCGCTTTCTTCATCCAATCGCTCAAGTTATGGGGCCCACATATGGGTCACATTTGTCGCATTTAATATTCCACGACCAAACGAATATTCCCCACAACAATGAATATTTTATAACCACTTGCTTATTTTGAAATATTTGCGTATTTTACCCCTAACTATCCACATTAATCACATCAACCCTTACTATTTCAAAATAATAAATAGAGAAAATTAAATTTCATTAATAATAAGTTGGGGTCTTACAATAACATTATATCAAATTCATTCCATAATATTTAAAAAATGATATTTATAGAAAAATCATCTTTATTAAAAAGTTGGGGTCTTACAATCAAACTAGGTGGTGGGAGCCCAAAGGTGGTGATTTCGAATCGTTTCTTCATTTACGGGCTACCTGTAAATGAAAAAATGTTTCGGCGACCTACTTTAGGCTCTTAGATCTCCGTTGTTATGCATGTTATGGTTATGTTTGTTGTTGGATTTTGTGGTCTTGCACTAGTACTACAAGATCCAAGTCATAGTTTGTACGGAAACACTTTTTTGTTAAGATTTGATCACGGTCAAACCTAGCATCCTCGAAACTCTGCATTATGGTGTTCTCGGTTTTAACTATGAACATGAAGAACACTATATAATGACGTCGCTATAGGTGGTCTTTAAATGACAGATTAAATATAAAATTATATTTTATTATATAATTATAGAAAATTAGTTTTTAATTATTAAAATACCAAATAAATTATAAAAAATTATTTTAAATTCTAAAAATAGTTTTAATTATTTTTAATATATTTCATAAATATTTAATACTTTTGAAATATTAAAGGTATTTAATTTATTTAATTATATATTAAATAATTATTTAAAATTGATTTTAATACTTTAAAATCATTTAAAAATTATATTATGGTATAAGAAAATATTTTAAGTTATTTTTATTAACTTTTAATATTTTGTGATGAAATTCATTAATAAATTAATATTAATGATAATTTAGATATTTGATAAATGAATTAAGCAAATAGATTAAAATGATTTTATTATATTAAAATCATTTTAAATAATAATAAGGTATTTAAAAATATTTTAATTATAAAATATAACTTTTAATATTTAAAGGTGAATTTCATTAATTAATTATTATTAATGATATTAAATTTATTTAATAATTATATTAAATAAGTGGTTTAAAATGGTTTTAAATATTTAAAAATCATTTAAAAGGGATATAAATGAATTAAAAATATTTTAAGTTTTAATTAATGACTTTTATTATTAGGATAAATAGTACATTAATATTTAAATATTAATGGTAATTGTTTAAAATGACTTTAAATGTTTTAAAAATCATTTAAGGGTAATATTAATGCTTTAAAAATATTTTGAGTTATTATAAATGATTTCATTAATGTTTGATATTATTTAAATATTAATGATAATAGAATTATTTAATATTTAAATCATTTAATAATAATTCCAGTTTGAAAAATTATGATAAATTATAATAATTAATTAAAAATTATTATAAGTCCTATGATTGATATTTAAATTATCCAAATTAATATTTGAGATACAGATTAGAGTTTTATACTCGGAAATTACCCGATAACGCTGTCGGTACACCAAAATGCTATCGAATTTGATTCGAACCTATATAATTTGATTGTATAAGTGTTTGTTTGTGCCTTAATGACTGATATAACTATGTGACAATGTGATTAGGTTATGTATTAACTGTAAATAATAGTATGATGTGTTATGATATGTTATTCTAATCAATAGAACCATCTTATAAATGATAGGTCGTTGAATTAAAGGTAGAACTAAGTTGTGTATGTAACGCCCCAGAAAATCGAACCTTTGTAAATACTTTTAATAATGAATAAAATGATATTATTTATTATTATTACGTGTTGATAAGATGAATATTGTTTTATAACCTAAAGACGTCGGAAAGCTGTAGTATTTTAACTACGCGAGAGAATTAAAGTGCTTGAATTTCTAAAACGAAAATAAAAGTTTTTCGAGAAATTTTTTGAAAAATACTATTCATCGATTTCTGCTCGGGAATTATTTTTGAACTTCCGAGAAATACGTAACATTATAATATCAAGGTGAGATTGATTATGTAATAATAATCTAAGTATGGAAAACGTAATATTTCGCATGCGGACCTAATTTGGGAACGTTAGGTTTATTAAGTGTTAAGGAAAGAAAGTTGTAATTGTATGATGTGTATGCATTGTACGAGGTAATGAACGTAAGTATAATACGACGTATTATACTATTAAGAATGGAGAATGAAATAACGTATATTACAAATTAATATACGAGCTAGCATACGAGAATTATACATGGTGTATATATGTTAAGTTATTAATGAAAGGTAAGGGACTTGTAGGATTATTAGATTAATGGTAGATGTGACGCCCCCAAAATTAGGTATACGTCACCCATCTTGGGTCGCCACTTACATGGTACATAAATTCTAATACAACTTACTAATATAAGCGTAAGTGTATAATACTGACATATAAACTGCGTGAGTTTGAATACAAATATTGTCTACTAGATATTATACAAACTCAAAAGGACTCCTCATTACTACTATTATCACACTATTTCACGTAATAGTGAGGACTACTAATGCTATCCTCTCGGACCATTACTCCGCTCCCTGACTCGTCCTCTAGCTATGTTCTCATTTCACGAAGAGAACAAAGAGAAAGAAAGGGTGAGCTCAACTAGCCCAAAGAAGAAATATTATGACTAAGATAATGCGAAATAATTTATCATTAGCCTTCAACAATGTTAAACCGATAAAATACAATAGACAACAAGTTTAATCTAAATGTGAAATAAGCAATCCATTAAAAGAGTCAAGTAGAGAATAAAGTCTACTATCTTTTAGGTTTTAAAAGGTTTTCATCATTTGTTATAAATGAGACTCGGTTTTAAAAATAATCCACATCATCGAATCACCCCGCACTTACTGACCAAGGATATTCATCAAATTATCAATGGTCACGACTATACCGAATCACCCCGGTCATAATCATACCAAAAATTATCCATCAACGCATTACAGTGCCACCGAGAACTTTTATCACATCATTTATAACAAGCCATGATTATACCGAATGATCCCCGTCATAATCATACTAAGTTCATCTATACACGTAAGTCAAGATAACATAATATAACATGAGGATGATGACAATGACATAATAATTCAATAAAACAAGTTCAAGAATTATTTTATCCAGAATTATTAACGCCCAAATTGTCAAAATGATACTTTATTTTGTAGAGTAAAATTCAAGAATGATCGTAAGAATATTTCCATGAAAAGATCTTTGGATGAAGCGTAAATATCAAGGATATTCCACTAATTTCATGGAGTATAGAAGTCAAAGATTTAACCAACCGAGTATAATAAAGAATGGAATAACAAAAGAAATCACCATGCACGCGTATTGCATGATGCGAAGTTATTCCAATGAATAATAATAACGGAACCAGTCGTCGTGAAATTCACACCGGCTGGATGATCCAACAGTAATAATAAATGTCTTTGAATAATAAACAATGGAACCAGTCCTGTAAAACACACGTATATGATATTCCAAATGAGAATAATAAATGCGGAATAATAAACAATGGAACCCGTGTCCGGTGTAAAACACACGCATGTGATATTCCAATGAATAATAAAGAATGGAATAATGAAAGGGAGATCACGAGGTATAGGGGATTCAGCGTATCAAAGTTATTCCAATGTAATAAATAAGAATGGAATAATATAAGGATTTCACCAAGTATAGGGTATGCCACCGTTATACATGTTATGTATAGGTATACCACTTTTACAGGTTATTCCAACAGAATAATAAGCAATGGAATAACAACAGTTCTCTTCATGAATAAGAAAGAATAACACCCCTTACGAGTACAACAAATAATATTCCCTACCTTAGAAGAACTGAATATTGGCAAGGTGAAGTAGCAGAATACTTTTCTTCTTTCTCTCTATAGTTTCTCTCTCTAGAGTTTCAGTGAATTCGTGAAAAATAATGAAGCACTAGGCCTCTATTTATAGAAGATTTCTAGCTTAGCACCTGCCATGTGAAAAGGCAAGTGGCTTGACGACTGGTGATGTGAAAAGAAAAGTGGTTTAACGCATCAGAATGTGAAAACGACAAGTGGTTCGGCCGCCGTAATGTGAAACGACAAGTGGTTCGATGCAGGTAAAGGTAATTACTTATTGATCGACGAAGGTAATTACTATTCACAAAGGTAATTACTATTGACGAAGGTAATTACTATTGACGAAGATAATTACTATTCACAAAGGTAATTACTATTGACGAAGGTAATTACTATTCACAAAGGTAATTACTATTGACGAAGGTAATTACTATTGACGAAGAGACTCTTAGATGATGACATATGGGCCCCCCATAAAATAATCAAACTTACCACAAATGTCTCATAATGAGACTCTTTATATACATCAAGGATTGAATAAATATTACCACAAATCATTTTATTTTTAATCAACACATATTTAATCTTTCAACAATTATTAATCATTTATAACTTGTCGCCTCAATTATTGATTTAATACTATAACATATTATACGATGATAATTTGTGACAATAATTGAATCAATAATATAAGAGATATGATGCAAAGAATTATCAGTAGCAATAATTGAGCATAAATGAAAGTGACTTCTCACGTAAGCATCAATAATCAATATCATGTATACTATACAACTACGCCAGACATTCGTACTTTTTTACTCTTTGGGTAGTTCAACGGTTTTAACAGTAACACCTCTGCCAGTTATTTTTATAGAAAGATAATTTTGTCGTTTTTCTAACTACGATAATACTTCCGTTGTGGGGTCCACCAATGATTGAGTAAAATGTCTGAATATTCCCCGACAAAAGAATATTCCCCGACCAAACGAATATTTTATAACAACTTGCATACTTTGCAAAATTTATAAATACTACCCACAACTATAATATTATCTTAAATTCACACCATAATATTAAAAAATTATTTCGACAAAATTTAAATCTTTATTGATAAAATCTGGGGTCTCACAATCTCCCCTCCTTATGGAATTTCGCCCTCGAAATTAGGGTACGTACTTGGTATGATAAAGAGGTGAGGATACCTTGAATACCTTTATCGTTTGAAAACATTAAATTCATCTTTGCAATCCGCCCAAAGATATTTATTCACAATTCATCTTTGCACTACAGGCCAAAGATATACAACTGTAAAACCAATAATGCTGAGACGCAGCTTAATAGTATCACGACTACGAATTATCCATGCACCAATCGGCCAAGGATATTCGTGTTTTCAATCTGGTCATGATTATACCGAATAATCCTTGGTCATAATCATACCAAGTCTATCAATGCACTACTACCAAAGATAACTTTTACCACATCCATGAATTAATATTTCATTCATTTGAGACTCACCAATAATTAATCCATATCATCGAATCATCCCCGCACTACGTGCCAAGGATATTCATTAGTATCACGACCACGAATTATCCATGACTACTACCAAAGATAATCGTGTATTTATTAAGTATCACGACCACAAATTATTCATGCACCACGACCAAAGATAATCGTGTATTCATTAGTATCACTACCACAAATTATCCATGCACTACTACCAAAGATAATCGTGTATTCATTAAGATCACGACCACAAATTATCCATGCACTACTACCAAAGATAATCGTGTATTCATTAGTATCACGACCACAAATTATCCATGCACTACTGACGAAAGATAATCGTGTTTTCAATTACTATTATGATTATACCAACAATCCTCATTCATAATCATACCAAGTCCATCTATGCACTACAAAATACATGTAGATGACTTTCAACATAATATAAGCATGAGGATAACGATATAAAGAATCAATCAAATGAGATAAAGGATAAATATTAAACATTTATAATATAATTTATCCAGATTCAAGAATATCCCCATGTTATCAATCACTTAATAATCTCATAATCTAATATCATTAATATTATAACAATATTTTAATCACTTCTTAAATTTATAAACAATTTATCTCAATTGTTTACGCTTTTACCATATAATGCATTTAATCATACAAAATGCCATACTCATAAGATATCATCACCAATTATCAAATCCTCATCAAAAAATATGCATATATTCTATATAGGATTCTCTAGCCATAAAATCCTATTTTCAACTTTGTTACTTCATATAACATATTTAACTCATATGTTCAGTAATTAAACTATTTTCATGAAAAATACCAAATCAGTCCCAAAAATATTTCGTTTCGGGTTTTAACATAATATAGTCCCATAATGAAAATATATTTTTCTCGGATGTTTAAAATTCATTTACTATTTTTCAAAATCAATTTCTAATTAATTCCTTAAGAAATTAGCTACCTCAAGTTTAACTCCAAAATTCCCAAATCTTGGCAGGACCTTACACATGTTAACGTGAGCTTCCAGCTTTAAATTTCATGGTCATCTGAGTTATAGAACTCGGTTATAGCGTTTTTTTAAAAAAAAACCTAAATATTGAAATAGTCATAACTTGCTCATTTTAAGTCGAATGAGCTCATTTTTGGACAGGAGGTACTTTATACCATATACCTTCATGTCCCAAAAGGCCAGAATTTTTCTCATAATTTAAGTGGCCAAAACAGCCTGTCTAAAATCATGGCGTGCAGAATTTTTTCGGTTTTTGCAGCTTTGCACTCCTTTGCTAAAATCAGTCCACACAAAAATCTACAACACCTTTTCTAGTAATTCCACTTGGATTAGTTAGGTAACTCATAGATCTAACTCTAGGACTTGACCACACTCAAAAATTCAAAATATAATAGGAGATATGGTCAATTGAATTTCATGTTACGTTTTTCACCAAAATCGATTTTCAACTCTTTGTGATTTCTAAGAAACTTTCATGTTTTCACATACTAACCAACATAACTCGTCTTAAAATTTACTAACACTTCATATACCCATGATTTTCATCGTTCTATCCTTTTATTATGACTTTCATCATAATCCACGTAAATGATCCTTTTAGTCAAGAAATATTTGAGGGTTTAAGAAATGGGTTTTTGTCTTTGAAATCAATACAAAATTCGATTTCACGCTTCTAGGGTAGGCTAGGAAGACTTCAAGAATACGCCAAGAAATTTATTAATGATAGAAATATCATTCAAAATCATATTTCTCGTCCAAGACTTGGATAGTACGTCACATTAATACCAACTATGACTTCTATCCCTTAACCCGGATAAAGACCTCACAATGATACCTATCAACTTGCCATCTTCATCCACGGCGTACCGCTCTGACGTAAAGTCCGGCTTCGGTGCATTTCACACAAGGAAGTCAACAACGAAAGGATCGGGGCTCTTTACTTATGGCTTGATATAACAAAGTGATTAACTTTAGGGTTTGGTTACTTTGAATTAAGATAATAGGTTGGTTAGAAATATGAAAGCTAACAACCTTACAAAAAAGAATAATGAGTAGTTAATCAATCATTTTCAAAAATTACCTCAAAGGCAAGTATTTTCAAAGAGATAAGATCGTGAAAGTGTTTATTTGAAACAACAAGATTAATAAACAAAGGAGGTAACGAAGGTTTCTCCCAACGAAGTTTCAATAGAAAAATCAAAGCTCTAATTTTTTCTGAGTCAAATTTAAACATTGAACACAACTAGGTAGAATAAAAGAGTGGGTAGAACTTGTATTGAATAAAGTATAGACTTCAGTAATAATTTATAATTAATTTACCCGTAATAACTTCGTTCGGGTTTTCTCGACAAACGCCTCGCTTAAATTACCGAAGTTTGACTTTTACTATAGGTACATTCCACCCTTAAGTGCGTCTTCACATTCCTCGATCCATGATTTGAATCATTATTCTCCGATCCATATCGAATTCGGGTTGTCCGCTATGCATGAGGTAATTCGAATTCGATGTTGGTTCTCCCAATTGTCTTTCAAAAGCAAAGTCCATTTCATCTATTTTGGCTTTATTGGATCGAACGTCTTTTTCTACACTATCAACGCGTTGTGCGACTTTTACCCATGCATCGCCTATTCTCCTTCGTTCGATTGTTTCTTCTTTCAAATTGATCTTTGATTTTAAATTCTCGATTCCAACTTTAATATCTTACACCGCCAAAGCGTGATTTTGTTCGAGCATCACATATCGGGTAACCCAATTTTGAATTGTTGTATCCCTTTGTTCCACGACCATTTGCCATTCTTCAACCTGTTCTTCTAGCTCACGAACACGATTTTGTAATTCTAAGTTTTGATCATAAACTTCTTCTAACCAATTCTCCTCGGTTCCTCTTCTTCTTCTTCTTCCTCACTCTCACCGCTACTCTCACCGCAACTAGCTCTCAAGAAACAACAATTAGTTCTTCATTCACTACGTGGATATCTCTAATTTGTTCCTCGTCTCGACAATCGCATTAACTCGATTAGTGATTAAAGGTGTCACAACGGTCACATTCACTCCATTGTGAATATTTTCAGCTGCCATTTCCAAACACTGCCACAAAATAAGGGTTAATTGACATGCAACATATTATCACTATACTCGACCAACCAATCAAATACCAAATAAACTTAGGTAGGTCATACTAAGGAAGGTATTCCCCCTCTCCCTCCTAGTTCTTATCTCACATCTCACCAGAATCATATCCCTAAGCTCGATACCAACCGTGACGCCCCAAAATTAGGTATACGCCACCCATCTTGGGTCGCCACTTACATGGTACATAAATTCAAATACAACTTACTAATATAACTGCTGTATACAATACGACATAAATCGTGAGTTTGAATACAAATATTGTCTACTAGATATTATACAAACTCAAAAGGACTCATCATTACTACTATTATCACACTATTTCACGTAAATAGTGAGGACTACTAATGCTATCCTCTGGACCATTACTCGCTTCCCCAGGCTCGTCCCGGCTATGTTCTCATTTCAAGAGAACGGGAAAGAAAGGTGAGCTCAACTAGCCCAATAAGAAATATTATGACTAAGATAATGCGAATAATTTATCATTAGCCTTCAACAAAGTGTTAAACCGATAAAATACAATAGACAACAAGTTTAATCTGCGGAATAAGCAATCCATTAAAAGAGTCAAGTAGAGAATAAAGTCTACTATCTTTTAGGTTTTAAAAGGTTTTCATCAACATATAATATTTGAGACTCGCTTTTAATAAATAATCCACATCATCGAATCACCCCTGCACTTCTACCAATGATATTCATCAAATTATCAATGGTCATGACTATACCGAATCACCCCTGGTTATAATCATACCAAAAATTATCCATCACTGCATTACAAAAGCCAATCGAGGACTTTTATCACATCATTTATAACAAGCCATGATTATACCGAATGATCCTCGGTCATAATCATACTAAGTTCATCTATACACGTAAGTCAAGATAACATAACATAATATAACATGAGGATGATGATAATGACATAATAATTCAATAAAACAAGTTCAAGAATTATTTTATCCGAGAATTATTAACGTCCAAATTGTCAAAATGATACTATTTTGTAGAGTAAAATTCAAGAATGATCAGAAGAATATTTCCATGAAAAGATACTGGATGAAGCGTAAATATCAAGGATATTCCACTAATTTCATGGAGTATAGAAGTCAAAGATTTAACCAACCGAGTATAATAAAGAATGGAATAACAAAAGAAATCACCATGCATGCGGTATTTGATGTATGATGTTATTCCAATGAATAATAATAACGGAACCAAAATCGTGAAATTCACAATCGCAAGGATGATCCAATGTAATAATAAATCTTTGAATAATAAACAATGGAACCAGTCCTGTAAAACACACGCATGTGATATATTCAATGTAATAATAAATGCGGAATAATAAACAATGGAACTAGGTCCTGTAAAACACACGATGCGAGGATATTCCAATGTAATAATAAAGAATGGAATAATGTAAGGAGATCACCAAGTATAGGGGATTCACAGTATACAAAGTTATTCAACGAATAAATAAGAATGGAATAATATAAGGATTTCACCAAGTATAGGGTATCCACGTATACGAGTTATGTATAGGGTATACCACTTTTACAAAGTTATTCCAATGAATAATAAGCAATGGAATAACAACAGCTTCTCTTCAGAATAAGAAAGAATAACACCCTTTACGGAATTACAACAAATAATATTCCCTACCTTAGAAGAACCTGAATATTGGCGCGGTGAAGTAGCAGAATACTTTTCTTCTTTCTCTATAGTTTCTCTCTCTAGAGTTTCAGTGAATTCGTGAAAAATAATGAAGCACTAGGCCTCTATTTATAGAAGATTTCTAGCTTAGCACCTGCCATGTGAAAAGGCAAGTGGCTTGACGACTGGTGATGTGAAAAGAAAAGTGGTTTAACGCCTGTAATGTGAAACGACAAGTGGTTCGACGCCTGTAATGTGAAACGACAAGTGGTTCGACGCCTGTAATGTGAAACGACAAGTGGTTCGACGTCTGGTAAAGGTAATTACTATTGACGAAGGTAATTACTATTCACAAAGGTAATTATTACTATCGAAGGTAATTAATTACTATTATCGACGAAGATAATTACTATTCACAAAGGTAATTACTATTGACGAAGGTAATTACTATTCACAAAGGTAATTACTATTGACGAAGGTAATTACTATTGACGAAGAGACTCTTAGATGATGACATATGGGCCCCCCATAAAATAATCAAACTTACCACAAATGTCTCATAATGTACTCTTTATATACATCAAGGATTGAATAAATATTACCACAAATCATTTTATTTTTAATCAACACATATTTAATCTTTCAACAATTATTAATCATTTATAACTTGTCGCCTCAATTATTGATTTAATACTATAACATATTATACGATGATGATCTTTGTGACAATAATTGAATCAATAATATAAGAGATATGATGCAAAAGAATTATCGTAGCAATAATTGAGCATAAATGAGTGACTTTCTCACGTAAGCATCAATAATCAATATCGTGTGCTACTATACAACTACGCCATTCTTTTCTTTACTACCGGGTAGTTCAATGCTTTAAATTCGGTAACACCTCTGCCGTTATTTTTATAGAAAGATAATTTTGTCGCTTTTCTAACTACGACAATACTTCCGTTAGGGGTCCACTAATGATTGAGCCGTCGTATTTAATATTCCCCGACAAAAAAGAATATTCCCCACCAAACGAATATTTTATAACAACTTGCGTACTTTTGCAAAATTTATAAATACTACCCACAACTATAATATTATCTTAAATTCACACCATAATATTAAAAAAATTATTTCGACAAAATTTAAATCTTTATTGATAAAATCTGGGGTCTCACAGTAGAAGTCCAATAGAAAGTGATACTCAAGCCCAAGTGTTTGATAAATCATAAGTCCAAACTTTTGTAATGAAAGTCCAATAAGAAATTAGCTAGATTAATTAGCAAGCCCAATGATAAGCCATGATCCATGGAGCAATCCAAGTGTAAGTGGGTAGTATTGATGGGCAAATAATTTATGTGATGAGCAAGTGTTGTGGCTAGCAAGTAGACTTGGATGTTAAGAAATGAATAGTAAGGAGGTGGAAGTTGAGGAGGTTAGTAAGGAGGTGGGAGGTATTAATGACCAAAGTGCCCTCACTTTGAGTTGTCTATAAATACCAAGCTTCATTTCATTTTGTTGTTTGTTATTTCATCCAACAATTTCCTCTCAAGATAAGCAACTTATATGGTAGAGAGAATAAGCCACATAAGCACTTATAAGCCACTTCAACTTTTGCTAGATTTTCCAAAGTGAAGTGAAGTAATAGTCTTCAAGGGTAAGACTCATACCTATTATCTTTATCTCTTCTATGATAGGATTGATAGAGAAAGGGGATTGTTGTTAAGAACATTTAATAAGTTATTGATGAATGAACTTAAGCCGAATAAGTTGAATAAGCTACTTGAACTCTAATAAGTTGATAGAATCATGAAGAACTTGTCATATGTTTGTCATATGATATTAGTATGTTGAATATAGTATGAGAACATTGATTGATGGACTTATGTTCATAGTAAGTCATAAGCAAGAGAATTTTTAGTTCATAAGTTAAATAAGTCATTGACTTATGAGAATAAGTCAAAAACCTACTTTGACTATAAGTTGGTGTAATAAGTAACTTGTGATGTTCATATGTTGATTAAAATCCATTTACAATCATTAGGAATGAAGTTATACCGGAATTCACACGATTGGACTATAATCATCGAATTCGTGAAATTCTCGGAATGGAAGTCGTATTTTGTGTTTGAAGTCAGAAACGTTAGTTTTTGATGGAGACAAGTCATATTTGGCATTATAGAGTTGCGGACTCGAAAATAACCAAATTTCGACTTAGAACGAAGAAACGAGCGTTAAACGTTCACGAACGTTTATCGTTTTCGTTAAAAATGAACTAATAGGTGAAATTTTAACAAACGAAGTCAAATAGATAAAATTCTTGCATGAACGCATAAAGTATGTAATTTGTGAACCGTAGGCTTTTGAACGAGCCAATTCGGACTTATAACGAAGAAGTTATGAGTCTGAGAGTTTCGTAAAATTTTCAAACTTTGCAAACCATATTCGAGAGCAGCACGAGTTGGCAACCCAAGCAAATGCCAACCCAAGGCCAAAAGGTGCGCTAAATCACGCAGTCAGTGAAGTGTCGCTTCATCGCAAACTCGCATAATGCATGCTAAGAGAAGAAGAAGAGTGATGTGTGAAATGCCATGTGCCTGCACTCCAAGAATTTGCTAGAGAAGAAAGATTTCAAGTATAGAATGAAAGAGAACTTATTAGTAATGAACTAAGGTATAAGCATAACATTGTTAAGGAATTGTTAGGCACTTAATGTATGATGATTAAAGGTTAATAATCTATTAAAAGTGAACATAATGTGAATGATGTAATGAAAAGCCGAAAACCCATAATAACAGATCTAAGTCAGGATTTAGATTGAGATGAAGGGTAAGATATATTAGTATACATACTTGATTATATATGACCTAATGTGGTACGTTATATGATCATGTATTGTAGAAACTTAGAGATCTAAAGAGTACGTGTGATAATCAGTAAGCGACGCTGAAAGGCAAGTATTCTAACCCTTGTTCCAGTTCAGTCTGGACAAGCTGTGTAATTCATGTATTCTTTCGCATGAAGTTTTTAACGATGAAGTCTAAAGCCAATTCTTTCGGCTAGACTTATATTATGATTTTGTCAAGCATGATTAATGTTTACCGAGTTATATTGGTATGGTTTTCAATCGAAGACTAAGTATGCTAAAATGTTTTTGTCGTTTAACGACAGGCACGTGAGGTTGCCACAACTTAAACGTATACACGTTTAATGAATGTAGTGTCGATCAACATAGAGTACTATAAAATGATCACCCGAAGTGCTCGTAAGCTATCTCCGGACTTACGGACTTAGTGTCGTTTGTCCTTTTAAAAGAAATTATGAATCGCCTCATAGTCTTGAGTCTTAGTTAATATTTTATCAATATTGTTGTTGGAAAACGTTTTGAATGAAAAGAAGTGCTATTTTGAATTATCAATAGTACTTCGTAAATATTGTTTCGCCATCAAGATATATGAATTCTATGTTTCAAGCATGTTGTTTATTAGAATTGTAGTACTTGTTGAGCTAGTCATGCTCACTCTTGCTTGAACCCTATAAACACAGCCAAGATCGAGCAGACTAAAGGCTCAGGCAAGGACAAGGGCAAGGCAAAGACGAACCCTTAGATTACTTATGTAATAGAATAGTTGAATGTCTGTAATATATTAAATATTATGACAAGAACAAACGAATGTGTTATAAAGAACCTGGGAAATGTAATATTATTTTGGATATATAGAAGTTATATTAGTCCTTTTGAGACTTTTCAATTGAATGAATGTATGAATGGTAAGAATGCAGTAGCACCATCATCATCGGGTTGGAAGACACCCGGATTTGGGGCGTCACAGTTTGGTATCAAAGCATTAGGTTATAAAACTTAAGGGGGGGATTAAAACCTTAAGTCATAACCTTAAGAGAAGTCAAAGAAGTAAGAAGAAGAAAATAACCTTATAAAAATGCATTATGATTATGTTATGTGTTTTTATTATTCTACTGACGTGTACTAATTAACTTAATTGTTTTGTGTAGATGTTAGGAGTAAACGGAATGTTTGTAGATGGTCAAGCCATTAGTGAAGAGTCGGTGAACCAAGTAGAGGTTATACCGAACCCTATAGCAGCAGAGCCAGTTGTAGTGATTATTGAGTCTAGAGACTCGGATGAAGTTGACTACATGTCAATATTTGATGTCAATATTTAATCCAGTGGTTATAGCAGCGGAGATATCTCCTGGGGGGTCAATGATGTCTCTGTTTATGTCAGTATTGGATAGAAATATCCATTACTGTCAGGAAGTCAAGGAGTTGAAAGTAGAGCTCCAAATGGTTATAGAGGACAAGACTGATGTCGAGTCCATGTGGGAGCAAGAACATGACGAGAGGATTTTGGCTAAGGACAAAGTCCATGATTTAAAGCACGAGGTCTTTGAGCTCAAGGAGGAGCTAAAGACCAAGATGCAGAAGATAGGGAAAATGTCCTATATCCATAGGAGTTCTTATACAGATTTTTAGCACCAGGTAGCTGGATATCCTGTAGAGGTAGGGCAAACACAACATACTATTAGCCGTGATATCATTGCCGATCTTGCAAAGGCAGATTTTGATAATGCCTTAAGGCAGATGTAGACTAGTAGTAGTCAGAGTAGTATGTAAATATTTTGTAATTAGTAGTGACGTAAAGCCCTTTTTGTATAGTAAAGGGCAGTCTTTTGTAAATCCCAATTTTTGGAAAGTGATAGCGATAAAGTAATGTAATCAGCTCAGGCTGTGTATGTAACCGATGTAGTATTATACTACGAAGAATGAATATAAGTCCTTTTTATGGAAAACAATGAGTTATGGATGTTGGAGTTATTTTTTAATATTAATGATAACTAATAAAGAAAGGAATAATAACGAAATGTGTTTCTTGTATCAGCAAAATGCCACCGAGAAGAGTGCAACGTAATCAAGGTGCTAACGTGAATCAACCGGAGGGAGGTCCGGTTAACCCGATGCAGGAGTTTGTTAATTTATTAACAGCTGCCTTTAATAGAACAGGGGCTAATATCCCCGTAAATCCAGGAGTAGCACGAGCTACTACCTTTAAGGATTTCAAGAGTGTGGGTCCGCCGGAGTTCAAAGGAACTACGGACCCTATTGAAGCCCAAACGTGGGTTAAGGAGATAGAGAAGGCATTTGTAATAGCAAATGTCGATGAGGCCCAAAAGGTTGCCTTTACAACCTATATGATGAAGGGAGAGGCCAACTTTTGGTGGGAAGCCAATCAGGCTAGGGTTGGGATAGCAAATCTGATGTGGGATAGGTTCAAGGAGATATTCTTCGAGAACTACTTTCCCACGAGCATGAAGGGAAGAATGGAGATGCGGTTTCTAGAGTTGAAACAAGGGGACATGACGGTTCCCCAATACGCCGCCAAGTTTAATGAATTGGCAAGGTTTGCTCCACATCAAGTGGATACTGAGGTGAGGAAGGCGCGACGGTTCGAGTAGGGCTTGAAACCCTGGCTCTATAACCGTATTTCGGTGTTCCAAAGTACTTCTTTTGGAACCATTTTAGAGAAGGCGATAATCGCCGAGGGTGGTAGTGAGGCTCTGAGTCAATACCACAAGGACAAGAAGAGCAAGGGTAAAGTAGATGGGGGAGTAAAGATCGAGGGAGCCAGTGGTAGTGGCGAGGGTCAAAAGAGGAAGGTATTTAGCTCTGGGAATACCGGAGTGAAGCAAGGAGACCCGAAGAGAAGAATGGAGGCCTGTAAGACCTGTGGGAAGACTCACTTAGGAGTCTGTCTCAAGGGGAAGGTCGTCTGTTATAATTGTGGACAAGAGGGGCACATTGTGCCTAATTGTCCGAGTCCGAAGAAGAATCACGAATGCTTTGTGTGTGGATCAACTGACCACATGGCAAAGAACTGCCCGAAGAAGGGGACAGACGGGAACCGGGGCGCTAATAGCAGAAAGTTAGCTATTAATGGACCAAATACAATTGGTAGGCCGATGGGTCGATACCTTTAACATGATAAATCCAAGATGCAATTTGCATCGGGGACGTTATCATGTGTATTATTCCGATCAACGACATAAATGCTTATGTGTTGTTTGATTCGGGTGCTACTTGTTCGTTTATATAGCATGCGATTTTGCTAGACGATTAGGATTACTTTCCGAAAAGTTGCCTATACCTTTAAATATTAAGGTAGCAAAAGAAGAAATAATTCTGTTGAAGATATTCATAGAGTTGTTGTGTAGATATATGGGGTTGTAAATTATCGGTAGATTTGTTACCGATAAAGTTAGGAGATTTCGATGTAATTCTCGAATGGATTGGTTAGTTAACCATGGGGTAATTATAGATTGTCAAAAGAAATGTGTGAATATTAAGACGTTAGAACAACCTCGTGTAGTATTTTACGAATAGATCGCCGGACGCGCGTCGTGTTGTCTAACCATGACACAAACTAGGAAATTATTGAGGAAGGGATGTGGATGGTTATCTCGTGTCATGTTGTTGATACCCAAAGAGTGGTAGCAACCATGGAAAAAATACCTATATAGTGAATGTATTTTCAAACTAGGAAATTATTGAGAAAGGGATGTAGGTTATCTGTGCTCATGTTGTTGATACCCGTAGAGTGGTAGCAACCATGAACAAATACCTATAGTGAGTGAGAGAATTCATCGTATTTTCGAGAGTGAATTGTCGTGTCTTCCACCGACAGGAGACCGAAGTTTGTGATAGACATCGTGCCAGAGCGGCACTTCTTCTGTGGCACCGTATCGTATGGCGCCAAAGTGGAGATGAAGGAGTTGATGATGGTGCGCAGTAAAGAACTGCTGGACCTAAGTACATTCAATCCGAAAGTGTTTCACCGTGGGGAGCACCGCATCGCTTGTTGTCGAAGAAGAAGGACGGATCGTTAAGACTATACATCGATTCTGAGAGTTGAACAAGTTAACGATAAAGAATAAATACCCATTGCCTGTGATCGATGATCTCTTTGATCAATGAAAGGGGCTAAGTATTTTCTAAAATAGATTTAAGAACGGGTATCACCAATTGAAGGTTAGGAAGGAGGATGTACCAAAGACAACATTTAGGACTCAAGTATGGTCATTACGAGTTCCCGTGATGTCGTTTGGGTTAACAAATGCACCAACCGTGATTTATGGATATGATGAACAGTGTTCAAACAATATTTAGACAAGTTCGTCAGGTGTTTATAGATGATATTCTAGTTCATTCTAAGACGCCGTAAGATCATGTCTTTGAACACCTAAGATTAGTGTCGAGACACTAAGAAAGGAGAAGTTGTACGCGAAATTCACTAAGTGTGAATTTTGGTTGAGAAGGTACAATTTTTAGGTCATGTCATCGACCATGAAGGAATTTCAGTATCCAAATAAGGTGGAAGCCGTGATGAATTGGGAACAACCAAAAACACCGAATCGAGGTGCGGAGTTTCCTAAGGTTAGCGGGTTACTATCGTAGATTCATCCAGATTTTTCAAGATAGCTACTTCGGCTGACTAACTTGACGAGGAAGATGGTGAAATACGCTTGGACCGATATAATGTGTGAGGATAGTTTTCAAGAACCAAGAAGAGATTGAGTGAAGCTACTGCTTTTTCATTACCACGATGACACAGAAATTTTGTAGTATATAGTGATGATGCTTCAGATAGAGGACTTGGTCATGCGTGCTCACGCAAAGATGGCAAGGTCATTACAGATGCATCTAGCAAAAATAGGATTATGAGAAAGTTTACCCTACTCATGATCTAGAACCGCCGCAGAGTTTTTTCTTCTAAAGATATGGAGACATTATTTTTATGGAGAAAAATGTGAGATATACACGGACCACAAAAGTCTAAAATATATCTTCACACAGAAGGAGTTGAATATAAGGCAGAGGAGATGGTTGGAGTTGATAAAGGATTACGACTGTGAAATCTCAGATCACCCGGAAAAGCCAATGTAGTTGCCGACGCCTTAAGTAGAAGGGTCGAAAAAGTTGTCTTTGTTAACAACTCAAACTGAGTTGATAACAGAGATGGCTAGGATGGAGTTGGAAGTGAAGTTGCCAAGTGAAGGAGGACAAATGCTATTTGCGACGGAGATGCAATCTACCATCGTAGAGAGAGTTAAAGAGGTACAACTCAAAATGGATGAGTGTAACCGGATGAGGGAGGGGCTGACCAATGAAAAAGATACTAAGTACAGTCTTGATAATGAGGGATTATTGAGATTTGAAGGAAGAATTTGGGTTCCAAATGAGACGAAATTAAAGGAGCAGGTATTGCAAGAGGCTCATAGTTCAAGGTTTTCGATTCATCCTGGTAGCACTAAGATGTATCAAGACCTTCGACATGATTTTTTTTGTGCCAAACATGAAGAAAGAGAATAGCAGAGTACGTAAGTAGGTGCTTAACTTGCCAGAAAGTTAAGGCCGAACATCAACGACCAAGTGGCTTGTTACGCCATTGGAAATTCCAGAGTGGAAGTGGAGAATATCACGATGGATTTTGTGGTAGGACTTCCACTACCACCAAGGGGTTATGATGCGATCTGGGTAATAGTAGACTGATTGACAAAGTCGGCTCACTTTTTGCCAATTAGGGTCAAGTATAACTTGGACCAGTTAGCTAGACTCTATATTAAGGAAATAATCTCTAGACATTGAGTGCCAGTATCGATTGTGTCAGATTGTGATTCACGATTCACGTCGAACTTTTGGAGGAGTCTACAAGAGCAGTTGGGAACACAGTTGAAGCTGAGTACGGCGTATCATCCATAAACGGATGGACAAAGTGAGAGAACAAATTAGACGTTAGAAGATATGCTAAGATCTTGCGTCATGGATTTCAAGGGTAGTTGGGATGATCATCTACCATTAGTGGAGTTTGCGTATAACAATAGTTATCATGCAAGCATAGTACGCCACCTACGAAGCTTTGTATGGGAGGAAATGCAGAACGCCATCAGATTGGGATGAGGTAGAGAACGCCAATGTTGGGACCAGAGTTGGTGCAAAAAATAATGACATTGTTAAGAAGATACAAATGCGTTTGGTAGCAACTTCAAGATGCATGTAAGAAGTTTTTACTGATTTCATAGAGAGAATAGAGAATTTAAAGTAGGTTCAGACGTATTCCTAAAAGTATCTCCTCGAAAGGAAAGATACATTTTAGAAAGAAGGGAAAGTTAAGTCCAAGGTTTATAGGACCTTTCGAGGTATTAAAACGGGTGGGTGAGGTAGCATATATGATAGCATTACCTCCTGCACTCTGTAACGAATACATAATGTATTTCACGATCCGTGTTACATCCTTATAAGCCGATTATAAGCACGTGATAGAATATGAACCTATTCACATCGAGAAGGACTTAACATACGAGGAAACGCCGATTCAAATTGTCGATAAAAAGAACAAGTTCTACTGGAATAAAGTTATACCTTCCGGTGAAGGTGATATGGAAGAACCACGATGCGTAAGAAGCAACGGGGGAGTTAGAAGAAATGATGAAAAGAATTACCCTCAATTATTTGTGTAATTTTTTTAGCGAGATTCTCGGGGACAATCCTTATAAGGGGGAGAGAGTGTAACGCCTGTAAAAATCGAACCTTTGTAAATACTTTTAATAATGAATAAAATGATATTATTTATTATTATTACGTGTTGATAAGATGAATGTCGTTTTATAACCTAGAGACGTCGGAAAGCCATAGTATTTTAACTACGTGGGAGAATTAAAGTGTTTGAATTTCTAAAACGAAAATAAAAGTTTTTCTAAAATTTTTCCAAAAAACACTATTCATCAATTTCTGCTCGGGAATTATTTTTGAACTTCCGAGAAATACGTAACGTTATAATATCAAGGTGAGATTGATTATGTAATAATAATCTAAGTATGAAAAACGTAATATGTTGCATGCAGACCTAATTTGGGAACGTTAGGTTTATTAAGCGTTAAGAAAAGAAAGTTGTAATTGTATGATGTGTATGCATTGTACGAGGTAATGAACGTAAGTATAATACGACGTATTATACTATTAAGAATGGAGAATGAAATAACGTATATTACAAATTAATATACTAGCTAGCATACGAGAATTATACGTGGTGTATATATGTTAAGTTATTAATGAAAGGTAAGGGACTTGTAGGATTATTAGATTAATGGTAGAAGTCCAATAGAAAGTGATACTCAAGCCCAAGTGTTTGATAAATCATAAGTCCAAACTTTTGTAATGAAAGTCCAATAAGGAATTAGCTAGATTAATTAGCAAGCCCAATGATAAGCCATGATCCATGGAGCAATCCAAGTGTAAGTGGGTAGTCTTGATGGGCAAACAATTTGTATGATGAGCAAGTGTTGTGGCTAGCAAGTAGACTTGGATGTTAAGAAATGAATAGTAAGGAGGTGGAAGTTGAGGAGGTTAGTAAGGAGGTGGGAGGTATTAATGACCAAAGTGCCCTCACTTTGAGTTGTCTATAAATACCAAGCTTCATTTCATTTTGTTGTTTGTTATTTCATCCAACAATTTCCTCTCAAGATAAACAACTTATTTGGTAGAGAGAATAAGTCACATAAGCACTTATAAGCAACTTCAACCTTTGCTAGATTTTCCAAAGTGAAGTGAAGTAATAGTCTTCAAGGGTAAAACTCATACCTATTATCTTTATCTCTTCTATGATAGGATTGATAGAGAAGGGGGATTGTTGTTAAGAACATTTAATAAGTTATTGATGAATGAACTTAAGCCGAATAAGTTGAATAAGAAACTTGAACTCTAATAAGTTGATAGAATCATGAAGAACTTGTCATATGTTTGTCATATGATGTTAGTATGTTGAATATAGTATGAGAACATTGATTGATGGACTTATGTTCATAGTAAGTCATAAGCATGAGAATTTGTAGTTCATAAGTTAGATAAGTCATTGACTTATGATAATAAGTCAAAAACCTACTTTGACTATAAGTTGGTGTAATAAGTAACTTGTGATGTTCATATGTTGATTAAAATCCATTTAGAATCATTAGGAATGAAGTTATGCCAGAATTCACACGATTGGACGATAATCTTCGAATTCGTGAAATTCTCGGAATGGAAGTCGTATTTTGTGTTTGAAGTCGGAAAATTTTGACAAGTCATATGGATTATAGAGTCATATTTGGCATTATAGAGTTGCAATGACTTGAAAACGTCACTTAACGCTTATCGCTTTTCGCCGAACTAATAGGTGAAATTTTAGCAAACGTCAAATAGATAAAATTTTGATGAACGAATAGAGAGTATGTAATGAAACCGTAGTGGCTAGCCAATTCAAACTTATAACGAAGAAGTTATGAGTCTTGGAGTTTCATAAAATTTCAAAATTGCCAGAAGAAAGATTTCAAGTATAAAATGAAAGAGAACTTATTAGTAATGAACTAAGGTATAAGCATAACATTGTTAAGGTATTGTTAGGCACTTAATGTATGATGATTAAAGGTTAATAATCTATTGAAAGTGAAAGTAATGTTAATGATGATGAATGTAAATGATTAAAGGTTAAAAACCTAACAAATAATAGATCTAAGTCAAGATTTAGATTGAGATTTAAGGATGAAGGGTAAGATATATTAGTATACATACTTGATTATATACGACCTAATGTGGTACGTTATATGATCATGTATTGTAGAAACTTAGAGATCTAAAGTGTACGTGATAATCAAGAAGCAAATATTTGAAAGGCAAGTATTCTAACCCTTGTTCCAGCTTCAAATTGGGACGACAAGTTTGTAATTCATGTATTCTTTCGCATGAAGTTTTTAACGATGAAGTCTAAAGCCAATTCTTTCTTGGCTAGACTTATATTATGATTTTGTCAAGCATGATTAATGTTTACCGAAGTTATATTGGTATGGTTTTCAATCAAGAACAAGTATGCTAAAATATTTTTGTCGCTTAACGACAGTGCACGTGAGGTTGCTACAACTTAAACGTATACACGCTTAATGAATGTAGTGTCGATCAACATAGAGTACTATGGGTCGATCACCCGTAAGTGCTCGTAAGCTATGCCGACTTACTACTTAGTTAGTTCCGATTGTCCTTTTCAAAAGAAATTATGAACTGCTCATAGTCTTGAGCCTTAGTTGATATTCTACTTAATATTGTTGTTGGAAAACGTTTTGAATGAAAAGAAGTGCTATTTTGAATTATCAATAGTACTTCGTAAATATTGTTTAGTTACTGAAGATATATGAGTTCTATGTTTCAAGCATGTTGTTTATTAGAATTGTAGTACTTGCTGAGCTAGTCATGCTCACTCTTGCTTGAACCATATGAACACAGCCAAGATCGAGCTTTTAAATCAAGGCTCGAGCAAGGACAAGGTCAAGGCGAAGATGAACCCTTAGATTACTTATGTAATAGAACAATTGAATGTCTATAATATATTGAATATTATGACAAGAACAAACGAATGGGTTACAAAGAACCTGGGAAATGTAATATTATTTTGGATTTATAGAAGTTATATTAGTCCTTTTGAGACTTTTCAATTGAATGAATGTATGAATGGTAAGACTGCAGAAGACCATCCATCCGCAGTTGGAAGACACCCTTGATTTGGGGCGTGATGAAGTGTAAAAGCAGCAGACTAGGCAAGTTTCCTATACTTACTCCAATTATTATTGAGCAAGTATCTTTGCCTTTGCATTTTCTTTATGCAATGGACATGAGTAAGAAAGTTTCAGAATTATATTATTATTGTATCATATTATTAACCATATTGTTATATATGTTATATCTGATCATTTATTATCAACATGGTACTATATTGTAACTCATATATATATATATATATTATGTTCGTTAATGTCTAAACATGGTTATTCAAGTGTCCCCACTTGAATAATCATTGTATTTAATCACATGTTGATATATATATATATATATATATATATATATATATATATACCTATTAACCCTAGTATGTATACGATATCAAAGAGTCGTCTAAGCTATTTGACCAGCTAGACACAGATTTAGAAATGTGGTTGAATATGATAAAACCTTTTTGTATCCAATCAAATTGTTTTGGTTTGGATTGCAGACTAAGTATGAACATCCCGATCAAGGGAAAACTTTTATGCGCCCAAGACGGATAGAGTGAACGATAATATCGTTATGGCATGTAGTATTGATCAATACAGGGCATAACGGGCTGATCACCCTACGTGCCCGTAAGTTATGACGGTTTGCGGATGAAGTTCTTCTAAACCTATTCGAAAATTGAGAATAATGTTCATAGTATGTCACCTTAACCCTATTTATAGTCAGTACGTAGTTTCAAAAATTTGATAGAGAGTTGTTATGTTATTATTATCGGTTCAGATTACTTCACAACTTTTGATTTGTTGTAGAAGGGTAGTACAAAGAAAACATTTAATCCTTTCAGCTAATATTTATAATTGTTATTACTTGTTGGGCACTCAAATGTTCATCCTTGCTTAAATTAAATGTTTTCAGTTAAGTATGATCAACCAGAGGGCTCTGTCAGGAATAAAGGGAAAGAAAAGCTGTCAGAATAAGTTTGTGTTACCTTATGTAATAACTAGACTTAAATAAGATGATGTTATTTATTATCTATCATGTAATGAAATGTTTTAAGGTCGCGTACCTGGGATTTAGAAAACTCTGATATGTAAATTAAGTTTGATATTTATGACATTATTATTATTATTCCTCTCAAAGAAATGGTATCGTGAAGCACTTAATTCGGGTTTCAAGTACCTGAATTTGGGGGCGTCACAATAACTTCGGTCATATAATTTGAAATAGAGGTTCAATCTACGGACACCATCTATTTTGATATGACTTTGAGTTGTTTATACTAAAAGAAGGTTCAATGTTCGTCACACCTTCTATTATGCATACAAACCTTAGAGTTGATAGATAAAGAATTGTTTGAAGAAAAGTAGTTTTTCAAACAAGTGGGGGATTGTTAATGCACCTTTTCTTACATGAGTTTTGATCAATTTGGGGATTAATGTAGACCCATTAATTGATTGAATTTATATTAAATTAAAAGTGCATTTGATAGTCCTATTACAAGGAGATTAATAGAGAGTAATATATGATTCAAGTAGGAATTATATATTGTGTTTTAATTGTGTCCAAAGTGGAGAATATGAAAAGGTTCATTGTTGTTTAAGAAAACTATTTTCTTTAAGTCCCACATTGAGTAGGAATAAAACTATTTAATACTTTATAAGTATATGTGGAATAGTTTAATTCACTAGTGTGGTCTAAAAGAAAGACTTGAAGTTAGTCACAATGACGTGGTGCAAAGCACCACCGCCACGCTACCAAGGCGTCCATGACCCGGACCCGTAGTAGTCAGTGTGAGTTTTGGGTCATGAAACTTACATTGGCGCTTTAGGCGCACTTTGCACTTCGCCCCGAGCCAACAACCTCTTTTTAGCATTGAACCAGATTAATAAACTTCATTAATGATTAAATAATTTTTTGTTTAATCATTATGGGATGCAAAACTGATATGTGATTATTATATCATTTATTTTGTAAATGATTCTTTACTCACAATTCAGTTATGAAACTGAATAGTCTTCATCTTCTTCTTTCTATCATCTTTACACAAAGAACATATATTGAGGTTCAAAGTGAGTTCTATTACTAAGAACTAAAGACAGACTTGACATATATCCCTGGAGGTGAATTCTTTAGTAAATTTTTTACAAATCTTAGTGGTAAGGGGCAATAAATACTTTAAGGACATAGAATACTCGTATCAAATCCTTGTTTTTTTTAATCTGTATTCATTTTACTTTTTCAGTTTAAAATCTCATTATCATGTACATTTCTATATTCTTATAACTCGAAATCACAATTAATTCTTTTTAATTATTAATATAATAAATTATTAATTATGCCCCCGTGCTTGGTACGGTTAGTGAGCTTGTGATTAATAAATCAACAAATTACTCAAAGCAAATTAATGCAAAATAGAGATTTCGCTTAAACTACCAAACCACCTCAAAACTGAAAGTCATTATTAGCGAGTGTACTTCACTTCAACTCCCACGCGTGAAGTTACTTTTCCTCGTATTATCACAAAAAACTTGTAAAAAATATAAATAATATAGGATACGATGAGATTGATACGAGTCAATGGACCCCGAGCCCTAGATTTCATACCCTCTTAATTCCCCAATATTATCGTGTCTGTGTCGGTCTTTTTAGAGTCTTTATGTCATATATCTTGATTCTCTAAAAGAAAGTAAGATTTCTGGTAAAGAATTATGGAACTCTCCACAGATCTGATTGTTTCTTAGCAAGTAAGTTGTTTTTATTTATTTCTTTAAGATTTCTTGGTTTGCCAGTTTCCAGAAATTAATTTGTGTTTGGCTACTATATTTATGTTTCTGGTTGTTTTTTTTTCTTTTCTAATTTGGAAATAAATGTGTTTTCTTGTTGAATTTATTTGAATTAGTTTAATTATATATATTTGGTGTGAAATTGGGACTAACTATTACTATTATTGAATTATTTGGTTGTGTTTGTATTAATTGGTGATGACTGTTATGGTAATTTGGTCATTTAAGATAATTTTAGGGTTTTGATGATTTTTTTCTTCTCATTTATGATGGTTATGATGAATATTTACTTGCTATTGGAAGTGAAAAGTAGTTCAATTCTTGATCTTGAAAAGAATGGATGGATTTTCAAAATTATGAAGCTAGTGGTGTACTTACATGTATTATTCAGAGAAGATATGTGCTAAATAATTCAGTTTTATAATGTCATAATCTCTGTAAACCATATAAAAGCGACAAGAAATTATTTGTCTTCCTTTACATTTTAACTGGACTACAAATGAAATTGTTTGCTAAATGTGACTGTCAATGACTCTTTTTGCTGTTACTGTTTAAACCTTAAAGTTGACATTTTAAAGGACACGGTATATATCTGTAGTTTTTACTATAAAACTGAATGTCGTTAGACAATTTGGTAGTTATTTGGTGCTATCAGTTAAGAATGTAAAGGTTCTATAGTGGACAGTTGATTACGTGTTTTATTGGGATTTAAGTTCTGAGATTTTTATCTGACTTTTTTTTGTTGCTTTTCTCTTGTTTAAGTGCATCAATACGCTCATTTTGGCCACGTTAGTATAATTACTTTAGCATGGGAAAGATCCAGCTTCAGCTCCGTCTATATCAACGTTATGGTTAAGAGTGATCAGAAGTGTTAATGGTAACAGTTTTTTTCTGTTTTTTTTTGTTAAAATGTTGTGAACTTTCTTTTTCATGCTTCCTCAGCCTCACCAAACATGAAAGTCACTTGTAAGGGTTATGTGAACTCACTTGTTACTTATGCGTTTAGTTATACTGAATGTTAATGTTTGGACCATCTCAACAATTTTTGGATGAATGATGCTTTTAGAGGTGGATAATATGTCTGCTCCTTCATCATGGGAGCTTGCTCAACGTCTTTATGACAAGGTTTGTATTTTCTTTTACTTTAAACAATTCAGACTTCACTTCTCCACTGAATTCCATCTTTCTATATTTTCATAGACATGATTTCAATATTATTTTATGGGGTAATGTGCAACTGAGATAAGCAATATCAATTTTATTTTAAAGTTATGTGGATTCAAATCTAGTATTTCTCTAATGGTGTTATGTTCTTTTGATATTTATTATATAACGTATATGACAATCTTTTATCCACACATAATAAATGACATTCTTTTGTCGACACAGCATAAATGACATTCTTTTGGCGACGCAACTTAAATCACTATTCTCTAAGGACCCTAAAGAAGCTGTGTATAGGCTATCGGTGACAAGTTACTTCTGGGAATACTTGTCACTTGTAATATAAATATTATTAACAACTTCTGTTGAATAAAACGGAGTAGAGTAATGTCTAAAGGCTCTATAATGCTGACAACACAATGAATACATACACAGATAACTCAGGCTATGTGCATAAATACCATATATGCTGAGCTATATGTAATCTGTGAACCGAGTCTTTCGAAGTTCTATGCACTGGGTGGATAAAATTGCCAATTAAGTAGTTGATATTTTGTGGATAAGTGTAATATTTAATGTCTGGGGAGTCATAGTTTAATGTCTTTGTCTTATATTTCTTATTGCCTTGATTATGAAGAGTTCTCCGAATGGTTTCAGTTATATCTACATTTGCTTAAAGTGTATTTTGTTAACTTGAGATTTTCCACATTTCTCCTTTTGTTGTCAGTTACCTTTGTTTTTTGAGGAGTTCTTTCAGTCTAACTTGTTTAAAAGATGAGAAGAAACCCATATTCCAGACCATTCTATTCCGGGTGTACAATTTTGTCATTTTATGTACTCTCTTGTCAAAATCAATGTACTTTTTGTTTGGAACGCTATATTTTTGTCCTTAAACTATGTGCCAATTTCAAGTGACTGCATAAACTTGGATGGAGGTAGTACTAGAACGTTACAATATATGACATGATGGTTTTGGGTTTTGGTTCACACAATATATATTGATCTCAAAGAATCTCAAACGTTCTTCTGTTATTCAGATCAATAGAGCTATAATAATCACTGGTGAAGTGTGTTGATTAGTGGCTTTTGAAATAGGTTTCCACCTAATAAAGTTGAGATGATCAAATATTTTAATTATATGAATAAATGTTGTTTGTGTAGTAGACAGGTGAAGAAGACGGGAATTATCTTTTCCTTTGGGCTTTCTTTGGACGTCAAGAATCTTGTATGGGAAATGATTTCCAGGAAAAGTAAACTAAAGGAAAATAAAAAATAAAAAGGATCAAGTGTTTGGTTGACATTACAATTTGTTGGAAAATATGCCTAAAATTTCAAATGACGCAAATTCCTCTTAAAATGGCGGATGAGATTTGAGGAAAATTTTTTTTCATAGGAAAATAGTTAGTTGTTGGGACCTATAGTTTTCCATGACACCCAAACACATGGGAAAATAAATGGTTACTTCTCTTACTTTCCTTTCCTTTTTATCCTTTCTCATCATTCAAGCGGGAGCCTTATTGTCAGGTGGACAGGTATTTGTGGTGTTTTGTGTTTTAATTGTGTGGAATGGAGTTGGTTATGTCAGAGTTGTTTGTAGCTTTACTTCAATATACGCAGTGGATTAAAGTGGGGGAAGGAAAACAGTAGATGATGTGACTTAGCTCTAGACTGTTGGTGGTGGACCATTGGTGAGAGAGGAATAGTGGATCATTTGAGTATAAATAGAGATCTTGCATTGATATTCTTTTTTGTGTTTTTGTGCCTGTTGCATATTTGATTGAATCAAATCAATATCCCTATTCAGTGGTGTCGTTGTAGACTTTTTGGGTGAGTTTGCTTTAGGAGCATAATTGTACTTGGGTTGGGTTTGCTCCAGTTTTTAGGAGTACATATTGGTTTGTTATCTTTTGTTTCCCCATGCATCTTTGTATACATCGTATCTACACGGGTTCGCCCAATTGTTGCCGGTTATGGAAAATTTATATAAAGAACAAAAAGGCAAGAAAGTGTAATTGAAATGCTAGTATCTTTGGGATCTAGCATGAGGCAATGAAAGCTCAATGATAGTGCTCAAGTATAACAATCATATGGCTACAAAAATGTGAACTCTGCATTAGGGGCTGTTCCTTGGAAGCTCTAGAATTATAAATGTAAATTTATAAAATATTGATTCAACCATACAAGGTACCTTATTTGGAGGTTCACAATAAACAATGTTTGGTGTTATTGTACTTGAAACTTATTATGGTCATGATGTGCAGTTTTGTATTACGTGTCCTAGTACTTGGAACTCATTATAGCTGGCATTTGCATCTTATAGAATATTGAGTTGGAGAATAAGCGCCGAAGGTCCGTGCAATCAAGAATTCCCTCTGATCCAAATGCCTGGCAACAAATGCGTGAGAATTATGAAGCAATTATTCTCGAGGACCATGCCTTCTCTGAACAGCATAATGTTGAATATGCTCTGTGGCAGTTGCATTACAGGAGAATCGAGGAGTTTAGAGCACACTTTAATGCGGCATCATCTTCTAGTGGGTCAACCACATCTCAGACTGCGAAAGGTCCTACTCGGCCTGATCGAGTTACTAAAATACGTATCCAGTTTAAAACTTTTCTTTCAGAAGCAACTGGATTCTACCATGATATAATTTTGAAGATCAGAGCAAAGTATGGGCTTCCTATAGGGCAATTCTCTGATGATTCAGAAAGTCGAATTGTTTTGGAGAAAGATGAGAATAAATCTCTTAAGATGAAGAAAGGTTTGATATCTTGTCACCGTTGTTTGATATACCTGGGTGACCTTGCACGTTATAAAGGTCTGTATGGGGAGGGTGACTCCAAAAGCCGAGATTATGCAGCAGCTTCGAGTTACTACTTGCAAGCTGCATCTCTTTGGCCATCTAGTGGAAATCCTCATCACCAGGTTTTCACTCTTAATTCTTGTCTGCTTCTCTTATGTTGGATAGTTATTTCATTTGTATTTTTCTCCTCAGTACCCTGTCCTCCATGCCTTTGGATTTAGACTTCTTTTTCTTGTCAGTTGTACAATGATTTCAGATTGTGTTGATCATCTTATACTTTCTACAGCTTGCCATAGTGGCTACCTATTTAGGAGATGAAGTGGTGGCTGTTTACCGCTACTTTCGGAGTCTGGCAGTCGACAGTCCCTTTTCAACTGGAAGGGAGAACTTGATTGTGGCTTTTGAGAAGGTATTTCTGTACTAATGTTAGTGCTTTATCTGTTCTACTGTCTTCCTATTTTGTTTGTGTGATTTAGGTAAGCATTCTGTACATGTCCCAGGTTTTTAAATCTTTAGCATGTGTTTACCAAATTCATTTTGTGATTTTGGTCAGTAAAATAGTTACACTTGTAGGAGTTAGCAGACTAGAAATGTTTCATGCATCTGATATTGGGTTTGTATATGTAGGGTACGACTTCAGTTTATGGTATTGTTTAGCTTTTGTTTGTGTCCGTGAAATGTCAAGAAATCCCAAATTTGTTACTACTTTATCGGAGGTCTTCTATTTTCTTGTTTTTGCTAAATTATTTGAGGTCTTATTACGATTTTTTGTTGTTGTTGTGGAAATCTGCTTCTTTCTGAAAACCAAGTATAAATTATCTGTATGGTGAAATTATTTTGTATATGTTAAGCACCTAAATTAGAACTATGTACCTAAATTATATATATGTACTTAATTTTGTGAGACATAGTTAAAAGCATTTAGTATACTAGTAATCTTGTGACTCCTGTCATTTTCTTTCAGTAAGATGCAATTTTGCTTCTCCGTTCTTCACAATTGTTGCTCTTTGTGAGACTTTCTTGTTTTTTCCTGTTGTCTTTAAGGAGATCACTGTTTGGAACTGTGTATTTCTCAAAGCTAGAATAGGGAGTGAAGTTGTTGCGGGACACATCTTAGCATTATACACGGTTTATGGCTAATTATGTATGTAACTAGATTTAGGTTAGATTAGTTCTCTTTTATGTAAATTGGATTTATTGTGGATTATTAGGTGTCTAGGTTAATTTAGTTGTTCTAGCATTTTTATTATTAATTTTCCTAGTATAAGTTGGTTTTGGTAATTAGAATTATTTTCTTAATCAGATTACTCACCGTAGTAGTAATTGGAGTTTTACTAGGCATACTAATTTCCATGTTTACTTGGGCCCTTTTGATATTGCTTATGAATTCTTAAGTATATGTTCAAATGCACATCTCAAATACGAGTTCCGTTGATAATTTTATTTATCTAGTTTTTCATATTTTGGTTTAGAATATCAATTTCATGGTAAAAATATCTATATTTTGAGATTGATTTCTTAAAATTAGCTAGCCAAACGGTATTGTGATCACTCTTTAAAAACATTTTTTGATAACAGAATAAAAATCACTGTCCAAACAGGGTCTATGTCTCCAACTTAACCTGATCCCCAAATCTTAAAATTTCTGCTCATGTCTTGTTATCCCTCCCTATATAAGTTAAGGGATCCCTCCCCATAAGTCAAGGGTAGTCTAGTTATTTGAGAATAAATTTTGTGTTTTTGGCTTTGTGCCTTGGCCTAGGGATATCACGGATTCCTTGTGAGGGTAAACCTTATTTTTCTTGCCTTTTTTATGTGCACACTTTTATCCTACATCTGTTTGGTATATTTGATCTAAAACTTGGCTCGACAACTTTGTCAATCTTAGTTTTGGACAGTACCTTCTTCTCCCACCGCTTCCAAGTTTGAAGCACTATCCAAATATTGTGAAACAATGAAAGCTAATTTGGGTTTGAGAATAGTTTGTTTGGAGTGAAAGTGGAGTAGATGCAGAAATTTAGTCCTTATAATTGTCCATCGTTTTTCTTCTTCATCTGCCGAATGGTGAAGCTTACATCTTCCATAAGCCAAAACCAGAAAGGCAGAAAGTGAAACAAGTAGAACTTTTATCTAGCAGTTCTTTGATGCCATTCTATGTTCTCATAAAGACGAGCAACATACAACATATTATAAGAGTGCAACAATTTCTCCTACTACCACAGAAACAAATTTTTGAAAGGGACAACATAGATGGAAGACTTTGACAATAGTACAATGCTTGAAATCAATGATTTTCAAGGAGATCGTATTCCATGCAATCTGAAGTTATTTATATAGCACCAGTTCATCAGCATAGTGTTCTTTCTCTCAGGCTCATAGTCAGAAATACCGTCCTGGTTTTCTTTGTTAAGCGTATGTCCTTTGTATCGTCTCAGATATATATATACACACACACACACACACACACACACACACACACACACACTCACACACTCTTTTATGTGTAGTAGTTAATATGATGTGAAATAATAAACACCATTACAAAAGAGTTGAGAAGAACACTTTGCTTGTTATTTAATGTGAAATTCAACTATCTCCATTTTGTTTCTACTTTTCTTTTAATGTTTGTATAACTAAATATACATTATGAATTAAAAAAAAAAAAGAAATTTGGAAGGTTATGAAGTAGGGACAGTGATTTAGGGAGCTATGCATATCTCCTACTTAGGAGGTGAAATATGCATGTTGATGTGGTATTCTTTGACACAAAAAAAAAATTAAGTGAGGACTGAAGAATGCATTTCTCACACATATCGTGAAACCCTTTTGACCATTGACCTGTTTCCCTGTTTCTAAATATTACAGTTTCTGTATGAGACGACTCACTGTCTGCTAGAGTTTGTTATGTGCTTTTGTTTGTATTTTGTAATTTAAGTTTCATCTGTAAGGTTGTGCAAGTTGTACATAAATTGGCATTATAATTTTCTTTGATAGATTCTGTATTGGCATTTACTTTTGCAGAATCGGAAATTCTACTCTCAGTTGCATGGGGATATGAAAGATTATGCTATTATGGAATCACCTGTCTGGAGTAATACCAGGGGAAAAGGGACAAAGGAGGCAAGACTTCGTCCTAAGCTGGTCAATATTGATGACAGCATTTCCAAAGAAAGAGTAACCAGTATTCATGAGATGTACAAATCTTTTTGCGTACGATTCGTTCGTTTAAATGGCATTCTTTTCACACGCACAAGGTACTAATCTTAGACATTAGTATTGTGTATTATTTGACAAGATTCGTTGGAACTAACTGTATGATATGATCTTTCTCCAGCTTGGAGACATTTGGAGAAGTGCTCTCTTTTGTTAGCAGTCTTCTGCTTGAACTTCTTTCTTCTGGTCAAGAAGAGGTGTTGAACTTTGGCACAGACATGGCTGATAATGGACTTGTTATTGTTAGGATGGTCTCTATTCTCATTTTTACAGTTCATAATGTAAAAAGGGAGGCTGAAGGTCAGTCGTATGCAGATATCCTACAACGTACAGTTTTACTCCAGAATGCAGTTACTGCAATTTTTGAGCTGATGGGCCACATATTTAAGAGATGTTTACAGTTATCTGATCCTTCCAAAAGTTACCTTTTACCTGGCATTTTGATTTTTCTGGAATGGTTAGCTAGTTTCCCTGATATTGCAGCTAGCAGTGACAAAGATGACAAGCAACCAACTGTTACATCAAAATTTTGGAACCATTGTGTTTCCTTCTTAAATAAACTCTTGTCTAGTGGATTTATGACCACGGATGATGGAGACGAGACCTGCTTTTTCAACATGAGCAAGTATGAGGAAGGGGACACTGATAACCGGCTTGCTTTATGGGAGGACTTTGAATTAAGAGGATTCTTACCCCTTCAATCTGCACAAATCATTTTGGATTTTTCAAGGAAGCATTCCTTCGGAGGTGATGGTATGAAGGAGAAAAATTCTCGTGTTAAAAGGATTCTAGCTGCGGGGAAAGCCCTAACTAATATTGTGAGACTTGACCAGAAAACATTAAGCTTCAATTTTAAGCTGAAGAAATTTGTTATAGGTATTGAGCCTCTAAATTCAGACAATTTGACTCCCACTTTCTATTCGGTCAGTCCGAAATCAGTTGGAAGCATCCGGGCAACTTTAACAGATCCAAAGATAAATTTAACCTTCTCACAGTCAAAGCCAGAACTATACGTTGAAGCTGAAGAGGAAGATGAGGTGATTGTTTTCAAACCAACAGTGATTGAGAAGCGATCTGATGCAATTGCTAAATGGTCCCCGCCTGAGGAACTGGTGACTGGACAGAATGATTTTCCAGATGATAGTCAGCTTTATGGCGCTCCTATTTCAGTTCCTGAAATCAATATGCAACAGCAAACTGCTTTCGCTGCTGGCCCACAGGCACCTGTGCCTGTTCCGAATAGTATCTCTCAGCATCTGCAACCATATCAGTTGATGAGCTCTACTAGTTTAGTGGACCGACAATCTTCTCTTGCAAATGGGTTAAAAGGTTGGAGCTTGGTGGGAAATGGGCACTTAACTGAGCTTGGGATGCAACAAGATATGAGCTTATCTCACATTGCTTCTCTCTCACTTCCCATTCAGCAATCTGTCAATGTCGGTGCAACTGGTATATATTCTCAGGCACTAAACTCGAGAACCATGATGCAACCCAAGATCGATACAAACACCTCTGCTGGGGCACCGGTGTTACCAACACAATTTGAGTCTGTTGCATCAACTGGAGTTAATTCAGGCAGCATGACAGTTAAGTTATCATCGGCGTTTCCAGCATCTCCTACATCTCCTATAAAAGGTCCAGGTAATCGCCCTGTCAGGCATCTAGGCCCTCCACCTGGATTTAGGTCTGTTCGTCCTAAACAAGTAAGTGAACCCATTTCTGTATCAAATATGAACGGTGAGAATCCACCAATGGATGATTATAGCTGGCTGGATGGATATCAATTCCCATCATCAATGAAAGGCTTGAGCCTTAATCATTCTATCGATAAACCATCTCATTCAAGCCTCCTGCACAACTATAATGACAATGGCTCGGACATGACTGTCAGCTTTCCCTTTCCTGGGAAACAAGTTCCTGCAGTGCAGTTTGAAGTTGAAAACCTGAAAGGACAGCATGATTACAAGATTCCAGAGAGTTTGGACTTGCTCCATGAACAAATGCAGCATCAACAATTTGTTCCACTGCCAGAGCGATATGAAGGAGAATCTTCCTGGATGAATCACCATTTTGTGTGATTCTTTGTGGGAGCATTAGATGGTAAGTTTGTGCCATCTCCCCAGACATTTTATTTACTTTTTTAATTGGAATAATATATATGATTTACTTATCTTTGTTCTTGAGGTCCTTGAGAATGATTCTGGTGGATGTGGTGCTATGCTGTTGCTACCAAATTAACACTCCAACTTTGAAGCCCTTTTTATTTTCTTATATTTATGTTGGAGCACAATGGTGTTGGCATCTTGCAGGCCCTTGATGGTAAAATTTCAATCTCTGTGTTTCTGTCTTTATTATGGTGGATAATGTAATTTGTTTGTTTATTCATTTTTATTTTTTTAGAAGAGGGTAGAAGAGAGGGTGGGGGTGTTTGCTTAGGTGGTTAAGTTCTGATTATTTTTTGATTGCCCGTAATTCTGGAAGCCAATTATATGAAATGATCAAGAATGACAGTTGTCATTTTTATGAAATTTCCATGAAAATAGATTTTCATTGGAAGTAGTAATTTTTATGTATGCTTCAAACTCAGAGTACATATATGCTATAATATGTACTCCTATCTTTGTTTTTTTTGGTGTCATTAGGTGGGGGTGGGGGGAGGTTTGGTCTGACAAGTATTTTAATACATGCCAAAATCCATTTATATTTTAATTTTTCGACTATATAAAAAGATATACTCCCTCCATCCACGTTTTTTGCTACATTTTTCTTTGGGGTGTGTGGAGCCTAGCTGAAAACACGTTTAAATTTAGTACTCCCTCCGTTCAAAATTATAAGATCATTATTAACTTTTGAAAGTTAATTTGAGACCATTTAAAACTCGAAATTGACACGACTCATTAAAAATTATGAAATAATAAACCTTACAATGAGTAATACTTTTAGATAGTTCACATTATTCATCAATCTATTGATTAAAAGTAAAGCAATCTATGTCAAGTTTGAGTTTAAAAATATTTTGAGTTGACTTCAAAAATTCAATTATGATCTTACTTATAATATGGAACAGAAATATTATTTTTCTATATTATTATGTTTTCAGTATATTTATATGTTATATTTTCAAAACCATATTACTATTAGGAAAATGATATACACGCCGACAAATATTTGACGAAGTTGGATTGTGACTAACGTAAAAGTGTGCACATACGTCGCAATCCTAATTCGGCTGAAAATTTTCGCAATGTATAGCCAAGACTCTTACTACTATATTAAAAATAAAATTCGTGTCAAATATGCCAAAAAAATGTATCAACTAAAGTGGGATGGATGAAGCAATCTATATAATTTTTAAATCTCTGAAGTGTGTCGTCTTAGAGAAGGTTCTGCCAACAATCGAAATGGGATTCTTCATCTTTGGTGGTTATTATAGTTGCTGGAATCTCATCGTCTTTAATTAATATATGCTCGCTAACTTCAATTTGTGTAATGACTCATGTACTTTTAACATTTTTAGTTTCATTCAAAAAACTTGTGCACTCCTTTCTACTGGGTAAACACCTGCATTTATTCTTGTATTAACTTGGTAACTGCTATTATATATGTTAAATTTATCGAAGTATGATCATATAGCCCAAAAATATGCTTCACAATGACACAAGTTGATGTTTGTTATGACTCACTTTTTTCTCTTCATTTCTTCATTTCATTTTATAGTATATTTTATTTTAGAATTTATGCCACTTATCTTTAACTAATAACATTACATTTTGTTGTGTTTGTAAAAAACGTTTAATACAATCCAACAAAATATTTTAGGAATACATTATTTATGCTAAAAACTACTCCTTATGATTTTTTGTTACATAATTACATTTCTGTACCTGCAGATAACGTTTTTTCAGCTTGTTTCTTTTTGGTAAATTATTAAGAAGCTTTATTTATGTTGTTAGATGTGTACATATGTACCTTAGAATTGATCATGGCCTAATCCAACAGAATCCAACTTAAGCCCCTTGTCGTAAGTTATTTTTTTTTCTAACAATATTATGGTCGGATGCATATATCTTATGCTACATAGACTCGGGTGTTGGTAGTGTCTAGTGCGGACTTGTCTATTTACTAAAATAAAAAGATGCGGTGACGTGGCATAACAAGATCCAAATTTTAGATACGGGTGCACGGATCCAGTTAGTAATGTTGTTTAAAGTTAATGCTATGTGAGAATTAGTGAAAAAACATCAATTGACTGTTATTTTCTTGAATCATGTGTAGATTGCGGCAAGGCCTTCGGTATGGAGGAAGAATTTAGGAAATATCTATTGGCTCATTGTTCGTAACTAAATCTATTGTCTGGTTAATGCGGGGAGATGGAACATGTCATTTAGAGCATCCATTGGTCTTGGGGCTTGGTTTCTTAAGAAGAAAAAAGTGGAATATGCAAATAATGTACTCTCTGTTCTACTGTTTTCACTATCCGTGGCTGTTAGCATCGTAAGCTGGAAGATTACACGTGTAGACCGTTTCCTGCCTGCTATTATTATCATTGCTGGACGCAAGATAATATGTAATGTTGCCTGATTATTTTCCTACCAGAACTGCTGGCTGATGGTAGGTAAATTGGTATGGTAAGTGGAGGAAAAGAGATGTAATAAATGGTAAGATGAGATTGGGTAGCCAAGCAGCAGGCTTTTTCTTTCTAAAGTTCATTGTAATTTGTTTGCCTCTAGATTGAACACTTGGTGAACAAACCTGTATCCTCAGGTTGAATAAATAAAATGTGGAAAACGTTTTGTGTTTTGGTTTTTCTGAATGTGTTTTGTTTTGGTTTGCTAGAGCTCACCCACATCTTGTATCTTTTGGTTATTAGCTGTGTTAACGCCAAGATCTTCTTCAACGTCCCAATCACGTAAGACGTCCTGATCCTGCATAGTAAACACGATAAGACACACAGACGGTTTTATTTGTCGGGGGATAGTTCGGCGTGAAAGTCGATGTCGATGTTCATGAGTTAACATGGAGGATGATAATGTCTAGTGTATTGAGAGAGATAATAATATTCAGTTGAATGTATATGTGAACGTACCTCCTCTTGAAGAATCTTTTGTTAAGTTATACTCTCTTGTTCGGTTTACCGTGCCACCTACTACCGTCTGACACAGTCCCCTGATCTGATTGGTTCTGCCGACTGCATGCAGTCTACCCACTACCTTTTGTCACTGTTTTCTACCGCTGGCCGACTATGATCTCATCCACATTAATGCATGGCAGTTACAACAGTTAACTATCATGCTTTTTCATCATTACAAGTCAAAGTAATAGATATTAAAATATCTAATGGGTTAGTCTAATGAACCGACTCGGTTTCATGGGGTTTAATAGAAATAGTATGATGACTAGGCCCAATGACTTTCAAGGTTCAATAATGAAGGCTCAATAGACTAATTAAATTAGTAAGCCCAATTTATTCGGTCCAATAGAGGAAAATATCATGACCCAACATTGCCCCCTAGTTTTTTATTAAACAGAATATTTAATAGAAAATTATAAGTGGTCTACGATGTTATAGACTCTACCAGGATCGAAATAAGCCCAAAGTAAAACTTACCCAAGCCCAAACGGAAATGAGTTAAAATCATAAGGCAACCTAGAAATCTGAAACACAACTGAAAGGTTTAATCTGATGAGTGTCTGAGGCTTAACCCGGATGGTACACCTTCAAATTCCCCATCATTACTAGAAATTAAATGTGCCGCCTTTGAACTTTGTGTAACCGTCAGTATAAAAGATAATTTTACCAAATTCGACAGTTTTACCTGTCAATTTGAATTTCGAACCCTTGAGCTTTTTTCTCCTCTTCAGGACTTCCTTCTCTGTTTTACGAAATTTCAACAATGGTGACTGTAAACACTAACCAGAGTTCTCCCCTTCCTGTAACCCCTATCACCACTGTTCAACCCAGCCCCAATCCTTCTGAAAAAGCATCGAGTTCAAACCCCAAGGTTGCTACCCCCAGCGAAAAATCTATGTCTCCAAAACCCATATATCGACCCTCTCTATTTCTTGAGAGCAAAAGAGCAATATCCCCATGCCAACACGCCTTCCATCATTTCTGAGACTGAGTTAAGGAAGATTAGGGCTCATTATCACATTCCTGACACCCATTTAATAAGAGCCCCCAAATTTGAAGAGAGGATGTATCAACGTCCCGAGGGTTGGACGGCCGTACCGGTGACTTTGCTCAAAAGGGGGGTTAGGTTTCCTCTTCATATATTTCTGATTACCCTTCTGGGATTTATTGGGGTGGGGTTTGCTCAACTGGTACCGAACTCCTACATCCATATTTTGGCTTTTATTGCATTTTGTCATGAACTGGGGGTCGAACCCACTCTCGACTTTTTCTTTACTGTCTACAAGATTGCCCAAAGCAGAGAAAAGGGATTCAAAGTCTTAGGCAAGCATGCACAGAAGGCAGGTGAGAAGTTCGAGAGGCGACCGCTGATAAACACTCCTTCGAGCAATAGAGGATGGCATGAGAGATGGTTCTTCGTCAAGGGACTCGAAATTGCATCTCTGCCGAACTGGACCATGAGCGACGTGGTTTCTGTCGATTTTGGAGATATATCTGAAGAGCGTGTAGCCGAATTGATTGAATTTATGAACAATTTCCCGAAGGAGGAGTGGAAACATGGACTCCTTTCTAAACAAGCTTGGCTATATGATCATAAACGTAAGTACTGAACTACTCTTGTGTATATTTCTGTGAAATCTTCGATAATATTGGTTCTGACTTGTCCTTACATAATCTTTACAGTGTCTTTGATTAGACCGAACTCTTCAGAGGTAAAAGAGTTCGAAGACTTTTTGGCTGGGAAGATTACGGATGCAAGCGAAGAGCCTCCAACAGAAGAATCTCCCCGAGCCTATCCCCTCATTACCGAATCACCCACTGTCGGCCCTCAGATTGATGAACCACAAAATGACGAGCCTCATGCACCTGAAGAATCCCTCAAACCCCGAAGAAGAAAGAGAGCTGCCAAGAGATCCAAATCCGTTCGCCCCGATACAGAACCTGAGATAGATCAGGGAACAAATCTAGAAACAAACCCCTCATCCAATCTCACTTTTGTACCTCCCGAATCCGCTCCAACCAAAAGAAGTCATTGACGTACCTCTGCCTAAGCAGGCGAAAGTCCTTCGCGTCAAGAAGTTGAGGACAAAGATTACCCCCTTAACTGCCGACGAGCTTCGAGTGCCAACATCTTCGACTATCATTCCTCCAGTAATTCCCGAAGAAATTCAAGTACTAGATGATGACGAGCCAATTGAAACCATTCCTTCATTCTCTCACAAGAGAAAACAGCCGTCTGATAGTCAACCAGGGTCGTCTTCTGTCCCTTCACCGGTCCATGAATCTAATCTCGCTCGATCCCCCTCTCCGAAAAACATATATATGGATCGGTCGCCAACTCGCGATCAGCCCGTGCCTTCTCCTCCAAGACAGTCAACTTCCAAATTCCAGAATGATGCTATGGCCTCTCCAACCATGTGGCCTCGGTTTACGCCTTCTTCCCTTTTCAATTGTTTGGCGCTTTCGTCAAGTGAGAATGATGACCATCGATTTGGGAACAGTTCGACGAGGATCTCGCTTAACGAAGGCATGAGCTATCTGGCGAAGGTAAACGGTTCTCTCCTTAATTTTCGTATTTATCTTCATACTTATACATTTAAACCCATCAAATAATCTTTGGACATGCGTGGTGGCGAATCACGTATTCGGACGTCTGCGTCCAAAGTCTATCGAAGCTGAAGCCGAAGAAGAGGCAATGAGAAAGGAGAATGCCATCTTGAAGTCTGCTTTGGCTCGAGAGAGAACTCAACGTGAAAGTGTTCTCCACACAAATGAAGGTCTTCGAAAGGAGTTGGCCCAGACCAAAGAAGATGTAAAATCGTCCAATGAAGAGCTGAAGTTAACTAAGGCCCAATACCAAGAGATCGTCAAGATGAACGTTGATTTGGTTCAGAGGAATGAGATAAGGATGACGAAGATCAAAGAATTAAAGGCTGATGCTAAAATCCTGACCAAAACGATCGAAAAGCTAGAGTTAGCAGAAACTCGTCATCTGAATAGGCGTCAAAAGGTCGAAGAAGAAATCCGAGAACTCAAGGCTCTTCTGGACCTTGGACCTCCTTCGACCGATGATCTTCGCAAGCAGATCTGTGAAGAGTACCGGAAATCGGATGAGATCAACGGAGAGATCATGAAGATATATTCTGAAGGCTATGAGCTCTGTCGAAGTCGCGGCAAGGAAAAGTTGATATCAGCTAAAGTGGACCCGACTTTGCTCGACTCTTCAGATGGCGAGGATGATGCATGAAGTGAATACTCTTGTTTTTCCCGGATTTTATTTGAGAATATTTGTGAAAGTTTCTGTCATTTTGGAAGTTGTTTAAGGATTTTGTTTTAAAAACTTTTATCAGAACTTCTATGTTCAAATTATGTTGGAATTTATGTTTTTATCTGATAGGTTGTCATATAACGAATGAATGGATTAATGAAGTTTCAACTTTCTATGTCATGACTTCGCATAATACTTTTCGTTTCTTGTCGATAATTGAAAGATCAATTAATCTGAATGGACTTAACTCCCGTGAGATCGTGAATTAGGCAGGGCATATAATAGTTGAGTTGAAGAACAATACTGAACATAATAAAGTAAACTTATTGAATTGAACTGAAGGAACCGAACTTGACACTTGAATAAAGTAATGTATACTTATCGTTTCCGAAGTGTGAGACAGATAGTGAATAGGATGAATTCGGCTGATCCTCCTTGCACCATCAAGATCTTGTTTACCACTTGGGGTAGAACAAGTATATAAGGACATTTGTTTACCACTCGGGGTAGAACAATTTTATAGGGGCCATGAAATTTGTCTACCACACGGGGCAACAAATAAATAGGCTGCCATCGAATGGCCAGCGAGTCCGATCATACCTCCTTACTTCGGTGCCTATTGATTTACCGCCCTCGGTAAAAGCAATATAAAAAGGACCATAGATTTGTCACCACTCAAAACCATAAACAAATAAATAAGAGTTTGCCATTGAATGGCCAGTGAGTCCGACCATACCTCCTTACTTCAGTGCCTATTGATTTACCGCCCTCGGTAAAAGAAATATAAAAAGGACCATAGGATTTGTCTACCACACGGGGCAACAAATAAATAGGCTGCCATCGAATGGCCAGCGAGTCCGACCATACCTCTTTACACCATTTAGGACAAATAGGAAGAAGATCAGTTGTGAAAAAGTGACTTTTTATTGATGGCGAACAATCATATACGGACTTAGGTGGCCTGACTCGATCTCTACTGGAAATATTTCCGAAGTCTTCCGGCATGCCAGGTGTTCTTGATCTCGGATCCATCTAATGCCTTTAATCGATAAGTTCCTGGCTTTGGTACTTCAACCACCTTATACGGCCCTTCCCAGTTCGGCATCGGCTTCTTTGAGGACGAAGTCCCCTACTTCAAATCTACGAAGCTTTACCCCCTTGTTATAATGCTTGGCAACTCTCCGCTGGTAGGCTGCCAGCTTTACCAAAGCTACTTCTTTGACTTCTTCTAACAGATCCAAGTTGGCTTTCAGTCCTTCCTCGTTGTAGATTTCCTTGAATTGACTGACCCGAAGACTTGGAGATCCAATTTCGACTGGGACTAAGGCATCAGTACCATATGCCAATCTGAAAGGTGAATCTCTAGTGGTGGTCCTCGGTGTAGTCCGATAGGTCCATGCTATAATCGAGCGACTCCTCGACCATCTTCCTTTAGCCGTCCGATCTGCGCTTGATCCAGATTCAAAGATGTTACATTGGTCACCTCAACTTGCCCATTCAACTGTGGATGAGCCACCGAGGTCTTTCTGTGCTGAATCCCCAGCTCCTTCAAAAATCCTTCAAATTTTGATCCCACGAACTGGCGTCCATTGTCCGATATTACCACTTTAGGAATTCTAAAGCGAAATACTACGGACTCTTTCATGAACTTCAAACACTCTTGCTCCGTTATCAACCGAAGTGGCTTCGCCTCTACCCACTTGGTCATCTAATCAAAATAACAACTATGACGAAGCTAACCTGTCCCTTAGCTTTTGGCAACGGACCCAGTATATCAACCCCCCAGACAGCAAAGGGTATTGGAGATAGAATCGAGTATAGCTCTTCTGGTGGCTGATGTGGGATCGGACTGTTGAGCTGGCACTTCTCACACTTCTTCACATACTCTGTAGCTTTATTGAAGATTGTTGCCCAGTAGTACCCCTGCCGAAGAACTTTGTATGCCAGTGACTTAGTAGCCATATGATCGCTGCAGATGCCTTCATGAACCTCCCGAAGAGCATACTCTGCTTCAGACGGAACCAGACACTTCAATAATGGTGACGAAAATGCCCTTCGATAAAGATCCCCATCAATAAGAACGAAGTTGGCACTCTTGTACTTGATCTTCTTTGCCAGCATCTGATTCGAAGGAAGGACGCCATCTGCCAAATATTCGATGTAGGGAGTCATCCAGAAGCTAGATCGTTCGATACACATCACCACTTCATGCTGGATACTCGGCTGCTGCAAAACATCCAAATAAACTGACCCGTTGAAAACATCTGCATCCGTAGTGGCCCGACTTGACGGTCATCGACAATAGAATTGTCGTTCGCTCTATGCCACGAAACTTCATAAGAGACAAAATATTGAAGTCGGTCTTTCAACTCGCCAAATACTTGATCATCCTTGTCCCCACGAGCTTATAATCTCCCGCGATTGTTTGGCGACCAACCGAGAGTCATTTGTAAATGATCGACTTCACGAACTTCTAGACTCTTCGCGATCGAACTCCTGCTAGCACTACTTCATACTCGGCCTCGTTGTTTGTTGCTTTGAACCCAAATCGATAGCTTCTTTGCACCTTGAATCTCTCCGGACTTGTCGAAGATAATCCACCTTGTTAACATTCATTGTAGAGGACCCATCTGCATCTGGCGTCCATGCATTCTGACCATGCTGAAGAACAACAACTGCTCGATCAGACGTCTCAGCCTTTGGCAACTCAACATCTGCTTCGGTGAACGAACATTCCACCATAAAATCGGCCAAGGCCTGACCTTTGATAGCAGTTCGGGGATGGTATTTGATAAAAAATTGGGATAATTCCATAGTCCACGCTGCTAATCTCCTCGAAATTTCTGGCTTGCTCATCACCTTCTTCAATGGCTGATCCATGTAGGCGACCAGGAGCCGGCCTTGAAAATATTGTCGAAGCTTTCGACTAGCAATTATCAAAGCAAAGACAAATTTTTCAATATTTGGGTACCTGGTTTCAGCATCTCGTAGGACTTGGTGACATAATAGGCCGGATCTTTGCTTCCCATCGACCTCCGAACCAAAGACCGCTCCAACCACTAACGAACTTGCTGCAAGGTACAAATACAAGGTCTCTGCCGAGGCAGGCTTTACCAATAGGGGAGCAGAAGACAGATATGTCTTTATGCCTTGGAAGGCGTCTTCACACTCCGAAGTCCACTGGAACGTCTTCGCATTCTTCGGCCCCTTCAGCGTGTCGAAGAACGGCAAGCACCTCTCTGCAGACTTGGACATGAACCTCCTCAAAGCTGCAATCCTACCAGTCAGAGATTGGACGTCTTTGAATGACTGAGGAGTCTTCATGTCAAGGATAGCCTGGATCTTCTCCGGATTGGCCTCAATGCCCCTCTGATTGATCAAGTAACCCAGGAACTTTCCCGCACCGAGGCCGAAGGTACACTTTGCTGGATTGAGCCTCAACTTGTGGTGACGGACAGTCTGAAAGCATTCCTCCAGATCGTCCAACTGCTTCTGAACCTGCATGCTCTTTACGATCATATCGTCCACGTACACCTCTATGTTCCTCCCCAGCTGCCTCTCGAAGATGAAGTTCATCATTCTTTGGTAAGTGGCTCCAGCATTTATAAGGCCGAAGGTCATCTTCTTATAGGCATACACCGAACAGTGTGTAATAAACGCTGTCTTCAGAATGTCCTCCTTGCACATGGAAATTTGATGATAACCTGAAAAAGCATCCATAAAGCTTAGTAATGCATACCCCGAAGTGGCATCGATGAGTTGATCAATATGGGGCAGAGGATAAAAGTCCTTTGGGAAAGCTTTATTCAGGTCGGTGTGGTCGATCTGAACCCGCCACTTTCCATTACGCTTACTTTTGACCACTACATTAGCCATCCAATGCGGGTAGTCGATCTCAAAGATAAAATCAGCAGCTATCAGCTTGGCAATCTCCTCATCTATGATCCTCTGCCGCTCAGGTGCAAAGATCCGCCTTTTCTGCTGAACTGGTTTCTTTGAGGGATCTACATTTAGTCTGTGCTCGGCAATCTTCCGGCTAATCCCTGGCATGTCTTGTGGTTCCCATGCAAAAATGTCCACATAGCAGCGAAGGAGTTCCATAAGGTTTGTCCGAAGAGGTTCTGGTAGACCCAAACTAATCTTCACTGTCTTGTCTGCCTTTCCGAGGACCAGCTCGATCTCCTCTGTCTCTCCTGCAGGAATCACCAATGGCTCCGAACTGCTTTTAGTGAAGGGCTCGATCTCAATTGCCATGGTTTATTTCTGTTTGTTGACCCCCACTCCGGAGGAAATAACAGTGTTCCGATAACAGCGTCGGGCCAAATCTAAGTCCTCTGCCACCTCTCCTACTCCATGTGCTGTGGGGAACTTGATTTTGAAGTGAGGGATGGAGGTCACAGCTTGGAGAGCCGTCAATGTAGGTCTTCCCAGTATGGCGTTGTAAGCCGAATCTACATACACAACATAAAATTTACATGTTATATCTACCTGCTGGGGAGCTGTGCCAAAGACTACTAGGAGTTCGATAGTGCCTGCAACTTTGACTGGATCGTTGCTGAAGCCATATAAGGGAGCCTCCTGCCCGACCTCCATTTTTCGCCCATCAAGATGCATCCTCTGATAAGCATGGGCATACAGAATATCTACAGAAGACCCGTTGTCTATCATCATACGCTTCACATCTACCGAGCCTACTTGTGCAGTGATCACTAATGCTCCTTCATGCGGCTCGATGGGCTCCGAAGGGTAATCTGCATCGGTGAAAGATATAACAGTCCCTGGAAATGGTCTGTCGGCCTTCGGGGGAACACCCGCCACGGACATGACCGAATCCAAATATCCCCTCCTTTTCTTCCCTACTAACTTCCCTGCTGTCCCACCGGTTATTACATCAACGATGTGCCTCGGTGGTGGTATTGGAGCATTTTGGACGAGTGGAACCATTTGAGCAAATGCAGTCGAGCAATGCGGTCGACATTCTACTGATCTTGTTTGTCCCTCCCGGCCACATACTAAACCAGCAAACCGCTTTGAATCTTCTTCTCCACGAAATCCTTCAGATTACAACACTTTCATTAGTATCGTGGCTGCTGACTTGATGATAGCCACAATATTTCAAGAGAGTTGCCTGTCCTGTCTTATAGTTATCACGAGGTGGCTCAAAGAATGACTGGTTTCTGATCTGGTCCAAAATCACCGACCTATCCGTATTCAGTTTGGTGTAAACCTTATTCACCTTTGGGGTAGGAGCAGGTGGACGAATACTTCCCTATCGCCATGAATTGTTGAACTTCTTTGAACTGCCCTCTGACCAATCATTATACCCCCCGTCTTCCTCTGATCGCCTTCAGCCTTAGGCGTATCTGCCTCCTTCATTTGGTCCGAAGAAGGGCGCTTCAGGCTATTCATGGCTTCCTCCACTACAATATATCCCTCTGCTTTGTCAAAAGCCTCATCCAAGCTCTTCGGATGGTGAAACATCAGCTTCTTCACCAGTTTTTCGGACTTCAGCAGATCTGGGCCGTTCTGAAACAACCCTACGGCCTGAAGGTCATTAAGGTCGGACACATGGCCGACTGCTTCTCTGAACCTCTTCACATATTGCCCCAAGGACTCGTTAGTGAACTGTCTGACCTGTGCTAAGGAGCCTGTAGGTTTTCCTCTTCTTCGATTGCTCCCAAAGCGGGCATGGAACTTATCACAAAGCTCGGTCCATGAAAATACTGAATCCGCTGGTAAGGTCCCCATCCACTGCCTAACATCCTTCCTCAACGTTGTGACAAACGTGTGGCACTTGGCAACATCAGTGAAATCATAATAATCCATCAGCCGGTCGAACGTCTGGCTATGGTCGTAAGGATCCCCGGACCCATCGTAACTCTCCATGCGAGGCAACTTCTTGGTGATGTCCGTCTTCTCCTTAAGAATGTCCAAGGAAAAAGGGGATGCCTTCTTTCCCGGAGTGTCCTTCACCCGTTGTACCTCAGCCAACTGCTTTCTAAGCTCTTTCAATTCCTTCACCAGAAAATCCACACCCTCTGGCTGCGAGGAGACTTCTTTCTCCTGGACGACCTTATGCTCCCGAGTAGATTGACCTCTTCTATCTGACCCCGCTGCCTTTGTTGGACTTCTGGATTTACTTTTGCGTGCAACCCTATCCTCATGATGAGAATACTCATGCTGATGCTCTCTCCTTCTGGTTTCTGGCACGATCTCCCTCGACCTGCTCATTCGCCTGTCGTCGTCTCGATGCTGAGAACCAACGACCATCAGTGCCTTCTTCGAGGCCACGGGAGTTCTGCTCCTCGATCTCCTTCTATCACGATAACGATCCCTAGACACATGTATAGAATGCTCCGGTTCTTTCCCCTCTCGCCGTTGCATCTCTTTATGCTTACTCCGCCTTTCGGACTGAACATGACTGGATGCTTCGTCTCTTAACTCGGCCACCCGAAGCATCTGTTCGGCTATATCTTCCCTCTGTTTTAAAAGGACCTCTAAGGCTTTATCCGCTTTGTCCGCCATCCTCGCCAACTTGGCAGCTCTGTCCTCCTGACCACTTCGGCGATGAGTCTTGGTCGGTGAACCTTCTGTCCGCCTCCGACCATGATCACGCTCTTTATCTGCATCAAAGACCAGCCTCCGTCTGGCTCCACTATGAATCTTCGGACGAAGATCTCCCGAATCGTGCTTGGAGGCCGTACTCTCATGAGAACTTTTAGAAGGACTCAGACGATCCTTTACCGAAACACGAGGCAACGATGAGCTAACGGCCATCGCCTGCCCTTCTGGCGTACCATCCCTACTCCTCGCCATCTTAAAGCGGGTTGAATGAATGTGATTGAAGACTTCGATGACACTAGAACTCGACCCCTCCTTCTAGCGCCAATGATATTAGCAAGATCTTCTCCAACGCCCCAATCACGTAAGGCGTCTGATCTGCACAATAAACACGATAAGACACCAAAAAAGCTTGGCGAACTTGGCCGAGTCGAGGGGATAGCTTCGAGCGTGAGAGTCGATGTCGATGTTCACAAGGTTAACAATGGAGGATGATAATGTCTAGTGTATTGAGAGAGATAATAATATTTAGTTGAATGTATATGTGAACGTACCTCCTCTTGAAGAATCCTTTACTAAGTTATACTCTCTTGTCCGGTTTACCGTGCCACCCACTACCGTCTGACACAGCCCTCTGATTTGATGGGTTCTGCCGACTGCATGCAGTCTACCCACTACCTTTTGTCACTGTTTTCTACCACCGGCCGGCTATGATCCCATCCACATTAATGCATGGCAGTTACAACAGTCAACTATCATGCTTTTTCATCATTACAAGTCAAAGTAATAGATATTAAAATATCTAATGGGTTAGTCAAATGAACCGACCCGGTTTTATGGGGTTTAATAGAAATAGTATGATGACTAGGCCCAATGACTTTCAAGGTTCAATAATGAAGGCTCAATAGACTAATTAAATAAGTAAGCCCAATTTATTCGGTCCAATAGAGGAAAATATCATGACCCAACAAGCTGATAAACAGTGCATCTATATTTTTGGTATGATGGGGATCACCCTTGATAATAGTTGATATCATGGTTCAAAGTCGCTGTAACCGTCTAGGGTGTGTGGAAGGGTTTTTTACTGGGCTTCTGGCAATATATGCACCATTGTTAGGCTGGAGCTTTAAATTTATTTATTTAGTATAATTATTTTTGATTAGTTAATATGTAAATATATCTATTTTGTTTATGATTATTATTAATTCTTCTATTCTACAAAAATAGGTCTCCACAATTTTGAGGATTATTTTGGTGATAATAATAATTAATAAATAGATTTATTAAAAAGGGTAGAATCTTTAGGATTTATTTGTTATAATGCCTTTTATAATCTTATTTATTTTGATTAAAAATATTTTATTAATTCTAATTGAATTAATATTTTATTAACAATATTAAGTGTTAAAAAGATTAATTCACATAATAACATTTTTTAAGGTAAGAAGAATTTCTATTTTTTAAAAATAATTTTATATTCAACCTTTCAAAAATTATTTTCAAAAGGGGCAAAAATATTTGTGTTCACTTGGAGCTTTAAAGTATTTAATTGTACATGTGTGTGCATTCGTGTTGACCGCATTGTGCATATGGTATGTTCTTGTCTTCGATCTACAGGAGTATTCTCTCCGTTCTTTAATATAAGACGTTTTAGAGAAATTTTTTTATCCCTTAATATATGACATTTTAAAATTACAAGTAAATATTAATTGTTTAGTTTTTAATATTATCCAAAGTATTAAATATAACTTTGGTTTTCTCACTATTTTTTGCCCAATAAATAACAATATCTTTTTTTAATATAAGAACAATATAGACATTTAATATTATATTTAATGTTATATAATTATTTTCTTAATATTTATGTACAACTTTAAAAAAAATTATATTAAATGATGGAGGAAATAGTAAGCTGTAAAATCAAAGTGACAAATATGTCCGAAGACCGTGTGCTGGGTGTTTAAGATTTGGAAAATCAAATAAGCATGTGCTTATTTAATGCAAAAAGGTACTTTCTTCGTTTTTTAATATAAGTCGTTTTAGATAAATATTTTTATTTTTAAATATAAGTTATTTGAGAATTTCAAGTAAGCCTTAATTGCTTAGTTTCTCATATTACTCCAAGTATTAAATATAACTTTAGTTCTCTTACTATTTTTTGCCCAATAAATAATATTCTATTTTTCTAATACAAATATAGATAATTGATAGTATATTTAATGCTTTATAATTATTTTTTTAATACATGTGCACAACTCTAAAACCACCTATATTAACGAACGGATGGAGTAGTTAATATTTTCAATGGGATTGGGAAGGCATATTTTCTAAATGAACAATCCGGTGTGATTATACTGCACTTCAACCGAGCTTTCTATTTTAAACAAATAAATTTCAGCCTTTAAAAAGAGCATTATATCTTAAATTTGAAAATCCTATAAATAAGAAGCTTTCCTTTCATTCTAAACTCGTCAATTTTGTATCAAAGAAAAGCTTATACTCTTTGGCTACATACTCTCTCTAAAAAGTTCTCTCTATTTTACTCAAAGTTATGATCATTTGAAGAAGAAAAAATTCATCAAAAGTATTTGAGATAAGTTATTTGATTTATATAATTGAATTATCTCCTACTTGTTTATTGTTATATATATACAAATATAAATCGTAAGACCCTAACTTTTATAAATAAAGTGGAATTTTCTCTATTTATTATTTTGAAATAGTAAGGGGTTGATTCAATTAATGTGGTTAGTTAGGGGTAAAATGCGTAAATATTTTAAATAAACAAGTGGTTATAAAATATTCATTGTTGTTGTGACGCCCCCAAATTCGGACCTCCACTTGGTCACTCGAATTCGGTTCATCACGTTCTCATGGTAAAACCATAATAACTAAAATAACGCATACACAACGGAAAATCTACTTTAGAATAATATACAATAATTTATTATAATTATTCCTCCAAATCTCATAACCTACAGTGCTTAATAGATTACATAATAATATCTAATCAATAACTTATATATAAAAACAGCACAAGCGATCCTTTAAATTGGAAAACTCACTAAGTTAATTAAACATTAACTCGCTCAATTGAAAAACTCACGAACGAGTCTATCCTTCATTCGACCGACCGCCTCTCTTCTTCTCGATCGATTCTTTTCCTCTCAACCCTTCTCGGCTTCGTCGCTTCCTCTTCGTTTCCTTCTTGCTTAATAAATTCAATCGACTCCTCGAAGGGTTTAAGAAACTTCAAATTCCACAATCAGCGGCTCCTAATTCTTGAGAGTAGCAACCCCCCTTTCTACTTTGAATCGTAACAAGATTAGGTGTGTTCATTATCAACAATTTGTTTTGATGTATATAATCTCTCTCTCTATATATCCCGATTTCCTTAAACCTCCCTAATTATTGTATTTCTCCCTCCAAATCTATATTTACTTTTACATATGAAAATCCCATTCATTCATCAAGAAAATTTTAGGGTGTCATTCATCTTTCAATAAAATTTATAGGGTTTCAAGCAATGTTGCTTCAGCTTCCACGATTAACCAACTCTTTGAGAGAAATTCAATTTGATCTTTAAGATGTTGCGATGTTATCTAAGACATGTATGTGTTATCATTTGTCATTTTTTCTTCTTCTGTTTTTGGCTGATTTGATTTATTAACCTGTAGAGGAGAGTTTTTTTCTTCATGGAAATTGGGTATGTGATTTGGGTTCTTTCTTCATAAATTTGTTCTAAATAACAAATTGAGTTTTTGATATGGGATTTTATGAATTTTTTTATCCCTAATTAATCTTCTAAGTCAATATGGGGATTTTAAACCCTTTTATTTACAATCAAAAATCTCTACTTTTCTATAATCTGCAGATACACCTCTACAACTTGATTTTTGAAAACTTCATGTGCCCAATAATTTAGAAATCGAAATAAGCAATTGAATGGAGGTGAGTCCTTTTTTTTTTCATGCTTCTCTATCTGTATGTACACACACACACACATATATATATACACACACACTCCGAGATTTACTATTTTCTTCATGAATTTATTCAGAAATGAATTGGGTATTTGATTTGGAGTTTTTTTTTCATGAATTTGTTAAAAAATGAATGGGTATTGTGTTTTGGGGATTTTTCTTCATGAAAATTGGGAATGTGATTTGGGTTCTTTCTTCATGAATTTGTTCTAAATGACAAATTGAGTTTGTGATATGGGATTTTATTTTCATCAGTTTGTTCAAAAAGGAAATCGTTCACTATATTATTATGGTTTCATTTTGCTCTAATTCATCAATCGGTCTCCAGTTATTCACAATGTTGCTTTGATACTTCTAAATATTGATGTTATAGTTTAACTTAAAAATTTAGCTTTGAGTTTACATTCATAATTTCTTTTCACCTTTGGCTTTTGAATGGGGACTCTCATTATGTGACGGAGGCGCATATGTTGATTTGGATATAAAATTTTGATAGAGATCTCAGTCTAAAGCACATCTACTGTGAGACCCCAGATTTTATCAATAAAGATTTAAATTTTGTCGAAATAATTTTTTAATATTATGGTGTGAATTTGAGATAATATTATAGTTGTGGGTAGTATTTATAAATTTTGCAAAGTATCAAGTGGTTATATTATATTAAGCTTGGTGAATAATATTAGGTTTAGCGGGGAATATTAAATACAACAGCTCAATCATTGGTGGACCCCATAACCGAAATTATTGTCGGATTGAGAAAACGACAAAAAATATTTTATTGAAATAACGGCGGAAGTTTTACGGGTTGATCTTGTTGAACTACTCGGTAGTAAAAGTACGATGTCGTGTGGTTGCATAGTAGCGCTACGGTATTGATTATTGATGCTTATGTGAGAAGTCACTCGGTTTGATTCCATTATTGTCGATTAATAATATGAATTATTATAGCGATAATGACGTTTTGTTTTATTCAGTATTATTAACGTAATAAAACGAAACATCTTTTTATATAAAATGAATACTTTATTAAAGTTATTACATAAATAGAATATATTTTATTTTATTATGCATAGTGTTGCATAGTGTTTTGCATAGTGTTTTTGCATAGTGTTGCATAGTGTTTTGCATAGTAAAATGTTTTTTATATAAATAGAATATATGATATTTTATTTAAAAGATTTTGCTTTAAATATGGACCGTCAGATTAAAGTAAATCAATCTGAATGCTCATGGATTAATTACTATGCATTCTATTTTCCTATAAATAGAAGCTCATTCCTTCATTATTTTCTCACGAATTCAACTTGAAACTCTAGAGAGAGAAATTATAGAGAGAAGCTATAGAGAGAAAATCTATAGAGAGAAAGAATAAGAGTATTCTGCTACTTTACTTTTCCAATATTCAGTTCTTCTATGGTAAGGGGTATTATTTGTTGTACCCGTAAGGGGTGTTATTCTTTCTTATTCATGAAGAGAGAACTTACATTATTCCATTCATTATTATTACATTGGAATAACTTTTGTAAAAGTGGCATACCCTATACATAACTTTTGTATCTGCAGCATACCTATACTTGGTGAAATCCTTATGTTATTCCATCCTTATTTATTACATTGGAATAACCTATATCTGCGAAATCCCTATACTTGGTGATCTTCTTTTGTTATTCCATTCATTATTATTACATTGGAATATCACATGCGTGTGTTTTACACCTGACACAGTTCCATTGTTTATTATTCCGCATTTATTATTACATTGGAATATCACATGCGTGTGTGTTTTACACGGACACGGTTCCATTGTTTATTATTCAAAGATTTATTATTACATTTGGATCATCCTGCCGATTGTGAATTTCACGACTTGGTTCCGCTTATTATTATTACATTGGAATAACACAATCATGTAAGTACTCGCATGCATGGTGATTTCTTTTGTTATTCCATTCTTTATTATACCCAGGTTGGTTAAAACTTTGACTTATACTCCATGAAATTAGTAGAATATCTTTGATATTTGCGTTTCATCCATATCTTTTCATGAAAATATTCTTCCGATCATTCTTGAATTTTACTCTACAAAACAGTATCTTGTTGACAATTTGGACGTTACTAATTCCTGGATAAAATAATTCTTGAACTTGTTTTATTGAATTATTATGTCATTGTCATCATCCTCATGATATATTATGTTATCTTTGGCTTACGTGCATAGATGAACTTAGTATGATTATGACCAGGGATCATTCGGTATAATCATGGCTTGTTATAAATGATGTGATAAAAGTCCTCAGTGGCCTGTAATGCAGTGATGGATAGTTTTTGATATGATTATGACCAGGGGTGATTCGGTATAGTCATGACCATTGATAATTTGATGAAAATCCTTGATCGTGGTACAGGGATGATTAGATATTGTGGTTTATTCATTAAACTGAGTCTTAGTGATAAAAATTTATGAAAACCTTTTTAAAACCTAAAAGATAGTAGACTTTATTTTCTACTTGACTCTTTTAATGGATTGAATATTCCGCTGCAGTTAAACTGGTTGTCTATTGTATTTTATCAGTTTAACATTGTTGAAGACTATTGATAATTTATTCTGCATTATCTTAGTCATAATATTTCTTACTGGGCTAGTTGAGCTCACCCTTTCTTTCACTGTTCTCTTCAGGAAATGAGAACATAGCTGGGACGAGTCGGGGAACGGAGTAATGGTCCAGAGGATAGCATTAGTAGTCCTCACTATTACGTGAAATAGTGTGATAATAGTTGTAATGAGGACTCCTTTTGTGTTTGTATAATATCTAGTAGACAATATTTGTATTCAAACTCACAGTTTATGTCGTATTGTACACGACAGTTAGGTTAGTAAGTTGTATTTGAATTTATGTACCATGTAAGTGGCGACCCAAGATGGGTGACGTATACCTAATTTTGGGGGCGTCACATCTACACTACACGGTATGACTTTGTTCTTCGTTTTTATACTACTTTTCAATTTTTTACAGTATTTTCAAGTTTAGTTATGTGGGTATTTAATATTTTTGTGGGTTGTTATTAAAATGTGTTACTTATGCATATTTGTGTAAATCTTAAATTCAACTTCATGAATTCATAGAGTTACAAAGCTAAACCAGTGGTGTTGTGATTTTTATCTCATCAGTTCAACCTTGCCCTGCAACCGTAATCTGCTTTGCTATTGGGGAACAAAATAGAACATTATAAAGTACTATTTTTTCTTTAGGTAAGTGCCAAGAATCCATTCTTTCCATCCTAATATGATGCCTACTTTTTTTAATACTAATTTATTTATTTATGTTATTTCGTTATCACTGTGAGTTCTTCATTCTATCTTAATAAGTTGTTGAATCACTTTTTATTTTGTTTGATTTTTTTATGAGGGAAATTTTTATATATGTATAAAAGTTATAGGGTATAGAGGGAGGTGGAAATCTTTATGGCGAGGGATTAAGGTTGGGGACCGTAGTTTACACTAGCGACTTCTTTGGAGATGAGCTTTGGCCTGCTGACAATCTGGGATTTACAAAAACTGCCATTCAGGCTAAGCCAGACTCTGTATACTTTGTGGTTAGCAGATTCTATTTTCTAATTGTCCTATTCTTCCCCACTCTTTGGATAAAATTCTATAACTTGAATTGTGGCTTTGGCACAAACAGAGCATAACTTATTTTCAATTCTTTGATGTTGTTATTTCCCACACTTTTTGGTGGTTTAATTTTACTTGCATTATTTCCATGTTTATGTAGAATTCATGGCTATAGGGCTAAGTTTGTGTTTCTTTCACATGGTAAAACTCTTACTTTGAATTATGCTAGTTAGCTGGAGTTGCAACAATATCATGGTTAAAAATCTAATGCAACTTGATCCTGCTTTACTGATGTTATTTGAGAGAACAAAATCATAAATACACTCGCATAAAAGAGACTTCTTAATCAATTACCATGGTAAGCAGCAGTATGAAAGTTTTAAAGGTAATTCAATTTTTTGATCGGGTAATGTACTGTATATATTTACAGGAAGATTTATTAGGTTAGTAATGGAAGGAGAAAAAACACAAAAGAGTAAAGAAATTTTAGGGAATGATTCAGAAATTTTGGAATAAGGTATAAATTTGGATGATAGAGTAGGAACATTGAATATAGAACATGTTGATGTTAGTGGACATAACTATTATGTTGTTTTATAGTGCCTGAACTACAAGGCGAACCTGAAGACATTTCCAAAGAAAAAGCTCGATTAGCTGCAAAAGAGGTATGAAGTATCTACCTAATATCTCTCTCTCTATATATATATGTATCTATATCCATACTATATAATTATTGTATTTGCTTTATAAATTGAAATAATGTATGCTTTTGTGGAATCGGGGGCAGGTGAATGGGTCTGTGTTGGTGGAAGATACTTGCCTCTATTTCAATTCCCTTAAGGGACTCCCAGGTACTAAATCATCTATCTATTTATCTATATTCACACACAAAATTTTCATTATTTTGTGTCTTTTTTTTATGGTTTAATTGTTATTAATGCTTTATGCAATACCTTACATGTAAGTTCATTTTTTCCCCTTCTGCAGTGAAAAGTTCTCTATATCCCAGTATGGTAAAACCTTAATCAAGAGCTACATCTTGAATGTATTTTTTGTTAGATGTTCAGGTTTGGCTTAGGGTATATTGATGTTGCAAAACAATCCAGAAGTATGCTTATATTTATGTATTAATATGAACTGGTTTACTGTTTACTAAGAATATTTCACATAGGGTGTGGGATTTATAACATCTGTTGTACCTCAAACTCTGAACCCCCAAATCTGCATTTCATTTAGTAAAAAATTTCACTGCAATTGTGAATCACTTGATAAAAAGGATCAAATTGTTATGCAAGTATGCAACTCAAGCGCCTAGCTACTGATAATTCACAACCTATGGGTGGTGCTTGACTTCAAATGAAATTGGTATATAATCATTTGACACCCTTCTTTTTGATTTTATTCCAGTAGATTAACTGTTCGTGTACATGTCTACTTTCTAGATATCTAAAGCTTTACCATGTTCTTATATATAAGGTTGACTTTAAGTTTACTGTTGATTTTAGTTTCTTTAATTGTCATCGGTGGTGTACCTGTGTGTGTGGTCTTTTATGCACGTTTAATGGTTAAAGCTAATGTTCTTTTTAGTGGAATAATTTTTTAATTTACCAAAAAAAATAATTAAATGTCAATTCTAGCCTTACACTACTCAGCATCTTAGAAAATAAACATGTATTATAAAGTTAACAAAAATAGTAACACAAAGGTTTTAAACTTTAATTTTTTTATCGGAATAATATCTTCAATTGTTTTATTTTTTTGATCAAAGTTATTGTTAACAAGAGAACCAAATTGTGCAAGTGGATACATCTCTAAAGCTGTTGAAGGCAGGAAAACATGTTCTTCAAGGTGAATACGGTTAAATTTTTGTCTTTTGAATTAGGACCCTCATTATGGGAATGAGGTAGTATATATAGTTTTGGATGGTTTTCTTCAAAAGTGTTTGGTTGCTCTCAAAACTATAATATATATATATATATATATATATATATATATATGTGTGTGTGTGTGTGTGTGTGTGTGTGTGTGTGTGTGTGTATACATATTGGATGGTCATATAATGTTTAATTTGAATGAGTACACGTTATTAAATTTAGAGAATCTCTCTTTCATCCTTACTTCTAATCTTCTGATAGCTTCCTTTAAAAAGTAGGTGAAATTTGATATAATATCTATAAGCTTTACTAAAGATGGGAACACAGTCCATATATTCGATTAAGATTGATACAGATGTTTGCATGTTGAATGACCCTGTGTGTATTTACCTGTGTGAGTTATAGTGCAGAAAATTTGTATATCTAGCCGTCATTATAAAGTCTTGATTTTAGACAAAAGTGCAATTCGTTATTCAAACTAGCCCGTGCATTGCACAGACTACCAACTAGTAAAGACTTATTACATGATCTTACTTAAGCTTAAACATAGTCTGAAATAGTCTTAATACATCATAATAGACTTTAAACATAAAAAGGACAAGCTAGTTGGTAGCCTTGCCCTTGCCCTTGTCTGTTCCAGAGACACCTCCCTGTTCCTCCTTAACTGAAAGGTTTTAAATAAGCAAGGATGAACACAAATTTCCCAGCAAGTAATATACAACAAGGGTGTAGGATATATATCACAAGGTTGGAAATATCAAAGTGTCATTTCTAGGATAGTTCAAAGTGTCGGAATAATATCAGGGATAAAAAATATCAACAATTCTTTGAATAAGAACGATAATTCAATATAAATCAACAGATATATATGAATTTAACGGCTATCAAGGTATCCAATTGAATAAATAAGTTATACTGTGTAGTCACTAAGGACTATTGAACTTCCACTAGAGTTACCAATATTAAACTGATAACCCAAAAAAATCAAGTACTATAGATGATCAATCTACAATACTATACGTTATGCATAACACCATAATAATATTCATTCATGTGTTGGCGTTTCCAACGACATACACTCCCCTTACCAAAAGGGTTGTTCAACTCAGTTTTCAAGATTTTCGCACCAATCAATTGGTTTGGACAGTTTTATTATAAACATGCATATAGTCTAGCCGAATCAAATGGCATCAACTCTTTCACAATATTCAAGGACAATATCAAGTTCAACATGAATAATAGCTTTCACAAGGGTTTAACATACTAGCTCATTTGGACGAGAAGGTAATGTAATTTGTATTTCAAAGGGATAAGCTTATGGTATTTGTCAAATAAAGTAATGCAATTATACTTGCACAATAAGAGTAAGGTTCGGATACTTGCCCAATATGAATTTGAGTAAGGTTAGAAAAACTTGCCTTAAGCGTAGTTTATCCAAGTTAATAAATCAACACTTTCGAATCCTATTTATAACGCATTATATGTTCAAGATGTTAAATAGCTAAAACAGTCTTTAATCAAGCATGACACGATTCAAGTATGCATATATGGTACAAAATCAGTTTATAAGTCACCATGAATCAAATACTTAGTTACTTTATAAACAAATCAAGAATGCTCAAGGTTAAGACCTCCTCTACTCATGGACTTTCCATTTCAATGCAACACCAACTTATCAACTAAGCATCACACATATATATGTACATCAGTAGGTTTTAGATCTCAGTTAGCATCATAGGCATCATGCAAGTTACTGTCCAAAAGTCAGAACTCATTATCTGGGATTCCAAACTGGCGCAGCTGCGCCATGGATAAGCCTAGGACCAGTGCAGCTGCGTCGTCCTCTCGTCAAGCCAAGATGCAACTGCTGCCTTGTGGTTCATGTCCGGCTTGCCCAAAACAATCATACCTGATCTATTTGTCATGTTAAGGGTCTTTTCATCCTCCTCAAGTCAATCTAGGTTCCCTTTTATAATATATTTTTAAATTAAATATTTCAACCATTTAAGGCCATTCGAGGTCATGAACTCACAAGGTCTAGCATGCTTGCTCTCTAAACATACAAGATAGTTATAATACTCATTTTAGGCATGCTTGTGTGTATTCATAATGCATATATGAAACTAACACCGCTTTAGTTGAAAATTGGCTTTGTTCATGCTTTTCTTGAAATGTGCTACACAAGAATGGTATATATATGTTTATGCTATATGAGCAAGTCTAAGAGTGTCATCAAATATGATCACAAATGTTAGATTCTAGTCTATCTTGACAATATTCACATTCAAAGCTTGCTAATAGGTTCAACATGCTCATGTTTCCTTACTAATCAAATAAACACAAGCTAAAGGTTTATTCATGCATTTCCAAGTCATACTCACATGTTTTCAAAGTCAAAATATAAACCATGTAGAAATCATGCATGTTAGCTCACTAGGCTAAGCTTCTTATTGAAAATATTTCTAACATAAGACTTAACAAGTTTGATCATGCTCAAAGGACTATGTACACTACAACATGCTCATCTATGTGTAAAATTAGTCATGTATAGCTTACTAGGTTCATAATTTGTAGAACATGATCTTTACATAGTTTGTTTTCAAAACTTAAGGTTTAAATCTTCATGTAAACCATACGCATTCGTTAATCATGCAAGTCTAGTCTAAACATGCTCACATTAGGTTAACGTATCCATATATACATCATACACATGCTTACATGTTAGCTTGAGTCAAAACAACTAGCTAATAATGATCAGATTTGAAAACAGATTGCTCAACTGAATTCAGCAACCGGCGAAGCTGCGCTGCGCCTCAATACAAATGTGGCGCATGTGACACCCCCAAATCCGGGTACTTCAATTCCACGGGATTTGGTGTTCACTGTACAAATAGCATCTATCTATCTACCCATAAATAAATGCAAACCATGCAAATAGATAGAATTAAATAAATAAATCTCCCCTTATGGGGTTACATCATCTGCATAAAATAAAATCCCAGGTCATTTTAACCTTAAACATCTGTGCGGAATCATAAACAATAACAAGTTTTAAATAACATCAAGTCTGAACATAAATACATAATAACAACAAGTCTTCTTCAATTTTTTAACCTTTCCCTTGCTTTACTAGTGGAAGGCTCGTCTGATCTTTCGTTCTTAACTGCAATGTTATTATTACGCAAGAGTGATCCCGATTGCCCACAAGTATAACAATATAACAAATGAATAATAACATGCGAATAAATCAAAGACTTCTGAAATAGGAAACTCAGCTTCTGAATCAAGAATAAATAGCAAGAGACAAAAGAACTTCTGAGGGTCATAAGACCTTGAACTATGTCCTAGGTTGTCAAGTGTTTATACTTGAAACCTTTAACAATCATAAGACTATGGACTCTTCTTCTCGTACTTAGGGGGATCAACCCTTAGTACTATACTGGGCACAATATCTTAACGCTAACGCATAAGTAATCCCCTATACAAGGTTGTTCATCTCAGTTTGACATTAGAGTCCGCACCAAAGAAATTTTAGTTTGGATTATTCATCAAGAGTTCTGAAATTTAGAACGCTCATCAACTATGGACTAGTCGAATCATGAAGGGTTCGCTAGTCTAACAAAGTTCAACAATATCTGATAATTTAAAATTGAATAGCAATCTCAAAAGGTATACAATACTATAATTATTGTATAATAGAATCATACTTTGAAATATTAATACACTTTATTATAATAAAATGGACTTGATCAATAATAACGAGAATTTGCTCGAAGTAAAGAGACAACTTATAAGCTTATATTAAGATAACGAGTAAGGTTAGGAAACTTGCCTCGTGCGTAGATTACACGTTAATTTATACACGTTCCTTGATTTAATCCTACATACCATTTACATTCACAATACCAGTCAATTATCACGTAACTAGTCGCTATATACGCTCATTCTTTTGTTTAAACTCGAATTATGACTATACTTAGTCAAATTACTACACTCATTGTCACAATTAACACTTCATGAACAATAAGCTAACTATGTATTCAATCATTCAATTCACATATAAATGTGTTATTGACATGTTAAGAATTTATTTTAACATCTCATTATATGTCTAACATGTTTTCATGTTCATTAGGTTAAGTTACTAACACATTGCTAGACTTGAACATTTAAAAACTCATTTCTGGACCATTACGCTGAAAGTGGTATTTGCTTCTACCGTTAAACTTTATTCTTGGCTGCTTGCACACGAGACTTAGGCTTGGAGTTGGCGCCACGACGCGAAACTCTAGTTTCTGAATTTCCAGTTCGCGAAGAACACAAAATCAGGCGATTTTATCATTACATGGTCATTAAATTCATCAAATTAAACATACCCATATACTAGAATTCGTACATAATCATTACCTAACCTTTATAGAGTAATTTTAAACAATTAAAACACATAATCACAGAATTAAAACATGTAATTTCACTATTCTTGATGTTCTTGAAGGTTTTGAACATAAAACATAAAATTTAACACTACGGATTCGTTATAACACCAAATCCATCCATTCAAGTTTTATTTTCTTCGTTTTAACATGCATAATTATATACGTGTGTGAATTTTACAGAACAATTTATGTTTGACATATTAAATATACGTATAAGGGCCATATCTCTATACTCTGTAAATTTTGAAGCCATAACATACATTATAATTATAATATTATGAAACTGATGATATGAAAATCTATAATATATAGTAATACATGCTATGCTAACATATCATCACATATATTCTCATAACAATACCATTTCCAAATTACAAAGACTTTACAGAAACTTGAAAGCTAATTATTTTACAAAAACTTAAACAACGTAATTAAACTGGGTTGAAGAAATTACCCAAAGCATAGATTAGTAGGAGATGAATTCCTTCTCAACTCTTCTTCAATCACACACTCATAATCTCCTAAAAAATTATCAATTTTCTTTCTGAATTCTCAAACTCTCTCTCTCTGTTTTTCCAGACTTAGCAGATAATAAGAAATAAAAGAAGACGTATAATAAATGAAGTAAACTGACGCGTTGTGGAGGTCAGTTACCCATCATGGGTTAACTGCTCCCAACCTCCCCTAATGCCATGTTTGGCTAGCCTTAAAAGGCTTATACCCATTTAATTTAATAAAACCCTTATAATATAGTTTAATAATGTCACGTCCAATTAGATAATAACTCAAACATCTAGTTTAATTTAATTTAAATAAAATAAAATAATTTCTCATTACTTCACATAGTCACATAATTAAATTTCTCATTTATTAACTTGTCAAATTATTAAATCTCTAATTAATTATAAATTAATTAAAATAATATTAGCCTTATTAAATATTTCTTTTTAATTCAATAAGCTCACATAAATACATACTTGAATAATAAAATTCTCCACATTAATTTAATAAATATAACACATATAATTAAATTAATATACCACAACTTCATCAATTAATTATTTAATCTAATAATTAATACATCGAAAATATTTATTCAATCCAATAAATATTAAAATTAAATTACAAAATCTCAGTTGTCACATCTTTCCCCCCTTAAAAGGATTACATCCTCGAATCATTTGCTCAAATAATTAGTCTCACATTCTGGTAGCATTGCTTGGCCAGGTACTGGTTCAGTACGTATAGCGATCTGCTTAGGCAGAACTCCAAATTTCACCCTAAAAATTACTCATGATTTCATTCCTAAACACTCATATATCAATTGCAACATGCTTATATGATCATATAACAACTTTATAACCAATACCTAACCTTATTAACATCCAATTCCACCAAATCAATAATTGATATTTCAAGAATTCAAAACTTAGTTTTACAGAGAATGAAATTAAAAGTATAGAATGGAATTATACCTTTGCAATATGAATGAAACTTGCTCCAATTGAACTCCTAAGCTCTAAGAATGCTTGTAAGCTCTCACCCTTACACTTGACAATTCTCAGACAATTTCAAGCAACACAAGGAATGAAGGGAAGTGTGCATTTTATAGGAAACTCATTAACCATGCCAAGCCATTGCCAAAGAATTTAAACTCATGGATTGTAGGATTGCATGAAGGTTATGGAGGAGTTGTTAGATTGGTTGTTGGAACTCATCATGATCACCACTCCCCCATGATCATGAGCTAGAGAGTTGGAAGAAAATGAAGAACATAGGCTAGCCTTTTTGAAACTCACGTGATTGAGAAATGAGAGGTAAATGGGACAATCATTTTGGGACAATCCAATATAACTAGCATTCTTGTATACTCGTACACATTCTCACTCTTATGTTATATTTTAATACACATCTCAACCATATATTATAACTAAATGTCACAATATGCTTTAATATTTTAAGGTAGTAGATGTTATGCAACATACATATAATCCATGTACATTTTATCAAAATGATAGTTTACAATGTGTTCATAGTATATTATTTTAATACATACCCACATACATATTGTCACATAGATAATGTATTTATAACATATAGTTCCAATATATTTAATTATAATGCCCATACAATATAGTTCTATAAGACTTAATATATAGCCACATAAATGTCACACTCGCACCATATAGTATAGTTGTATATGCTCATATGCATATAACTCATTAATATAATATTATTATATTACTAACTTACTTATTTATGTTAAATAAATAAATTATGCACTTCCTTACTTAATTAACACCAATATTAATTAATCTAACCATTACTTAATATACTTATGTGTTTCCATAATCATTATTCATCTTTATAATATATTGCAAATAATAGTAATCACACATTATTAGTTAATTACTAAAAATTCAATCTTCTACTACAACCATCATCAATTAATTAATATAATCATTAATTAATCCTCATTATTAAATAATTAATCAACCACACATCAGTTAACAACTAATAGTATACTACAACAACAATTAACAATTAATATTACTTAATTTCTCGGCTTATATTTTCTTCACCGATTAACATTACTATTAGTATTTCCCATCATTATGCCACACAAGGCTTTCAACGAGTTTACCACAAAATCCACATATTCTCAATTATTCATTTATTTAATATAATTAAGTTATCTCATTTCATAACACGGAATTGTTCATATTCAAATAAATATTCATTTCCATTAATATATTTATTTAATAATACGCGGAAATTCTCGGGTATTACATCCTCCCCCCTTATAAAAATTCTGTCCCGGAATTGTTACAAGGTTGCACAAACAGATGGGGAAAATCTCTCATCATCCTATCTTCTAACTCCCACGTTGCCTCCTCGACATCGTGGTTACACCAAAGTACTTTTACAGAAGAAATAAATTTATTTCTCAAGGTTTGCTCTTTCCTATCTAGAATTTGGACAGGAATTTCTTCATACGCTTAAGTTCTTCTTCACTTGAATGGGTTCATACGAAATCACGTGCTTATAGTCAGGCTTGTACTGACGTAACACAGATATGTGAAATACGTTATGGATATGCTCCAACTCAGGTGGTAGTGCATCTTTGTACGCTACTTCGCCCACTCTCTTTAGTATCTCGAACGGTCCTATGAATCTTGGACTTAGTTTTCCTTTCTTGCCGAAATGGATTTTTCCCTTCCATGGAGATACTTTCAAGAATACAAAACTGCCTACTTCAAAATCCCGGTCTTGTCGATGCAAATCTGCGTACTTTTTTTGGGGATCTTGAGCTGCTACAAGTTTGGCTCTTATTACTGCAACCACGTCTGCGATTTGTTGTACTAACTCTGGTCCGAGTATTCGTCGTTCTCCGACTTAGTCCCAACATAATGGCATTCTGCACTTCCTTCCGTAAAGAGCTTCATACGGTGGCATGCCGATACTCGCATGGTAACTATTATTATACGCAAATTCGACTAAGGGTAGGTGGTCGTCCCAATTTCCCTTGAAGTCCATCACGCAAGTCCTAAACATGTCCTCTAGCGTTTGTATTGTTCACTCACTTTGTCCGTCATCTACGAGGATGATAAGCGATGGGGTGCTCAAAAAATTCGGTTTTGGTTTTTTATCGAATCGGTTAAAATCGGTACCAATGATGCTGGATTTTTTTCGGTTTTGGTTTTTCGATTTTTTTATACTTTTCAGTACCGGTAGCGGTAATAGGAATTACCCCATAGCTTATTAAAAAAAATTATTTAAATATTATTATTTATTAATAATTATATATATCACCATGCATGCGGTATAACCGAAAACTGAACCGAAAAAATCAGTACTGATTATGTACCGAACCGGTAATTCGGTACCGATTTTGGTTCTTGGTTTTTTGGTATTTTCGGATCGGTACCGGTTTGGTTTTTTTGGTATCGGTTCAGTTTTTTATCGATGAGCACCCCTAATAAGCAGTACTCAACCTCAACTGTGTTCCCATCCTCTCTTGCAAGCTTTTCCAGAATTTTGACGTGAAATGCGGGTCTCGGTTAGCAACAATCGATACCAGCACTCCATGTCGTGAAACAAATTCCTTTACGTACAAACTCGCTAATTGATTTAAACTGTAGTGGATCTTGATAGGTAGAAAATGTGCAATCTTTATAAGTCGATCCACGATGACCCAAATGGTATCCAAACCTTTCTGTGTGACTGGAAGTCCTACCACAAAATCCATCGTAATATGCTCCCATTTCCACTATGGTATTTCCAACGGTTGTAATAAACCACTCGGTCGCTGATGCTCTGCTTTGACTCACTGGCACGCAAGACATCTACTAACGTACTCCGCAATTTCTCATTTCAGATTTGGCCACCAAAAATGTTGCTTCAAGTCCCGGTACATCTTTGTGCCTCCTGGATGAATGGAATACGTCGTATTATGAGCCTCGTACAAAATCTCCTCTCTTAACTTCTACGCTTGCGCCGTACTCCATACTCTCCTTGAATCTTAAGATACCATCTTTATCTATTCAAAATTTTTCTTCCTCTTTTTCCATGATCCTTCTTCTGATTTTCTCACATTCTCCATTTTTCTCCTAGGCTTCCTTTACTCTATCCAATAATGTCGGACAAGCTTCTATTACAAATAACTTTTCTGCAGACCTCTCGGGTCTCCTCACTTCTATTTCCAATTTCTCCATTTCTCTTATTAACTCTTCCTGAGTCGTCAGTTGAAACAATTTCTCCCTTCCTTTTCTGCTCAGAGCGTCGGCAACTACGTTTGCCTTCCCCGGGTGATAAAGAATTTCACAGTCATAATCTCTGATTAATTCTAACCACCTTCTTTGACGCATATTCAACTCCTTCTATGTGAAGATATATTTCAAACTTTTGTGATCCGTGTATATCTCACATTTCTCTCCGTACAAAAAATTTCTCCATATCTTTAACGCAAAAACTACGGCCGCTAACTCTAGGTCATGAGTAGGGTATCGTTTTTGTAATCCTTTAATTATCGTGATGCATATGCAATGACCTTGTCGTGTTGCATAAGCACACAACCAAGTCCTCTATGCGATGCATCACTGTACACCACAAATCCTCCTGTATCATCTGGTAATGATAATACAGGCGCCTCGCTTAATCTCTTCTTCAACTCTTGAAAACTCTCTTCGCATTTGTCGATCCATACAAATTTCGCCGTCTTCCTCGTCAAATTAGTCAACGGGGTTGCTATCTTAGAAAAATCTTGGATGAATCTTCGATAGTACCCAGCTAACCCTAAGAAACTCCTCACCTCAAATGTCCTCCTTGGTTGTTCCCAATTACTCACTGCTTTGACCTTTTCGGGGTCTACTGAGATTCCATTCTCATCCACCACGTGGCCTAAGAATTGAACCTTCTTCATCCAAAATTCGCACTTAGAAAACTTCGCATACATCTTCTCTTTTCGTAGTGCCTCCAAAACAATCTTCAGATGTTCGGCGTGTTCTTCCTCCGTCTTTGAGTAAATTAAAATATCGTCCATGAAAACTACTACGAATTTATCCAAATATGGCTTGAAAACTCGGTTCATCAAGTCCATGAATGCTACTGGAGCATTAGTTAAACTGAATGACATTACCAAGAACTCGTAATGTCCATAACGGGTTCGAAATGCAGTCTTTGGTATGTCCTCATCCCGTACTTTCAGTTAGTGATATCCCATCCGCAGGTCGATCTTCGAGAAACACTTCGCTCCCTTCAATTGATCAAATAAGTCGTCTATCCTTGGTAATGGATATCTGTTCTTGATCGTTACTCTGTTCAATTCTTGATAATCAATACAGAGCCTCATTGATCCGTCCTTTTTCTTAACGAATAACACTGGTGCTCCCCAAGGAGACACACTCGGTCAAATGTAACCTTTATCCAATAACTCTTGAAGTTGTATCATCAATTCCTTCATTTCTACCGGCGCCATACGATATGGAGCTTTCAAAATCGGTGCCGTTCCCGGTGCAAGATCTATTACGAATTCGATTTCTCTATTTGGCAAAAGGCCAGGCATATCGTCCAGAAACACATCCCAAAATTCACTCACTACGGGTATATCTTTAATCTCTACTCCCTTTTTCCGATTATCCACAACATAAGCTAAATAACCTACACATCCTTTCTTTAACAATTTCTTGGCTTGCATCATCGTAACACAACACGATTGCTTAAGCGATGAGCTTCCATAAAACACTTTCTTATACTTACTCGGAGTTTGAAGGTTCACACATTTGTTTTGATAGTCAATTACTGCTGCATGGTTATATAACCAATCCATCCCCAGTATTACGTCGAATTCTCCTAATCTAATAGGAATCAAGTCTACGCTCAGTTCATGTTCTCTAATGTTTGAGCGCTAATTTCGATAGACGTATTCTACATGGATTATTTCCTTATTCGCAAATTCTATGTTCAAAGGATCTTCTAAACGTTCTCGGGGTGTACTAAGTTTATTAGCAAATTCTTCAGATTCAAACGAACAGGTGGCACCCGAATTAAATAATATATAAGCATTTATATTAGTGATTGGGATTATACCTAACACCACGTCCTTTGCAGCTACGGCGTCTTGGACGGTCATGTTAAAGGTTCGAGCAGTCCATCAGTTGGGTTGTGCAGGTCCACCAATCATCAACTTACTTCCTCCTCCTTGGCTTCCGCCAGCTCCACCGCTTCCTTTCTTCGGGCAATCCTTTATCTGGTGCTCTGTTGATCCACAAACAAACATCCTCTGATCTTCTTCGGCTTCGGGCAATTTGGCGATATGTGCCCCTCTTGGCCTCAATTATAGCAAGTGCTTTTCCTCTTCCAAAGATTTTCCACGATGGTCGCCCATGCAAGCTTCGGTCCTTTTCTTGAAGTTTCCCTGGTGACTTCCACCTTGGTTATTATTTCTGTTGTTGTTATTGTTTTCCCATTTTCTTTTTCCGGAGTTACTTCCTTCGCTGTTGCTCCCTCCACGATGTTCACTACCAGCGTTCTTGTTTTTCTTCTCCTTATAATATAGACTTAAGGCCTCACTGCCACCCTCCGCAATGATTGTCTTCTCCAACAATGTCGTAAAGGAATCAATTTGAAAGACCGATACCTTATTTTACAACCACGGTTTTAACCCTTGCTCAAAACGTCTCGCCTTCCTCTCCTCATCCACAACTTGGTGTTCTACAAACCGCGCTAGTTCATTGAACTTAGCAGCGTACTGCGCCACCGTCATATCACCTTGTTTTAACTCTAGGAATTTTACTTCCATCCTACTCTTCATACTCTTCGGGAAATAGTTTTTGAAGAACAGTGTCGTAAACCTCTCCCATGATATCGTACCTTCCCCCGCTCTCTGCTGATTGGTTTCCCACCAATAGTTTGCTTCACCCCTCATCATGTATGTGGCGAATACTGTCTTCTGGTCTTCACCCAGTCGAGCTATAGTGAAGGCCTTCTCGATCTCCTTGATCCAGGTTTGCATAACTATCGGGTCAGTGGTTCCCGCGAACTTTGGGGGTCCTACACTCTTAAAATCTTTGAAGGTCGTTACTAGGACAGCTTGGGGAACGGGTGGTACGGGTTCGTTTCTTCACCTCATAGCTTCTCCCAATAAATCTACCAGTCTCTGTATCGGATCTACAGGACCTCTCTCATCATTAACTGACTCTTCTGGGACAGTTATTCTATGTCTGGGTGGCATTTTCTGCATCACAAAATTTTCATTTTATTATCTAGTTTTAATACCTAGACATTTCTCAATAGAAAAGAACTATAATTTTATAACACGTTTCTAAAATAGGATCATTTATATTCATATGCCAAAGGGTTACATTTCATGTTCTTTTCTAGCATACTGCTATAAATGATAACACATATCCCCTAATATCACAAAAGACGGGGACATACTAACTTACTACCCCTCTAACACTTTTCAGAAATTTGGGGGTTTACCACTATCTCACATCTTACACAAAAGAATGAGATTACAACATCATTTTAATAACACATAAATAAAAATACTACACTACTGAGCTTTTCCCTCTAGACTCAATCTAACATCCCACACTCCACAGCGCTCTGATATTCCTTCTGTGTGATGTGCACCACCATGTCTCAGCTTATGGTATGCCGGGTCTATCCTTGCTCAGCTGGGTTGTGATGTACCCCATCTATCAATCTCTCCATGGCCGTTCGTAAAGCATAGCCCATCTTGTTCATCTTCCTCCTCTTGAACCGCACCTCATCCTCTAGATCATCTGCCCTATCATTGGCTTCCTCCCACTCCTCCTCGAAGTGAATCCTATCAATCACCTCCATTTCTAACTGAGTTCGGAGAGCCTCCTTCTCTACCTTCTCACTCAACACCTTATGCTCTAATTCCTCCAGCTTTCCCACCACCTCAACATTCCTCGCCACCGCTCACTGAAACAAAGCTCCCATCTGGATCCCTGCCTCCTTACGGTGAGCAATCTCCACCTCCTCCTCATTGTCATCATCAAAAGGGGCTACTACTGAAATAGGCTCTGCTATCAAGGGTGTCTCAAATACTACGTGGATATCACGCGGTTCCTCCTCTACTACTCGGCTAGGTCCTCCCATGTCAGTCATCCTACAATCACCAAAATAAGACAACACAAACAACAACTCCATTAGAATGTTAAACAAACATAAGTTCATTGTATAGAATGAAGTTACATTTCATAACACGCTAAGTCTCACAAGGAAAACTCTATATGAGTTTTATCTCCTTCCTAACTTTTAAGTTCTCCCAAGTTATAATCTAAGGACACTCGCTCCTAAGGTTTATAACAACGGCTCTGATACCAACCTGTGACGCCCCCAAATTCGGACCTCCACTTGGTCACTCGAATTCGGTTCATCACGTTCTCATGGTAAAACCATAATAACTAAAATAACGCATACACAATGGAAAATCTACTTTAGAATAATATACAATGATTTATTATAATTATTCCCCAAGTCTCGAAACCTACAGTGCTTAATAGATTACATAATAATATCTAATAAAGACTGTGACGCCCCCAAATCCGGGTCTCTTCCAACCCGATAGATGGTGCTACACGGTACTACCATTCATTCATTCATTCAATTGAATAGTCTCAAAAGGACTAATATAACTTCTATATATCCAAAATAATATTACATTTCCCAGGTTCTTTGTAACCCATTCGTTTGTTCTTGTCATAATATTCAATATATTACAGACATTCAGCTATTCTATTACATAAATAATCTAAGGGTTCGTCTTTGCCTTGCCCTTGTCCTTGCCTGAGCCTTCGGTCCGCTCGATCTTGGCTGTGTTCATATGGTTCAAGCAAGAGTGAGCATGACTAGCTCAGCAAGTACTACAATTCTAATAAATAACATGCTTGAAACATAGAACTCATATACCTTCAATAACTGAACAATAGTTACGAAGTACTATCGATAATTCAAAATAGCACTTCTTTTCATTCAAAATGTTTTCCAACAACAATATTTAGTAGAATATCAACTAAGGCTCAAAACTATGAGCAGTTCATAATTTCTTTTGAAAAGGACAACCCGGCACTAAGTCCGTAAGTCCGACATAGCTTACGAGCACTTCTGGGTGATCAGCCCATAGTACTCTATGTTGATCAACACTACATTCATTAAACATGTATACGTTTAAGTTGTGGCAACCTCACGTGCCTGTCGTTAAACGACAAAAACATTTTAGCATACTTGGTCTTCGATTGAAAACCATACCAATATAACTCGGTAAACATAAATCATGCTTGATAGAATCATAATATAAGTCTAGCTGAAAGAGTTGGCTTTAGACTTCATCATTCAAGACTTCATGTGAAAGAATACATGAATTACAAAACTTGTCCAGACTGAACTGGAACAAGGGTTAGAATACTTGCCTTTAGCGTCGACTTACTGATTAACACACGTACACTTTAAGTCTCTATGTTTCTACAATACATGATCATATAATGTACTACATTAGGTCATATATAATCAAGTATGTATACTAATATATCTTACCCTTCATCTCAATCTAAATCCTGACTTAGATCTGTTATTATGGTTTTCGGCTTTTCATTACGTTATTCACATTACGTTCACATTCAATTGATTATTAACCTCTAATCATCATACATTAAGTGCCTAACAATGCCTTAACAATGTTATATTAACACCTTAGTTCATTACTATAAAGTTCCCTTTCATTCTGTACTTGTAATAATTCTTCACTGTCCATTGCCTAGGGTTGGCGCTGCGGCGCCACCCATTGCCCTTCATCTCATGCTATGGCGCGAGTTAGCAGTGTCTGGCCTCTGGACATCGTGGTGCGGCGCGGGCTTTAAGGCTGTGAGTCGCGCCGCGGCGCGGACTCTGTGCCTCAGATAGTTTGCAAAGTTTGAAAATTTTACGAAACTCCCGGACTCATAACTTCTTCGTTATAAGTCCGAATTGGCTCGTTCAAAAGCCTACGGTTCACAAATTACATACTCTATGCGTTCATGCAAGAATTTTATCTATTTGACTTCGTTTGCTAAAATTCCACCTATGAGTTCATTTTTAACGAAAACGATAAACGTCCGTGAACGTTCAACGCTCGTTTCTTCGTTTTAAGTCGGAATTCGGTCATTTTCGAGTCCGCAACTCTATAATTCCAAATATGACTTCTCTCCATCAAAAACCAACGTTTCAGACTTCAAACACAAAATACGACTTCTATTCCGAGAATTTCACGAATTCGACGATAATCGTCCAATCGTGTGAATTCCGGCAAAACTACATTCTTAATGATTCTAAATGGTTTTCAACCAACATATGATCATTACAAGTTACTTATTACACCAACTTATAATCAAATTAGGTTTTGACTTATTCTCATAAGTCAATGACTTATTTAACTTATGAACTACAATTCCTCATGCTTATGACTTTCTATGAACTTAAGTCCATCAATCAATGTTCTCATACTATATTCAACATACTAATATCATATGCCAAATATATGCTAAGTTCTTCATGATTCTAGCAACTTATTAAAGTTCAAGTTGCTTATTCAACTTATTCGGCTTAAGTTCATTCCTTAATAACTTATAACATGTTCTTAACAACCAATCCTGTAAGACCCCAAATTTTATGAAATAAAAGTATTCAAATTTTCTTATAATTACTATTCAGCGAGTTACTATTCACGAGTTACTATTCATGAGTTACTATTCACGAGTTACTATGCACGAGTACTATTCACGAAGCATGATAATCTTTTTTACGTAAGAAGGCACTACTCAATAATTGTTACGGTAATTACTGTTCAATATTATATTTTATTGATTCAATAATTGCTACGTTGATATTTTATATTATTGTTGTTTTAATAATTGTCACGGCACATTATTTCCCATTATTAAATCAATAATTCATATTATTTGAATAATATTATTAGATACCATTATTCTAGAAAGTTCTGTCAATGAGAGGTTTGGTCACCTAATTGCACGCCAGTAAGGAGAAATCCTTATCGGAAAGCCCCTCTTTCACAGGAGCCGTAAGTTGTCATTATTGTGATTCTGTAATATTATTTGTGAATAATTAATTATTGATTTATATGATAAGGAAAAAAAATATCATTTTATGTGGATATAGATGGAAAAATATTTTAAAGTGATAATTGTTGAAAATTGGTATTTTATCTTTTCTGATAAAATAATTTATTTAAATATATTATTATATTTTAATAATATAATAATGGTGACATTTTTACAATGAATGTGTGATATATGAATAAATGAGGAGGATGAGTATTTTTGTTACTATAAATGCTAAACACATGTTAAACATGTTGGTGGACAAATTTTTTAACTGAAATTTGATTATAGCCCGCAAAATCGTCCGTATGTAGATTTCGGTCAATTTCTGTTTGGAATTTGGAAAAACTTTCTTTTGCAAAGTTGTAGAGAATTAAATTTCCTATGGAATGGACATAAGATTTGAATTTTTCTAATAAAAGGACTATTTATTATGAATTATTGAAGTTCTGGAATATTGGGTCTGAATTGATTTTGTTATAAAAATTGTTTAAAACATAATTTTCATTTTTGGTGAGTTGGTGGGCCCCACTACCATGTGTGAATTGCTGAATTCAGATTGTAAGGTGTGCGTAGGAAATTTAAATTTAAATATTATTATTTTATTAAATTTTCTGCTTTGGTATTCTAAGCATTTTTCTATAAATAGGTGCTTAGGTTAGAATTAAAAATCACACCAGAAACTGAAATTTTCTCTCTCTATATTATCGAGCGTATTTTTGTGAGTATTTAGATATCTTGAGTGTTGCTATACGGTGCAAGTTCGTTCATCGTTATTCCAGTCAGAAGTACTGCTCTTTTGATGTAAGGGATACTGTCGTTATTATGTAATAGATTTTAAGGGTTATTATGTTTTTCAGTTTCTAAATTTTTCTGGCCTTCAAAAATTCTGGAAAAATTTGAAATGATAATTTGATGAGTTTTCTTGATTGTGTCCAAAAATGGCGATTTTTGGATGTATAGATTAGGAGTTATGAATTTTATTAGAAAAGACTATTTTAAAAGTAAACCCTTATAACTCCTTGTGGTTAAATCCAAAATTGATGAAATTTTTATTGGGAGTACATCTATATAATATCAGTATACCCTGTAAATTTCAAAATTTTTAGATAAAAGTACAATTTATGATAAATGTCTAAATATTCGGCAGTTTTGGCCATATAAAAAATAGTAAATGAATTTTAAAAATTCTAAGAAAAATATATGTTCAATATGGGACTATATTATGCTAAATCCCTGAAAAGAAATATTTTTGGGGCTGATTTGGTATTTTTCATGAAAATAGACTAGTTATGAATAAATGAATTAAATATGTTATGTGAAGTAACAAAATTGGAAAATAGGATTTTATGGCTTGAGAATCCTATATAAGGTATATGCAGATTTTTGATGAGGGTGTTGGTTATTGGTGATAAAATTTTATGAGTTTGGCATTTTAGGATGATTAAATGCATTTATTAGTAAAGTGTAAACAATTAAAATAAATTTTTTATAAATTTAAGAAATGATTAAAATATTGTGGTAGTATTAATAATATTAGATTATGAGATTATTAAGTGATTTATAACATTTGGATTAAGGTGTTATGAAATCATTTATTTATGAATCTTACTCTTGAGATTAAATCTATATGTTGATTATATTATTTTTATTATCATATATAACATTCTTATAACCCTAATGATGATATTTCTCTTTGACTTAAGTGTAATGATGGGTAGATTGTTGGTATGATCGTTACTATGTGTTCTCTTTGGCCAGTAGTGCAAAGTTGAATTGTTGATCGGTATACGATCGCTGACCATTGAATTTATAATTGAATATCTTTAGCTTAAGTAAAAAGGTGAATTGATCAACATATATGGTTATAATTACGGTTTATATAAATTTCTGAAATGATTATGTATTTCTTTGAGATATGAATATCTTTGGCCTGTAGTGCAAAGATCAATTATTGATGAATATCTTTGGCGTGTAGTCTGAAAGATGACTTGTTGTTGAATATCTTTGGCATGTAGTGCAAAGATGAACTGTTGATGAATATCTTTAGCCCGTGGTGAAAAGATGAATTTATTAGTATGATTATGAATAGGAACTGTGATTTGGTATAACCATGATCTTTGATGTTTCAGGTAAAGACAGGTGATGAAAATTATCTTCGTCTTGTATGCAAATAGGAATTTAGAATCACAATTATGATTATGAGTTATTCATATGTTTGTGGAAAGGAACTGTTGATTGATGTTACAGGGATAAAACATTGTTGGTGGACTTTTAACGTGGAGAAGATAATAGACTTTATAGTCTATTTGACTCTTCTAATGGATTGCTTTCGTTAAGATTCTGCAACTATGGTTGAAAAGTTTTATTATCTACCATATGTTCTAAATCTCGATTTATTCTTGATGAAGTCTATTGTTAATGTAATTATCTTTAGTCATGATATTCTTTACTAGGCTAGTTGTGCTCACCCTTTTGCTTCATAATTCCTTTCAGGTAACAAGAGTGTAGCTGGGTCGAGCGGGGGTAATATGGAAATAGAACGGTGGTGTATAGCTGTTGAGGTTCTTCCTAAATAGTATGGAAATAATTTTATTGAGAACTTTAGATAAGTGTGTCGATTATTGTATATATGCTCATTTGATATTTAATTTTGGTGAACCGAATAGGGTGAGGTGAACCCAACTTTGGAAGGGTGTTTTGTCACTATCATACAAGATGTCTAATGACATACAACTTCGTATTATCATAAGACATGTTTGTGCACATCCACTTGTTGAGTATATCTACGAGCACTACCTATATAATCTTGAAGTTTGGTTGAAACATAATATTCAATTACAGACGTTGGAGATAGTTATATGTCAAGAGAAGACTCACCATTGGAAGGAACATGATAGTAATCTTCTCGTTTTTCTTTGGGGTCTATTGGGCCAACCAAGGATAATTCTGTGGGCATATGATATCTATCATAACCTAGACGCATGGCCTCCCATGTACGAAGGTTTCCTTGAGCACTTCTCAAAGATTTTAATTTCTAAAACAGTTATTGACTGTATTTTTATGTAATGTATCAATGTGAGGTGCTGTCCATAGTTGGGACATGATTCACAGTTGGTATTAAAACTCACAGTATATGTGTTGTTGTATTTTGCACGACAATTGTAGTAATAAAGTTGTAGTTGTTTTCTGTACCATGTATTTGGCGACTCAGAATAGGTTTGATGGATTGGACCTATTTTGGGGCGCCATGCTAATATCGAGCTTAAGGATATGGTCTCTAGCAGAGATCCAGGATTAGAACTAGGAAGGGAGAGACGAGTAATATCCTTCGCTAGTGTGTGTCCTACCTAAGCTGAATTTTCTTACTTAAGTTGACAAATTATGATATGTTAATTAACCTTTGTTTTGAAGCAGTATTCTAGAATGATATCTGAAATACAGGAGATGAGAAATGGAGAAATCATGATGACAGGGAAGATGAAATCTGAAATGAAAGAAAGGTATTCTCAACTCTTTGAAATACCAGGTACGTAAATTTCGGGGACGAAATTTCATAAAGAGGGGAGACTGTAAGACCCCGAATTTTATAAAATAAAAGTATTCAATTTTTCTTATAATTACTATTTATGAGTTACTATTCATGAGTTACTATTCACGAGTTACTATTCACGAGTACTATTCACGAAGCATGATAATTTTTTTTACGTAAGAAGGCACTACTCAACAATTGTTACGGTAATTACTGTTCAATATTATATTTTATTGATTCAATAATTGCAATGTTGATATTTTATATTATTGTTGTTTTAATAATTGTCACGACACATTATTTTCCATTATCAGATCAATAATTCATATTATTTGAATAATATTATTAGATAGCATTATTCTAGAAAGTTCTGTTAAGGAGAGGTTTGGTCACCTAAATGCGCACCAGTAAGGAGAAATCCTTATCGGAAAGCCCCCTCTTTCCTGGGAACTGCCTGGTTGTCATTATTGTGATTATGTAATATTATTTGTGAATAATTAATTATTGATTTATAAGATAAGGAAAAAAATATTCATTTTATGTGGATATAGATGGAGAAAAATTTTAAAGTGATAATTGTTGAAAATTGGTATTTTATCTTTTCTGATAAAATAATTTATTTAAATATATTATTATATTTTTGTAAGACCCCAACTTTAATGAATAAAAATAATTTTTTTATAAATATCATTTTTGAATATTATGAAATAAATTTGATATAATGTTATAGTTGTGGGTAATATTTATAAAAGTACGCAAGTTATTATATAATATTCGATTGGTCAGAAAATATTCGTACGACGACACAATCATTGGTGGACCCCACAACAGAATTATTGTCGGATTGAGAAAACGACAAAAATTTTTTATGAAAATAACGGCGGAAGTTTTACTGGTTGATCTTTGTTGAACTACTTTCGGTAGTAAAAGTGCGATGTCTGGCGTGGTTGCATAAGTAGCACACACAGTATTGATTATTAATGCTTATGTGAGAAGTCACTCAGGTTTGATTCAATTATTGTCGATATTTTATATGTTATTAAATCAATAATTGAGATGACGAAGTTATTAATATTATTATTTGCATTATTAACGATGTCTAGAAGTTACGCGAGGAGAGGTTTGGTCACCTAATTGCATGCGCCATAGGGAGAAATCCTTATTGAAAGCCCCTTTTCCCGGGAGCGACACGGTCGATTAATAGTGTGAATAATAATAATGATGATGAAGTTTTGTTTTATTCATATTATTAACGTAATAAAACAGAAAAAACTTTTTTATATAAAATAGAATACTTTTATAAAGTTATTCGTTTTATTAAATTTAATAGTAAAATCTTTTTATATAAAATGAATATATTTATAAAGTTATACTGCTTTTATTAGACAATAATTAGAATATATTATATTTTATTATGCATAGTGCCTGCATAGTGCTTGCATAGTAAAATCTTTTTAAAAGTTATTCGTTTTATTAGATTATAAATAGAATATATTATATTTTATTTAAAAGATTTTGCTTTAAATATGGACCGTCCGATTAAAGTAAATCAATCTGGACCGTTCATGAATTGGTTACTATTCATTCCATTCTTCTATAAATGGAAGCTCATTCCTTCATTATTTCTTACGAATTCACTGAAACTCTAGAGAGAGAAACTATAGAGAGAAACTATAGAGAGAAAGAAGAAAAGTATTCTGCTACTTCACTACTCCGATATCAAGTTTCTTTTACGGTAAGGGGTATTATTTCTTTTGTATTCATGAAGAGAATTTCTATTATTCCATCTTTATTATTCTGTTGGAATAACTTGTATACGCGGGCTACCCTATACTTGGTGAAATTCTTTTGTATTCCATTATTTATTATTACATTGAATATCACATGCATAAGGTTTCTGGCCGGACTGATTCCGCCTTTTCTTATTCATTTGGAATATCACATGCATCTTTTCTGTGGGACTGGTTTCGTCTTTATTATTCATTGGAACATCCTGTTGGTGTGAATTTCACGACCTAGTTCCGTCATTTAGTATTCTGTTGGAATAACTTTGTCTACATCTGCAAGTACCGCATGCGTGGTGATTTCGTTGTTATTCCATTCTTTATTATTACATTGGGAATATCACGCTTGGTGCGTATTAAGCCCGACACGGTTCCGTTATTTATTATTCGATGGAATAACCTATCTATCTGAGCAATCGCATGCATGGTGATTTCTTTTGTTATTCCATTCTTTATTATACTCAGTTGGTTAAAGTTTTGACTTCTACACTCCATGAAATTAGTGGAATATTCTTGATATTTGCGCTTCATCCAGTATCTTTTCATGGAAATATTCTTTTGAGCATTCTTGAATTTTACTTTACAAAGAAGTATCATGTTGACAATTTGGACGTTATTAGTTCCTGGATAAATTAATTCTTGAACTTGTTTAATTGAATTCTTATATCATTGTCATCATCCTTATGTTTATATTATCTTGAAAGTCATCTGTGGCCTGTAGTGCATAGATGGAGTTGGTATGATTATGACCAGGGATTAATCGGTATAATCATGACCGTAATATTACAAATGATGTGGTAAAAGTCCTCATTGGCCCGTTGTGCATTGATGGACAGTTGTTGGCATGATCATGACCATTGATGAATACACGAATATCCTTGGCCCGTAGTGCATGGGTAATTTGTGGTCGTGACCCTAATGAATATCCTTGGCAGAAAAGGGGATGATGTGGATTATTTATTAAGCGAGTCTGAGTCTCGATATAAAAGTGATGAAAAACCTTTTAAATCATAAAAGATACTAGATTTTATTCTCTACTTGACTCTTTTAATGGATTGCATGTTCATTGCAGCTTAAACTTGATGTCTATTGTAGTTTATCGGTTTAACAATTTGTTGAGGACTACCGATAATCTATTACGCATTATCTTAGTCATAATATTTCTTCTTTGGGCTAGTTGAGCTCACCCTTTCTTTCACCGTTCTCTTGAGAAATGAGAACGTGGCAAGAGACTAGTCGGGGAACGGGAGTGATGGTCCGAGATGGTGTCTTACTAGTCCTCACTATTCATTTAAATAGTGTGATAATAAATGTAATGAGGACTAAATTGAGTGTGGATATTGTCTAGATGACAATATTTGTATTAAAACTCACAAGATGTATTTTGTCGTATTTTACACGACTGTTGTATAATCAAGTTGTATTTGAATTTTGTACCATGTATTTGGCGGCTCAAGATGAGTGATGTATACCTATTTTGGGGGCGTCACAGTTGGTATCAAAGCTTAGGGATATGATCCCTGGCTGAGATGTGAGATAAGAACTAGGAGGGGAGAGACGGGGAATTCCTTCGCTAGTATGACCTACCTAAGTTTTTTTGGTATTTAATTGGTCGGTCAGAGTATAGGGATAATATGTGATATGTTAATTAACCCTTATTTTGTGGAAGTGTTTGAAAATGGCATCCGAGAATGTTGAGAACATCAATGGAGCACAGGAGACCGTTGAGTCTCCACAGATCAATAACCAGGACAATGTGCATCAGGAAGGCGATAATCCTCATGCAAACAACAACACTGACCAAATGATGAACTATGGAATGTTCCGAGGCTACATACAATTCATGCAACATCAGGCGAGAGCGACTCCAGTCCAAAATACAGGTGGAAACACTGGCAACTCTCGGACGGTCACCGCCAAATAGTTCAAGGAGCTGGGACCACCGAAGTTTTTTGGAGAGCCAAAACCACTTAAGGCGTAGACGTGGATAAAGCAGATCAACAAGATATTTGATGTCTTTGGTTGCTCCGAGGAGCAAAAGGTTCCCTTTGTCACTTTCATGTTGCGCGGGCGGTGATTCTTGGTGGGAATCAGAAGCGTGCTCTCAACTGCGCCAGATCAAGATGTCTTGGGAGAAGTTCCAAAAACTGTTCAACGACAAGTACTTTCCCGAAAGTATTCGTCACATGAAAGAGGTAGAGTTCATTAAACTAGAACAAAACAACATGACCAGTGTCACTCCTCGTCTGAAGTTTGCCGAAATTGTCCCGGTTTAAGTCCCATTTGGTTGATAATGAGGAGAGAATGACGCGAATGTTTCTAAGAGATTTGAAACCAGAGATACGTCAATATCTTATCTCTCATAAAAAACTGTGTTTGTATTCAGATGTTGTTAATAGGGCTCAGTTATTGGAGCACGATAATGAGTCAACCCAACAAAAAGAAAGCAGCCGACAAAATGATAATACCAGTGATAATAAATGTAATGAGGACTACATTGAGTGTGGATATTGTCTAGATGACAATATTTGTATTAAAACTCACAGCATGTATTTTGTCGTATTTTACACGACTGTTGTATAACCAAGTTGTATTTGAATTTAGTACCATGTATTTGGCGACTCAAGATGGGTGATGTATACCTATTTTGGGGGCGTCACAATTTTAATAATATAATAATGGTGATATTTTTACAATGAATGTGTGATATATGAATAAATGAGGAGGAAGAGTATTTTTGTTACTATAAATGCTAAACACATGTTAAACATGTTGGTGGACAAGTTTTTTAACTGAAATTTGATTATAGCCCGTAAAATCGTCCGTATGTGGATTTCATTCAATTTCTGTTTGGAATTTGGAAAAACTTTCTTCTGTAAAGTTGTAGAGAATTAAATTTCCTATGGAATGGACATAAGATTTGAATTTTTCTGATAAAGGGCTATTTATTATGAATTATTGAAGTTCTGGAATATTGGGTCTGAATTAATTTTGTTACAAAAATTGTTTAAAACATGTTTTTCATTTTTGGTGAGTTGGTGGGCTCCACTAACATGTGTGAATTGTTGAATTCAGATTGTAAGGTGTGCGTAGGAAATTTAATTATTATTTTATTAAATTTTCTGCTTTGGTGTTCTAAGCATTTTCCTATAAATAGGTGTTTAGGTTAGAATTGAAAATCACACCAGAAACAGAAGTTTTCTCTCTATATTATCGAGCGTATTTTTGTGAGTATTTAGATATCTTGAGTGTTGCTATACGGTGCAAGTTCGTTCAATGTTATTCCAGTCAGAAGTACTACTCTTTTGAGGTAAGGGATACTGTCGTTATTATGTAAGGGATTTTAAGGGTTATTATGTTTTTCAGTTTCTAAATTTTTCTGGCCTTCAAAAATTCTGGAAAAATTTGAAATGATAATTTGATGAGTTTTCTTGATTGTGTCCAAAAATGGCGATTTTTGGATGTATAGATTAGGAGTAATGAATTTTATGAGAAAAGACTATTTTAAAAGTAAACCCTTATAACTCCTTGTGATTAACTCCAAAATTGATGAAATTTTTATTGGGAGTACATCTATATAATATTAGTATACCCTGTAAATTTCAAAATTTTTGGATAAAAGTACAATTTATGATAAATGTCTAAATATTCGGTTGTTTTGGCCATATGAAAAATAGTAAATGAATTTTAAAAATTCTGAGAAAAATATATGTTCAATATGGGACTATATTATGCTAAATCCCTGAAAAGAAATATTTTTGGGGCTGATAGTAATCAAGTATGTATACTAATATATCTTACCCTTCATCTCAATCTAAATCCCGACTTAGATATGTTATTATGGTTTTCGGCTTTTCATTACGTTATTCACATTACGTTCACATTCAATTGATTATTAACCTCTAATCATCATACATTAAGTGCCTAACAATGCCTTAACAATGTTATATTAACACCTTAGTTCATTACTATAAAGTTCCCTTTCATTCTGTACTTGTAATAATTCTTCACTATCCATTGCCTAGGGTTGGCGCTGCGGCGCCACCCATTGCCCTTCATCTCATGCTATGGCGCGAGTTAGCAGTGTTTGGCCTCTGGACATCGCGGTGCGGGCTTTAAGGCTGTAAGTCGCGTCGCGGCGCGGACTCTGCGCCTCAGATAGTTTTGCAAAGTTTGAAAATTTTACGAAACTCCCGGACTCATAACTTCTTCGTTATAAGTCCGAATTGGCTCGTTCAAAAGCCTACAGTTCACAAATTACATACTCTATGCGTTCATGCAAGAATTTTATCTATTTGACTTCGTTTGCTAAAATTCCACCTATGAGTTCATTTTTAACGAAAACGATAAACGTCCGTGAACGTTCAACGCTCGTTTCTTCGTTTTAAGACGGAATTCGGTCATTTTCGAGTCCGCAACTCTATAATTCCAAATATGACTTCTCTCCATCGAAAACAAACGTTTCTGACCTCAAACACAAAATACGACTTCTATTCCGAGAATTTCACGAATTCGACGATATTCGTCTAATCGTGTGAATTCCGGCAAAACTACATTCTTAATGATTCTAAATGGATTTCAACCAACATATGATCATTACAAGTTACTTATTACACGAACTTATAATCAAATTAGGTTTTGACTTATTCTCATAAGTCAATGACTTATTTAACTTATGAACTACAATTCCTCATGCTTATGACTTTCTATGAACTTAAGTCCATCAATCAATGTTCTCATACTATATTCAACATACTAATATCATATGCCAAATATATGCTAAGTTCTTCATGATTCTAGCAACTTATTAAAGTTCAAGTTGCTTATTCAACTTATTCGGCTTAAGTTCATTCCTTAATAACTTATAACATGTTCTTAACAACCAATCCTGTAAGACCCCGAATTTTATGAAATAAAAGTATTCAAATTTTCTTATAATTACTATTCATGAGTTACTATTCACGAGTTACTATTCATGAGTTACTATTCACGAGTTACTATGCACGAGTACTATTCACGAAGCATGATAATCTTTTTTACGTAAGAAGGCACTACTCAATAATTGTTACGGTAATTACTGTTCAATATTATATTTTATTGATTCAATAATTGCTACGTTGATATTTTATATTATTGTTGTTTTAATAATTGTCACGGCACATTATTTCTCATTATTAAATCAATAATTCATATTATTTGAATAATATTATTAGATACCATTATTCTAGAAAGTTCTGTCAATGAGAGGTTTGGTCACCTAATTGCATGCCAGTAAGGAGAAATCCTTATCGGAAAGCCCCCTCTTTCCTGGGAACTGTCTGGTTGTCATTATTGTGATTCTGCAATATTATTTGTGAATAATTAATTATTGATTTATATGATAAGGAAAAAAAATATCATTTTATGTGGATATAGATGGAAAAATATTTTAAAGTGATAATTGTTGAAAATTGGTATTTTATCTTTTCTGATAAAATAATTTATTTAAATATATTATTATATTTTAATAATATAATAATGGTGACATTTTTACAATGAATGTGTGATATATGAATAAATGAGGAGGATGAGTATTTTTGTTACTATAAATGCTAAACACATGTTAAACATGTTGGTGGACAAATTTTTTAACTAAAATTTGATTATAGCCCGCAAAATCGTCCGTATGTAGATTTCGGTCAATTTCTGTTTGGAATTTGGAAAAACTTTCTTTTGCAAAGTTGTAGAGAATTAAATTTCCTATGGAATGGACATAAGATTTGAATTTTTCTAATAAAATTATTATGAATTATTGAAGTTACGGAATATTGGAGTCCGAATTGATTTTGTTACAAAAAATTGTTTAAAATATAATTTTCATTTTGGTGAGTTGGTGGGCCCCACTACCATGTGTGAATTGCTGAATTCAGATTGTAAGGTGTGCGTAGGAAATTTAAATTTAAATATTATTATTTTATTAAATTTTCTGCTTTGGTGTTCTAAGCATTTTTCTATAAATAGGTGCTTAGGTTAGAATTAAAAATCACACCAGAAACTGAAATTTTCTCTCTCTATATTATCGAGCGTATTTTTGTGAGTATTTAGATATCTGAGTGTTGCTATACGGTGCAAGTTCGTTCATCGTTATTCCAGTCAGAAGTACTACTCTTTTGATGTAAGGGATACTGTCGTTATTATGTAATAGATTTTAAGGGTTATTATGTTTTTCAGTTTCTAAATTTTTCTGGCCTTCAAAAATTTTAGAAAAATTTGAAATGATAATTTGATGAGTTTTATTGATTGTGTCCAAAAATGGCGATTTTTGGATGTATAGATTAGGAGTTATGAATTTTATTAGAAAAGACTATTTTAAAAGTAAACCCTTATAACTCCTTGTGGTTAAATCCAAAATTGATGAAATTTTTATTGGGAGTACATCTATATAATATCAAGATACCACTGTAAATTTCGAATTTTTGATAAAAGTACAATTTATGATAAATGTCTAAATATTCGCGCTTTTATATAAAAAATAGTAAATGAATTTTAAAAATTCTAAGAAAAATATATATGTTCAATATGGGACTATATTATGCTAAATCCCTGAAAAGAAATATTTTTTAATGATTTGGTATTTTTCATGAAAATAGACTAGTTATGAATAAATGAATTAAATATGTTATGTGAAGTAACAAAATTGGAAAATAGGATTTTATGGCTTGAGAATCCTATATAAGGTATATCTGATTTTTGATGAGGGTGTTGGTTATTGGTGATAAAATTTTATGAGTTTGGCATTTTAGGATGATTAAATGCATTTATTAGTAAAGTGTAAACAATTAAAATAAATTTTTATAAATTTAAGAAATGATTAAAATATTGTGGTAGTATTAATAATATTAGATTATGAGATTATTAAGTGATTTATAACATTTGGATTAAGGTGTTATGAAATCATTTATTTATGAATCTTATTCTTGAGATTAAATCTATATGTTGATTATATTATTTTTATTATCATATATAACATTCTTATAACCCTAATGATGATATTTCTCTTTGACTTAAGTGTAATGATGGGTAGATTATTGGTATGATCGTTACTATGTGTTCTCTTTGGCCAGTAGTGCAAAATTGAATTGTTGACTGGTACGATCATGACCATTGAATTTATAATTGAATATCTTTAGCTTAAGTAAAAAGGTGAATTGATCAACATATATGGTTATAATTACGGTTTATATAAATTTCTGAAATGATTATGTATTTCTTTGAGATATGAATATCTTTGGCCTGTAGTGCAAAGATCAATTATTGATGAATATCTTTGGCCCGTAGTGCAAAGATGACTTGTTGTTGAATATCTTTGGCATGTAGTGCAAAGATGAACTGGTTGATGAATATCTTTGGCCGTGGTGCAAAGATGAATTTATTAGTATGATTATGAATAGGAACTGTGATTTGGTATAACCATGATCTTTGATGTTTCAGGTAAAGACAGGTGATGAAAATTATCTTCGTCTTGTATGCAAATAGGAATTTAGAATCACAATTATGATTATGAGTTATTCATATGTTTGTGGAAAGGAACTGTTGATTGATGTTACAGGGATAAAACATTGTTGGTGGACTTTTAACGTGGAGAAGATAATAGACTTTATAGTCTATTTGACTCTTCTAATGGATTGCTCGTTCCGTTGCAACTATGGTTGAAAAGTTTTATTATCTACCATATGTTCTAAATCTCTGATTTATTACTGATGAAGTCTATTGTTAATGTAATTATCTTTAGTCATGATATTCTTTACTAGGCTAGTTGTGCTCACCCTTTTACTTCATAATTCCTTTCAGGTAACAAGAGTGTAGCTGGGTCGAGCGGGGGTAATATGGAAATAGAACGGTGGTGTATAGCTGTTGAGGTTCTTCCTAAATAGTATGAAAATAATTTTATTGAGAACTTTAGATAAGTGTGTCGTATTGTATATGTCATTTGATATTTAATTTTGGTGAACCGAATAGGGTGAGGTGAACCCAACTTTGGAAGGGTGTTTTGTCACTATCATACAAGATGTCTAATGACATACAACTTCGTATTATCATAAGACATGTTTGTGCACATCCACTTGTTGAGTATATCTACGAGCACTACCTATATAATCTTGGAGTTTGGTTGAAACATAATATTCAATTACAGACGTTGGAGATAGTTATATGTCAAGAGAAGACTCACCATTGGAAGGAACATGATAGTAATCTTCTTGTTTTTCTTTGGGGTCTATTGGGCCAACCAAGGATAATTCTGTGGGCATATGATATCTATCATAACCTAGACGCATGGCCTCCCATGTACGAAGGTTTCCTTGAGCACTTCTCAAAGATTTTAATTTCTAAAACATTATTATTGATTTTTATGTAATGTATCAATGTGAGGTGCTGTCCATAGTTGGGACATGATTCACAGTTGGTATTAAAACTCACAGTATATGAGTTGTTGTATTTTGCACGACAATTGTAGTAATAAAGTTGTAGTTGTTTTCTGTACCATGTATTTGGCGACTCAGAATAGGTTTGATGGATTGGACCTATTTTGGGGGCGTCACTAATCCCCCTTCTCTATCAATCCTATCACAGAAGAGATAAAGATAAAAAGTATGAGTCTTACCCTTGAAGACTATAACTTCAAATCACTTTAGAAAATCTAGCAAAAGTTGAAGTGGCTTATAAGTGTTTAAGTGGCTTATTCTCTCTACCAAATAAGTTGCTTATCTTTGAGAGGAAAGTGTTGGATGAAATAACAACCAACAAATGAAATGAGACTTGGTATTTATAGGCAACCAAAAGCTAGGGTAAAATGGTCAAAACACCATCCCACCTCCTTATTTCACCTCCTCATTCCACCTCCTCAACCACCACCTCCTTACTATTTATTAGTATGATTATGAATAAGAACTGTGATTTGGTATAACCATGATCTTTGATGTTTCAGGTAAAGACAGGTGATGAAAATTATCTTCGTCTTGGATGCGAAGAGGAATTTAGAATCACAATTATGATTATGAGTTATTCATATGTTTGTGAAAAGGAACTATTGATTGATGTTACTAGGATAAAACATTGTTGGTGGACTTTTAACGTGGAGAAGATAATAGACTTTATAGTCTATTTGACTCTTCTAATGGATTGCTCGTTCCGCTGCAACTATGGTTGAAAAGTTTTATTATCTACCATATGTTCTAAATCTCTGATTTATTACTGATGAAATCTATTGATAATGTAATTATCTTTAGTCATGATATTCTTTACTGGACTAGTTGTGCTCACCCTTTTGCTTCATAATTCCTTTCAGGTAACCAGAGTGTAGCTGGGTCGAGCGGAGGTAACAGGGAAATAGAATGGTGGTCTATAGCTGTTGAGGTTCTCCCTAAATAGTATGAAAATAATTTTATTGAGAACTTTAGATAAGTGTGTCGTATTGTATACGTTATTTGATATTTAATTTTGGTGAACCGAATAGGGTGAGGTGAACCCAACTTTGGAAGGGTGTTTTGTTACTATCATATAAGATGTCTAATGACATACAACCTCGTCTTATCATAAGATATGTTTGTGCACATTCACTTGCTGAGTATATCTACGAGCACTACCTATATAATCTTGGAGTTTGGTTAAAACATAATGTTCAATTATAGACGGTGGAGATAGTTATATGTCAAGAGAAGACTCACCATTGGAAGGAACATTATAGTAGTCTTCTCATTTTTCTTTGGGGTCTATTGGGCCAACCAAGGATAATTCTGTGGGCATATGATATCTATCATAACCTAGACGTATGGCCTCCCATGTACGAAGGTTTCTTTGAGCACTTCCCAATGATTTTAATTTCTAAAATAGTTATTAACTGTACTTTTATGTAATGTATCAATGTGAGGTGCTGTCCATAGTTGGGACATGATTCACAGTTGGTATTAAAACTTACAGTATATGTGTTGTTGTATTTTGCACGACAATTGTAGTAATAAAGTTGTAGTTGTTTTCTGTACCATGTATTTGGCGACTTAGAATAGGTTGGATGGATTGGACCTATTTTGGGGGCGTCACTAATCCCCCTTCTCGATCAATCCTATCACAGAAGAGATAAAGATAAAAAGTATGAGTCTTACCCTTGAAGACTATAACTTCAATTCACTTTAGAAAATCTAGCAAAAGTTGAAGTGGCTTATAAGTGTTTAAGTGGCTTATTCTCTCTACCAAATAAGTTGCTTATCTTTGAGAGGAAAGTGTTGGATGAAATAACAACCAACAAATGAAATGAGACTTGGTATTTATAGGCAACCAAAAGCTAGTGTAAAATGGTCAAAACACCATCCCACCTCCTTATTCCACCTCCTCATTCCACCTCCTCAACCACCACTTCCTTACTATTCATAACTTAACCTCCAACTCTACTTGCTAGCCACTTCTATTACTTGGTCATCACACATAATGTTTGCCCATCAAGACTACCCACTTTCTCACTTGGTTTGCCCCATGGATCATGGCTTCTCATTAGGCTTATACTTCCATAATTTGGACTCATGACTTATCAAACACTTGGGCTTGATTGTCACTTCTATTGGACTTATACTATTAGGTTAATAATCCTATAAGTCCATTACCTTTAATTAATAACTTAACATATATATACACCACGTATAATCTTCGTATACTAGCTCGTATATTAATTCGTAATATATGTTATCTCATTCTTTATACATAATAGTACAATACGTCGTATTATACTTACATTCATTACCTTCATATAATGAATACACATTATACGATCACAACTTTCTTCTTTTAACGCTTAATAAACCTAACGTTCCTAAATTAAGTCCGCATGCGAAATATTACGTTTTCCATACTTAGATTATTATTACATAATCCATCTCACCTTGATATTATAACATTACGTATTTCTCAGAAATTCAAAAATAATTCCCGAGCAAAAATCGATGAATAGTGTTTTTTAAAAAATTTCTCGGAAAGCTTTTATTTTCGTCTTAGATATTCAAACACTTTAATTCTCTCACGTAGTTAAAATACTACGATATTCCAACGTTTCTAGGTTATAGAACGACATTCGTCTTATCCATACGTAATAATAATAAATAATATTATTTTATTCATTATTAAAAGTATTTACAAAGGTTCAATTTTCTGGGGCGTTACATTCTCTCCCCTTATAAGGATTCTGTCCCCAGAATCTCGCTAAAAAAAATTACACAAATAAATGCGGGTAATTCTTTTTCATCATTTCTTCTAACTCCCACGTTGCTTCTTCTGCATCGTGCTTCTTCCATATTACCTTCACGGAAGGTATAATTTTATTTCGCAGAACTTGTTCTTTTCTATCGACAATTTGAATTAGCGTTTCCTCATACGTTAAGTCCTTCTCGATATGAATAGGCTCATATTCTATCACGTGCTTATAATCTGGCTTATAAAGACGTAACACGGATACGTGAAATACATTATGTATTCGTTCTAGGTCTGGAGGTAAGGCTATCATATAAGCTACCTCACCTACCCGTTTAAATACCTCAAAAGGTCCTATAAACCTTGGACTTAACTTTTCCTTCTTCCCAAAACGTATCTTTCCTTTCCAGGGAGATACTTTTAGGAATACGTACGAACCTACTTCAAACTCCCGATTCTCTCTATGCGAATCCGTAAACTTCTTCTGTCTGTCTTGAGCTGCTAGAAGACGCATTTGTATCTTCTTGACAATATCTGCTGTCTGTTGCACCAATTCTGGTCCCAACCTTTGGCGTTCTCCTACCTCATCCGAATATAGTGGCGTTCTACATTTCCTCCCATACAAAGCTTCGTAAGGTGGCATACCTATGCTTGCATGATAACTATTGTTATACACAAACTCCACTAATGGTAGATGATCATCCCAACTACCCTTGAAATTCATGACGCAAGATCTCAGCATATCTTCTAACGTCTGAATTGTTCTCTCGCTCTGTCCATCTGTTTGTTGATGATACATTGTACTCAAATTCAACTGCGTTCCTAACTGCTCTTGTAGACTCCTCCAAAAGTTCGATGTGAATTGTGGGTCATGATCTGACACAATCGATACTGGCACCCCATGTCTAGAGATTATTTCCTTAATATAGAGTCTAGCTAACTGATCTAAGTTATACTGGACCCTAATTGGCAAAAAGTGAGCCGACTTCGTCAACCGGTCCACTATTACCCAAATCGCATCATACCCCTTCTGAGTAGTCGGAAGTCCCACCACAAAATCCATCGTGATATTCTCCCATTTCCACTTCGGAATTTCTAATGACTGTAGCAAGCCACTAGGTCGTTGATATTTGGCCTTAACTCTTTGACAAGTCAAGCACCTACTCACATATTCGACGATCTCTCTCTTCATGTTCGGCCACTAGAAACTCTGTCGAAGATATTGATACATCTTAGTGCTACCAGGATGAATCAAAAACCTCGAACTATGAGCCTCTTGCAACACCTGCTCCTTTAATTCCGTCTCATTCAAAAGCCAAATTCTTCCTTCAAATCTTAATAATCCCTCATTATCAAGACTGTACTTAGTATCTTTTTCATTGGCTAGCCGCTCCTTCATCTGGTCACACTCATCAGTTTTGAGTTGTACCTCCTTAACTCTTTCTACAATGGTCGATTGCATCTCTATCGTAAACAACATTTGTCCACCTTCACTTGGCAGCTTCACTTCCAACTCCATCCTAGTCATCTCTGTTATTAACTCAGTTTGAGCCGTCAACAAAGACAACTTTTCCCGACCCTTCCTATTTTCTAAATCCAGCTGACTACATTGGCTTTTCCCGGGTGATACAGATTTCACAATCGTAATCCTTTATCAACTTCACCATCTCCTCTGCCTCATATTCAACTCCTTCTGTGTGAAGATATATTTTAGACTCTTGTGGTCCGTGTATATCTCACATTTTTCTTCATAAAGATAATGTCTCCATATCTTTAGAGCAAAAAACTCATCGCGGCCAGCCCGAGATCATGAGTAGGGTAAACTTTCTCATAATCCTTCAATCGCCTAGATGCATACGCAATGACCTTGCCATCTTTGCATGAGCACGCAACCAAGTCCTCTATGCGAAGCATCGCTATAAACTACAAAATTTCTTGTGTCATCGGGCAGTGACAAAACAGGCGCTTCACTCAACCTCTTCTTCAGTTCTTGTCAGTCCAAGCGTATTTCACCGTCTTCCTTGTTAGCTATCTTTGAAAAATCCTGGATAAATCTTCGATATTAACTCGCTAACCCTAGGAAACTCCGCACCTCAGTCGGCATTTTCAGTTGTTCCCAATTCATCACGGCTTCCACCTTCGCTGGATCTACTGAAATCCCCTCATGGTCAATAACATGACCTAAAAACTGTACCTTCTCCAACCAAAATTCACACTTAGTGAATTTCGTATACAACTTTTCCTTTCTTAGTGTCGCCAACACTAATCTAAGGTGTTCAGCATGATCTTCTGGCGTCTTAGAATAGACTAGAATATCATCCATAAATACCACGACAAACTTGTCCAAATATTATTTGAACACTCTGTTCATCATATCCATAAATGCAGCTGGTGCATTTGTCAACCCAAACGACATCACCAGAAACTCGTAATGACCATAACGAGTCCTGAATGTTGTCTTTGGTACATCCTCCTTCCTAACCTTCAACTGGTGATACCCCGTTCTTAAATCTATTTTTGAAAAATACTTAGCCCCTTTCAATTGATCAAAGAGATCATCGATCCTGGGCAATGGATATTTATTCTTTATCGTTAACTTGTTCAACTCTCGATAGTCGATACACAGTCTTAACGATCCGTCCTTCTTCTTGACAAACAGTACCGGTGTTCCCCACGGCGAAACACTCGGTTGTATGAACTTCCTGTCCAACAGTTCTTGTAACTGCACCATCAACTCTTTCATCTCCACTGGCGCCATACGATACGGTGCCCTGGAAACTGGTGCCGCTCTTGGCACAATGTCTATCACAAACTCTGTCTCCCTATCCGGCGAAAGACCTGGCAATTCACTCGAAAATACATCAGTGAATTCTCTCACTACAAGTATTTGTTCCATGGTTGCTACCACTCTCTGAGTATCAACAACATGACACAGATAACCTACGTATCCCTTTCTCAGTAATTTCCTAGCTTGTGTCATGGTTAGACAACACGAACGTCCAGACAATCTATTATCGTAAAATACTACCCGAGGTTGTTCTAACGTCTTAATATTCACACATTTCTTTTGACAATCTATAATTGCCCCATGGTTCACTAACCAATCCATTCTGAGAATTACATCGAATTCTCCTAACTTTATCGGTAACAAATCTACCGATAATTTATAACCCCGTATATCTACACAACAACTCTTATGAACATCTTCAACAGGAATTATTTCTTCGTTTGCTACCTTAATATTTAAAGGTATAGGCAACTTTTCGGGAAGTAATCCTAATCGTCTAGCAAAATCGCATGCTATAAATGAACAAGTAGCATTTGAATCAAATAGCACATACGCATTGATCGGAATAATACCTGCGATGACGTCCCCTGATACGACTGCATCTTGGTCTGTCATGTTAAAGGTACGAGCCATCGGTCTACCTGGCTGTGGTGGTCCACTAATAGCTAACTTACCGCTATTAGTAACCCGGTTCCCATCCATCCCCTTCTTCGGACAGTTCTTTGCCATGTGGTCAGTTGGCCCACACACAAAGCATCTGTGATTCTTCTTTGGACTTGGACAATTAGGCGCAATATGCCCCTCCTGTCCACAATTGTAACAAATGGCCTTCCCCTTGAGACAGACTCCTAATTGAGTCTTGTCACAGGTCTTGCAGGCCTCCATTCTTCTTTTCGGGTCTCCTTGCTTCACTTCGGTATTCCCAGAGTTAAATACCTTCCTTTTTTGACCCTCGCTACTACCACTGGCTCCCTCAATAATTACTCTCCCGTCTACTTTCCCCTTACTCTTCTTATCTTTGTGGTACTGGCTCAACGCCTCGCTACCACCTTCGATGATTATCGCCTTCTCTAAAACGGTCCCAAAAGAAGTACTTTGGAGCACTGATATGCGATTATAGAGCCAGGGTTTCAAGCCCTGCTCGAACCGTCGCGCTTTTCTCACCTCAGTATCCTCTTGATGTGGAGCGAACCTTGCCAGTTCATTAAACTTGGTGGCGTATTGGGGAACCGTCATGTCCCCTTGTTTCAACTCTAAAAACTGCATCTCCATCCTTCCTTGCATGCTTGTGGGAAATTAGTTCTCGAAGAATATCTCCTTGAACCTATCCCACGTCAGATTTGCTATCCCAACCCTAGCCTGATTGGCTTCCCACTAAAAGTTGGCCTCTCCCTTCAACATATAGGTCGCAAAGGCAACCTTTTGGGCCTCATTGACATTTGCTATTACAAATGTCTTCTCTATCTCCTTAACCCACGTTTGGGCTTCAATAGGGTCCGTAGTTCCTTTGAACTCCCGGCGACCCACGCTCTTGAAATCCTTAAAGGTAGTAGCTCGTATACTACTCCCCGGATTTACTGAGGATATTAGCCCCTCGCTTTTATTAAAGGCAACTGTTATTAAATTAACAAACTCTCTCGATCGGATTAACCTGGACCTCCTCCCGGGTTGATTTACGCCGCATCTTGATTACGTTGCACTCTTCTTGGCGGAATTTTAACTTTATTATTCCTTCCTTTATTAGTTATCATTAATATTAACAATAACTCCAACATCCATAACTCATTGCTTTCCATAAAAGGACTTATATGTAAGACCCCAAATTTTATAAATAAAGATGAATTTTTCTATAAATATTATTTTTGAATATTATAGAATAAATTTGATATAATGTTATAGTTGTGGGTAATATTTATAAATTTTGCAAAGTATGCAAGTTGTTATAAAATATTCGTTTGGTCGGGAATATTCTTTTGTTAGGGAATATTCGTGCATAATGGCTCAATCATTGGTGGACCCCACAACATTATTGGCTCGGATTGAAAAACGACAAAAATATTTTATAAAAATAACTACGGCGGAGGTTTTACCGTTAAAACCGTTGAACTACCCGGTGGTAAAAGTAATACGATACTGGCGTGGTTGCATAGTAGCACTACTCGGTATTGATTATTGATGCTTACGTGAGAAGTCACTCGCTTATGCTCAATTATTGCTACAATAATTGGCGCATCATATCTCTTATATTATTGATTCAATTATTGTCACAAGATCATCATCATATAATATGTTATAGTATTAAATCAATAATTGAGACGACAAGTTATAAATGATTAATAATTATTGAAAGATTAAATATGTGTTATGGTTTGATTTGTGGTAAGTTTGATTATTTTATGGGGGGGCTCATATGTCATCATCTAAGAGTCTCTTCATCAATAATAATTACCCTTGTGAATAGTATTTACCTTCGTCAATAGTAATTACCCTTGTGAATAGTATTTACCTTCGTCAATAGTAATTACCCTTGTGAATAGTATTTACCTTCACAATAGTATTTACCTTCGTCAATAGTAATTACCTTTACCGACGTCGAACCACTTGTCATTTCACATTACAAAGCGCCGAACCACTTGTCGTTTCACATTACAAAGGCCAAACCATTCGTCAAGCCACTTGCCTTTTCACACTAAGCGGGTGCTAAGCTAGAAATCTTCTATAAATAGAGGCCTAGGGCTTCATTATTTTCACGAATTCATTCAAGCTATAGAGAGAAAAGTATAGAAAGAATAAGAGAGAAAGAAGAAGAGTATTTTGTTACTACACCGCCATGAAAGATTCAATCTCCTACCAAAAGTAAGGGGTGTTATTCTTTCTTATTCATGAAGAGAACTGTTGTTATTCCATTGCTTATTATTCTGTTGGAATAACTCGTATAAGTGGTTTACCCTATACTTGGTGACATTCTTCTATTATTCATTGGAACATCCTGCTGCAGTGTTTTACACCGGACTTCGGGTTCCGCTTTTATTATTATTCTGCTGGAACATCCTCGTTCATGTGTTTTACACCTGATTAAAATCTTTTATTATTCTGCTGGAACATCCTGTCATGTGTTTTACACCGGACTCGGTTCCGCCTCTTTATTATTCTCGTTGGAATATCCTATCTCGTGTGTGTTTTACACCGGATCCGGTTCCATCTTTATTATTCTGTTGGAACATCCCGCTTGCGTGTGAATTTCACCCGACTTCGTTTCGTTATTTATTATTCGCTGAATAACTCCGTGCATGCGGTCTATCGCATGCATGGTGATTTCTTTTGTTATTCCATTCTTTATTATACCCAAATGGTTAAAACTTTGACTTCTATACTCCATGAAATTAGTGGAATATCCTTGATATTTGCGTTTCATCCAAATCTTTTTCATGAAAATATTCTTCCGATCATTCTTGAATTTTACTCTACAAAACAGATGATCATGTTGATAATTTGGGCGTTAATAATTCTGGATAAAATAATTCTTGAACTTGTTTTATTGAATTCTTATATCATTGTCATCATCCTCATGTTTATATTTTTTAAAGTCATCCGTGGGCTCAGAGTGCATAGATGGACTTGGTATGATTATGACCGAGACTATTCGGTAATCATGACCGTAATGTTACAAATGATGTGGTAAAAATCCTCGGTTAGCAGTAGTGCATTGATGGACGATTGTTGGCATGATCATGACCATTAATGAATACACAAATATTCTTGGCCCGTAGTGCATGAATAATTGTGGTCGTGATACTAAAGAATATCCTTGGCCGTCAGAAAAGTGGGGGTGATTCGATGATGTGGAATATTTATTAAAAGCCGAGTCTCAAATATATAAATAGTGATGAAAAACCTTTTAAAACCTAAAAGATAGTAGACTTTTATTTTCTACTTGACTCTTTCAATGGATTGCATATTCACCGCAGCTTAAACCGGTTTGTCATTGTATTTTATCGGTTTAACATTATTGAAGACTATTGATAATTTATTCGCATTATCTTAGTCATAATATTTCTTCTCGGGCTAGTTGAGCTCACCCTTTCTTTCACCGTTATTCTCTTGTGAAATGATAATATAGTTGGGACGAGCCTGGGGAAGCGAGTGATGGTCCTGAAGATAGCATTAGTAGTCCTCACTATTCTGTAAAATAGTGTGATAATAACTGTAATGAGGACTTTTTGTTTGAGTTTGTATAATATCTAGTAGACGATATTTGTATTTAAACTCACAGTTTATGTCGATTGTATACCAAGCAGCTTATGTTAATAAGTTGTATTTAAATTCTGTACCATGTAAGTGGCGACTCAAGATGGGTGATGTATACCTAATTTTGGGGCGTCACAACAGGTATTAGAAACTTAGGGATATGATCCTGCTAAGATGTGAGAATAGTACTAGGAGGGGAGAGACGGAATACCTTCGCTAGTATGACCTACCTAAGTTTATGTGCTATTTTATTGGTTGGTTGGTCAGAAGATAGGGATAATTTGTTACGTGTCAATTAACCTTTTGTTTTGTGGCAGTATCTGAAAATGACATCTGAGAATGTTGAGAATAGCAATGGAGCGCAGGCGATCGTTGATTCACCACATATCAATAATCAGGATAATGTGCATCAGGAAGGCGACAATCCTCATGCAAACAACAACACTGACCAAATGACAAATGATCAAATGTTCAGAGGCTTTATGCAATTTATGCAACAGCAGGCGAGAGCGACTCCTGTCCAAAACGTAGGTGGAAACACGGAAAACTCTCGGGCGGTCACCGCTAAACAATTTAAGGAGCTGGGACCACCGGAGTTTAAGGGAGAGCCAAAACCACTTCTGGCGGAAGCATGGATAAAGCAGATTACCAAGATATTTGATGTCTTGGGATGCTCCGAGGAGCAAAAGGTTCCCTTTGCCGCCTTTATGTTGCGCGGAGAGGCGGATTACTGGTGGGAATCGGTAAAACGTACTCAACCAAATTGCATCAAGAAGATATCTTGGGAGAAGTTTCAGGAGCTGTTCAACGACAAATACTTTCCTGAAAGTATTCGCCACATGAAGGAGGTGGAGTTTATCAAGTTGGAACAAAACAATATGACCGTGTCGCAATACGAGGCAAAATTTGCGAGTTATCACTAGTTTATGTCCCACTTGGTGGATAATGAAGAGAGAATGGCGCGAATGTTTTTAAGAGGTTTGAAGTCGGAAATACGCCAACATCTTATTTCTCATAAACCGTGTTTGTATTCGGATGTTGTAAATAGGGCTCGATTAGTGGAGCGCGATAATGAGTCAACGCAACTAAAAGAGAGCAAAAGCAAAAATTATAATACCAAATGAGAATAGTCATCGAGGCGGGTGGACAACAAGCGTGGAGGGAATCAACAAAGGCGATATGGTAACCACTTCTGGTAATCGGGGCCAAAAACAATAAGAATGGACATTTCAAGAAAAGGAGATTCAACAATGATGGAAAGACGTCAAAGACCAAAGACCCATTGTTAAGGAAGGAGAAAGACCACCTATCATATGCTTCAAATGCGGAGGAGAGGGACACATCACCCAAACTGCGTCCATGCCATCCCAAAGCATGTTATAATTGTGGAAGAGAAGGTCACTTAGCTCGATTTTGTCGTTTCAAGACAAATTCAATAGGATGGAGGCACCAAAGGCCATCCCGTAAAATTCAAAACCCCAGAAGGCAAGGAGAGCATTTGTTGTGACCTCCCAAAGAGCAAGGAATCCGAATGAGGTCATCACGGGTAAGCTTATCATAAACTCTAATGAAGTCTATACTTTATTTGATACCGGTTCTACCCATTCTTTTATTTCTCCTACTTGCGCTCATCGATTAAATTTGACTCGGAGAAATTAGACTTTGACTTATCTCGTGGAAACTCCGCTGGGAGAAACCTTCATTACATCCATCGCTTATAAGTCTTGTTTGGTTCAAATCGGTACCCTCACATTACCCGTCGATCTTATTTCATTAAAAATACTTGCATTTGACGTGATTCTAGGGATTGATTGGTTAACTACTTATCATGCAAAAATTGATTGTTTTCGTAAGGTTGTTAGCTTTCATATTCCTAATCAACCTATTATGCTAATTCAAACGACCAAACCATTAAAATCAATCACGGTCATCTCAAGCCATAAAGCTATTCGCTTATTGAAAAACGGATGTCAAGCTTTCTTAGCTCATGTCACGATTTAAATAAAATACGCCGATTTTAAACGATATTCCTATTGTTAATAAATTTCCTCGACGTATTCCCCGAAGAACTTCCTCGCCTACCCCAGGCGTGAAATTGAATTTTGTATCGACCTTGAACCCTTGACAAAACCTATTTCCAAAGCCCCGTGTCGAATGGCTCCTATTGAACTTCGTGGAGTTAAAGACCCAACTGCAGGAATTGTTAGACATTGGCTTTATTCATCCTAGTACTTCTCCTTGGGGTGCTCTGCTCTATTCGTGAAGAAGAAAGATGGGAGTATGCGACTTTGTATTGATTATCGGGAGTTAAATCATGTCACCATCAAAAATAGGTATCCATTGCCACGTATTGATGACCTGTTTGACCAACCGCAAGGAGCCAAATTCTTTTCAAAGATTGATCTTCGTTCGGATATCACCAATTGAAGATTAGAACCACCGACATTCCAAAGACGGCTTTCGAACTCCTAGACGGCATTATGAATTCCTAGTCATGTCCTTTGGATTGACTAATGCTCCTCCTGCCTTCATGGATATGATGAACCGAGTATTCAAGGAATATTTAGATCACTTTGTGGTCGTCTTTATTGATGACATCCTTATTTATTCCAAAAGCCGTGAAGATCATGAGCAACACTTGAGGCTGACACTCCAAAAGCTTCGTGAATATAAGCTTTATGCCAAGTTGAAGAAATGCGAGTTCTGGCTTGAAGAAGTAGCATTCCTTGGGCACGTGGTATCAAGTCATGGAATATCTGCTGACCCAAAGAAAGATTGAAGCTATTCAAAGTCGGGAACAACCTAAATCGATGACCGAAGCACGTAGCTTTCTCGGTTTAGTCGGTTATTATTATCGGAGATTCGTGGAAGGATTTTCTCGAATCGCTATTCCATCGACTCAAATTGACTCGGAAAGATACAAAGTTCGGTTGGAGCGAAGAATGTGAGAAAAGTTTTCAAGAACTCAAGAGGAGACTTATTTCAAAGACTGCTCGGACAATACCATCCGCCTCGGAGGATTTGTCATCTCAAATGATGCTTCGGCAAAGGGTTGGGATGTGTTCTTATGCAACATGGAAAAGTTATAGCCTTTATGCTCATGACAACTCAAAGAATATGAGAGGAATTATCCTACTCATGATCTAGAGTTAGCAAATTGTTGTCTTCACTTAAAATTTGGAGGCATTACTTGTATGGGGAGAAAGTGGAGATCTTTACGGATCATAAAAGCCTCAAATATTTCTTCACTCAAAAGGAACTCAACATGCGACAACGACGCTGGCTTGAATCTGTTGAAAGATTATGATCATACCATCCAATACCATCCTCGAAAAGCGAACGTGGTAGCCGACGCATTGAGTAGAAAATCATATGCAAGTACGAAAAGCGATATTGTCAACGCAAAGGCCCATTTTGTGTGACTTGCAAAGGATGGAGATAGAATTAAAGACTCGTGGACGCATGTGATGACAAATGAGTATACGAGTAGAACCGACTTTAATTGATAAAGTTAAAGTCGCCAAGCTACGCACTGGAGCCGATGCGTATGAGGAAGAAAGTGCAAGAAGGTGCTATCTAGGAAGCAAGAATCGATGAAGAAGGAATACTTGAGTCAACTCCGACTTTGTGTTCCTAACGACCACGATTTAAAGTATAATATCATGATGGAGGCGCACAACACACCATTTGCAATCCATCTCGGAGTACCAAAATGTATCATGATATTCGCCATACATTTTGGTGGAGCAATATGAAGAGAGAGATAGCGCCATTGTTTATCTCAAGGTGTCTAACTTGTCAACGAGTTAAAGCGGAGCATCAAGTACCAAAAGGTCCATTGCAACCACTTGAAATTCCGTAATGGAAGTGGAGCACATTACCATGGATTTCAAGCTGGGGTCTTCCTAAGGTTTCTCAAGGCATTGATGCGATTTGGGTCATTGTTGATAGATTGACCAAGTCCGCTCATTTCTTCCGATACGAGAAACTTATACACTTGAACGCCTTGCTCAGATATACATAAACGAGATTGTAAGATCGCATGGTATGCTTAAGATCCATAGTTTCCGATCGAGACCCAAGATTCACTTCACGATTTTGGGTTAGTTTGCAAAAAGCTATGGGCACAGACTTACGATTTAGCTTCGGCATATCATCCTCGGGCGGACGGACAATGGAGAGGACTATTCAAACTCTTGAAGATCTATTAAGACTCTGTGTCCTTGATTTCAAGGGAGTTGGGACAAGTTCTTACCATTGGTGGAGTTTTCCTACAACAACAGCTTATCAAGCAAGTATTGGCATGGCTCCATTCAAGCGTTGTATGGAAGAAAGTGTCGCTTCTCGGTATGCTAGGATGAGGTGGGTGAAGCAACGTTGTTGGGACCCGAGTTGGTACGTATGACTACGGAAAAGATTCAAACGATCCGACAACGTATAAAAACCTCACAAAATCGACAAAAGAGTTATCTTTGATCTTCATCGAAAGGACGTGGAATTCGATATAGGAGATCATGTGTTGTTAAGAGTTGCTCCATGGAAAGGAGTTACAAGATTTGGAAGAGAGGAAAACTTAACCCTCGATTCATCGGTCCATTTTAATCCTCGATCGAGTAGGAATCGTGGCCTATAGACTCGCTTTTACCGCCAAATATGTCTCGTGTTCATAACGTTTTTCACATATCTATGTTACGTAAATATGTGAAAGACCCGAACCATATTATTGAGTTAGAACCAGATCGAAATAGCGGAAGATTTGACGTATGAAGAGGTTCCTGTTCAAATTTTGGATAAGAAGGAACATATTCTACGCTCCAAGGTTATACCTCAAGTCAAAGTTTTGTGGAGGAACCACGATGTTGAGGAAATGACTTGGGAGTTAGAATCTAAAATGAAATCAAGGTATCCTTACCTCTTCGACATACCAGGTACGTACCCTAATTTCGAGGGCGAAATTTCATAAGAAGGGGAGGTTGTAAGACCCCAGCTTTTATAAATAAAGATGAATTTTTCTATAAATATTACATTTGGGCCTTTTGGGCCTTTTGGGCAACCTTTTGGGCCTCATTGACATTTGCTATTACAAATGTCTTCTCTATCTCCTTAACCCACGTTTGGGCTTCAATAGGGTCCGTAGTTCCTTTGAACTCCGGCGGACCCACGCTCTTGAAATCCTTAAAGGTAGTAGCTCGTGCTACTCCTGGATTTACGGGGATATTAGCCCCTGTTTTATTAAAGGCAACTGTTATTAAATTAACAAACTCCTGCATCGGATTAACCGGACCTCCCTCCGGTTGATTTACGCTCGCATCTTGATTACGTTGCACTCTTCTTGGCGGAATTTTGCTGTTATTATTCCTTCCTTTATTAGTTATCATTAATATTAACAATAACTCCAACATCCATAACTCATTGCTTTCCATAAAAAGGACTTATATGTAAGACCCCAGCTTTTATAAATAAAGATGAATTTTTCTATAAATATTATTTTTGAATATTATAGAATAAATTTGATATAATGTTATAGTTGTGGGTAATATTTATAAATTTTGCAAAGTATGCAAGTTGTTATAAAATATTCGTTTGGTCTGGGAATATTCTTTTGTTAGGAATATTCGCATAATGGCTCAATCATTGGTGGACCCCACAACATTATTGTTTGATTGAGAAAACGACAAAAATATTTTTATAAAAATAACGGCGGAGGTTTTACCGTTAAAACTGCTTGAACTACCCGGTGGTAAAGTACGAATAATGCTGTGGTTGCATAGTAGCACACTCAGTATTGATTATTGATGCTTACGTGAGAAGTCACTCGCTTATGCTCAATTATTGCTACAATAATTGGTTTGCATCATATCTCTTATATTATTGATTCAATTATTGTCACAAGATCATCATATATATATATGTTATAGTATTAAATCAATAATTGAGACGACAAGTTATAAATGATTAATAATTATTGAAAGATTAAATATGTGTTATGATTTGTGGTAAGTTTGATTATTTTATGGGGGGCTCATATGTCATCATCTAAGAGTCTCTTCATCAATAGTAATTACCCTTGTGAATAGTATTTACCTTCGTTCGATAGTAATTACCCTTGTGAATAGTATTTACCTTCGTCAATAGTAATTACCCTTGTGAATAGTATTTACCTTCGTCAATAGTATTTACCTTCGTTAATAGTAATTACCTTTACCAGACGTCGAACCACTTGTCATTTCACATTACAGGCGTCGAACCACTTGTCGTTTCACATTACAGGCGTCAAACCAGTCGTCAAGCCACTTGCCTTTTCACACGGCAGGTGCTAAGCTAGAAATCTTCTATAAATAGAGGCCTAGGGCTTCATTATTTTTCACGAATTCATTCAAGCTATAGAGAGAGAAAGTATAGAAAGAATAAGAGAGAAAGAAGAAGAGTATTTTGTTACTACACTGCTGCAGTATTCAATCTCCTACCAAAAGTAAGGGGTGTTATTCTTTCTTATTCATGAAGAGAACTGTTGTTATTCCATTGCTTATTATTCTGTTGGAATAACCTGTATAAGTGGTTTACCCTATACTTGGTGACATTCTTCTATTATTCTGTTGGAACATCCTGTCTGTGTGTTTTACACCGGACCTGGTTCCGTCTTTATTATTATTCTGTTGGAACATCCTGTCTGTGTGTTTTACACCCACTGGTTTCCGCCTTTATTATTCTGTTGGAACATCCTGCATGTGTTTTACACCGGACCGGTTCCGCTTTTATTATTCTCGTTGGAATATCCTATCTCGTGTGTTTTACACCCATCCAGTTCCATCTTTATTATTACATTGGAACATCCCAGCTTGGTGTGAATTTCACCTCGACACGGTTCCGTTATTTATTATTCTGTTGGAATAACTTTTATGCATGCGGTCTCTATCGCATGCATGGTGATTTCTTTTGTTATTCCATTCTTTATTATACCCAAATTTAAAACTTTGACTTCTATACTCCATGAAATTAGTGGAATATCCTTGATATTTGCGCTTTCATCCAAAGATCTTTTCATGAAAATATTCTTCTTCCGATCATTCTTGAATTTTACTCTACAAAACAAGATTATCATGTTGATAATTTGGACGTTAATAATTCCACGGATAAAATAATTCTTGAACTTGTTTTATTGAATTCTTATATCATTGTCATCATCCTCATGTTTATATTTTTTAAAGTCATCTCGTGGCACTGTAGTGCATAGATGGACTTGGTATGATTATGACCGAGAGACTATTCGGTGTAATCATGACCGTAATGTTACAAATGATGTGGTAAAAATCCTCGATAGTCGTAGTGCATTGATGGACGATTGTTGGCATGATCATGACCATTAATGAATACACAAATATTCTTGGCCCGTAGTGCATGAATAATTGTGGTCGTGATACTAAAGAATATCCTCGGCCGTAGTGCGGGGGTGATTCGATGATGTGGAATATTTATTAAAAGCGAGTCTCGGTATAAATAGTGATGAAAACCTTTTAAAACCTAAAAGATAGTAGACTTTATTTTCTACTTGACTCTTTCAATGGATTGCATATTCACTGCAGCTTAAACTGGTTGTCTATTGTATTTTATCGGTTTAACATTATTGAAGACTATTGATAATTTATTCGCATTATCTTAGTCATAATATTTCTTCGGGCTAGTTGAGCTCACCCTTTCTTTCACCGTTTTCTCTCTTGAAAATGATAATATAGCCGGGACGAGTCGGGGAAGCGAGTGATGGTCCTCAAGATAGCATTAGTAGTCCTCACTATTCGTAAAATAGTGTGATAATAATCGAATGAGGACTTTTTGTTTGAGTTTGTATAATATCTAGTAGACGATATTTGTATTTAAACTCACGCTTTATGTCGATATTATACTCGGCGCTTATGTTAATAAGTTGTATTTAAATTCTGTACCATGTAAGTGGCGACTCAAGATGGGTGATGTATACCTAATTTTGGGGGCGTCACAGTTGGTATTAGAGCTTAGGGATATGATCCCTGGCTAAGATGTGAGAATAGTACTAGGAGGGGAGAGACGGGGAATACCTTCGCTAGTATGACCTACCTAAGTTTATGTGCTATTTTATTGGTTGGTCAGAAGATAGGGATAATTTGTTACGTGTCAATTAACCTTTTGTTTTGTGGCAGTATCTGAAAATGACATCTGAGAATGTTGAGAATAGCAATGGAGCGCAGGCGATCGTTGATTCACCACATATCAATAATCAGGATAATGTGCATCAGGAAGGCGACAATCCTCATGCAAACAACAACACTGACCAAATGACAAATGATCAAATGTTCAGAGGCTTTATGCAATTTATGCAACAGCAGGCGAGAGCGACTCCTGTCCAAAACGTAGGTGGAAACACGGAAAACTCTCGGGCGGTCACCGCTAAACAATTTAAGGAGCTGGGACCACCGGAGTTTAAGGGAGAGCCAAAACCACTTCTGGCGGAAGCATGGATAAAGCAGATTACTAAGATATTTGATGTCTTGGGATGCTCCGAGGAGCAAAGGTTCCTTTGCACCTTTATGTTGCGCGGAGGCGGATTCTTCGGTGGAATCGGTAAAACGTACTCAACCAAATTGCATCTTGAAGATATCTTGGGAGAAGTTTCAGAGTCGTTCAACGTACTTTCAAAGTATTCACCAAATACTTTCCCCAAGTATTCGCCAATATGAAGGAGGTTTGCGGAGTTATCACGGTTATATTCCACACTATGGATAATGAAGAGAGAATGAAATAGTCAGGTTTGAAGCCGGTACGTCAATCTTATTTCTAAAGCGTGGAGGGATGTTGTAAATAGGGCTCGATTAGTGGAAGCGCGATAATGAGTCAACGCAACTAAAGAGGTAACCACTTATAATACCGGTGGAATAGTCATCGGCGGTGACAACAAAAATCAATAAGAATGGACATTTCAAGAAAAGGAGATTCAACAATGGACATTTCAAGAAAAGGAGATTCAAAGATGATTGTTAAGGAAGGAAGGAGAAAGACCACCTATCATATGCTTCAAATGCGGAGGAGAGGACACATCATCCAAATCTGCGTCCATGCCGTCAAAAGCATGTTATAATTGTGGAAGAGAAGGTCACTTAGCTCGATTTTGTCGTTTATCAAGACAAATTCAATTAGGATGGAGGCACCAAAGGCCATCCCGAGAAAATTCAAAATCGGTAGTGCGAGGGAGAGCATTTGTTGTGACCTCCCAAAGAGCAAGGAATCCGAATGAGGTCATCACGGTAAGCTTATCATAAACTCTAATGAAGTCTATACTTTATTTGATACCGGTTCTACCCATTCTTTATTTCTCTTACTTGCGCTCATCGATTAAATTTGACTCGAGAAATTAGACTTTGACTTATCTGTGGAAACTCCGTTGGGAGAAACCTTCATTACATCCACTGCTTATAAGTCTTGTTTGGTTCAAATCGGTACCCTCACATTACCCGTCGATCTTATTTCATTAAAAATACTTGCATTTGACGTGATTCTAGGGATTGATTGGTTAACTACTTATCATGCAAAATTGATTGTTTTCGTAAGGTTGTTAGCTTTCATATTCCTAATCAACCTATTATGCGAATTCAAACGACCAAACCATTAAAATCAATCACGATCATCTCAAGCCATAAAGCTATTCGCTTATTGAAAAACGGATGTCAAGCTTTCTTAGCTCATGTCACGATTTAAATAAAAATACGCTTTTTAAACGATATTCCTATTGTTAATAAATTTCTGACGTATTCCCAAGAACTTCCCGCCTACCCCCAGGCGTGAAATTGAATTTTGTATCGACCTTGAACCCGGTACAAAACCTATTTCCAAAGCCCCATATCGAATGGCTCCTATTGAACTTCAGGAGTTAAAGACCCAACTGCAGGAATTATTAGACATCGGCTTTATTCGTCCTAGTACTTCTCCTTGGGGTGCTCCTGTTCTATTCGTGAAGAAGAAAGATGGGAGTATGCGACTTTGTATTGATTATCGGGAGTTGAATCATGTCACCATCAAAAATAGGTATCCATTGCCACGTATTGATGACTGTTTGACCTGAGATTGCAAAGGAGCCAAATTCTTTTCAAAGATTGATCTTCGTTCCGGATATCACCAATTGAAGATTAGAACCGCTGACATTCCAAAGACGCCTTTCAGAACTCGGTACGGGCATTATGAATTCCTAGTCATGTCCTTTGGATTGACTAATGCTCCTACTGCCTTCATGGATATGATGAACCGAGTATTCAAGGAATATTTAGATCACTTTGTGGTCGTCTTTATTGATGACATCCTTATTTATTCCAAAAGCCGTGAAGATCATGAGCAACACTTGAGGCTGACACTCCAAAAGCTTCGTGAATATAAGCTTTATGCCAAGTTGAAGAAATGCGAGTTCTGGCTTGAAGAAGTAGCATTCCTTGGGCACGTGGTATCAAGTCATGGAATATCTGTTGACCCAAAGAAAGATTGAAGCTATTCAAAGTCGGGAACAACCTAAATCGATGGATCAAGTAATCGTAGCTTTCTCGGTTTAGCTGGTTATTATCGGAGATTCGTGGAAGGATTTTCTCGAATCGCTATTCCATTGACTCAGCTGACTCGGAAAGATACAAAGTTCGGTTGGAGCGAAGAATGTGAGAAAAGTTTTCAAGAACTCAAGAGGAGACTTATTTCAAAGACTGCTACGACAATACCATCCGGCTCGGAGGATTTGTCATCTACAAGGATGCTTGAGCAAAGGGTTGGGATGTGTTCTTATGCAACATGGAAAAGTTATAGCCTATGCCTCATGACAACTCAAAGAATATGAGAGGAATTATCCTACTCATGATCTAGAGTTAAGCAAACAATTATCTTCTTGCACTTAAAATTTGGAGGCATTACTTGTATGGGAGAAAGTGGAGATCTTTACGGATCATAAAAGCCTCAAATATTTCTTCACTCAAAAGGAACTCAACATGCGACAACGACGTTGGCTTGAACTGCTTGAAAGATTATGATCATACCATCCAATACCATCCTGAAAAGCGAACGTGGTAGTGACGCGTTGAGTAGAAAATCATATGCACGAAAAGTGCGATATTGTCAACGAAAGGCCCATTTTGTGTGACTTGCAAAGGATGGAGATAGAATTAAAGACTCGAGGGGCGCATGTGATGACAAATGAGTATCTGAGTAGAACCGACTTTAATTGATAAAGTTAAAGTCGCTTTCAAGCTACTGACACTGAGGTGATGCGTATGAGGAAGAAAGTGCAAGAAGGTGCTATCTGCGAAGCAAGAATCGATGAAGAAGGAATACTTGAGTCAACTCCGGACTTTGTGTTCCTAACGACCACGATTTAAAGTATAATATCATGATGGAGGCGCACAACACACCATTTGCAATCCATCTCGGAGTACCAAAATGTATCATGATATTCGGCCATACATTTTGGTGGAGCAATATGAAGAGAGAGATAGCGCTGTTTATCTCAAGGTGTCTAACTTGTCAACGAGTTAAAGCGGAGCATCAAGTACCAAAAGGTCCATTGCAACCACTTGAAATTCCGAATGGAAGTGGGAGCACATTACCATGGATTTCGTTCTGGGTCTTCCTAAGGTTTCTCAAGGCATTGATGCGATTTGGGTCATTGTTGATAGATTGACCAAGTCTGCTCATTTCTTCCGATCACGAGAAACTTATACACTTGAACGTCTTTGCTCAGTATATACATAAACGAGATTGTAAGATCGCATGGTATGCCCAGTATCCATAGTTTCCGATCGAGACCCAAGATTCACTTCACGATTTTGGGTTAGTTTGCAAAAAGCTATGGGCACGAGACTTACGATTTAGCTTCGGCATATCATCCTCGATTTTACGAAGACAATCGGAGAGGACTATTCAAACTCTTGAAGATCTATTAAGACTCTGTGTCCTTGATTTCAAGGGGAGTTGGGACAAGTTCTTACCATTGGTGGAGTTTTCCTACAACAGCAGTTATCAAGCAAGTATTGGCATGGCTCCATTCGAAGCGTTGTATGGAAGAAAGTGTCGTTCTCCAGTATGCTGGGATGAGGTGGGTGAAGCAACGTTGTTGGGACCAGAGTTGGTACGTATGACTACGGAAAAGATTCAAACGATCCGACAACGTATAAAAACCTCACAAAATCGACAAAAGAGTTATGCTGATCTTCATCGAAAGGACGTGGAATTCGATATAGGAGATCATGTGTTGTTAAGAGTTGCTCCATGGAAAGGAGTTACAAGATTTGGAAAGAGAGAAAACTTAACCCTCGATTCATCGGTCCATTTTTAATCCTCGATCAGTAGGAACTGTGGCCTATAGACTCGCTTTTACCGCCAAATATGTCTCGTGTTCATAACGTTTTTCACATATCTATGTTACGTAAATATGTGAAAGACCCGAACCATATTATTGAGTTAGAACCGGACGAAATAGCGGAAGATTTGACGTATGAAGAGGTTCCTGTTCAAATTTTGGATAAGAAGGAACATATTCTACGCTCCAAGGTTATACCTCAAGTCAAAGTTTTGTGGAGGAACCACGATGTTGAGGAAATGACTTGGGAGTTAGAATCAGAAATGAAATCAAGGTATCCTTACCTCTTCGACATACCAGGTACGTACCCTAATTTCGAGGGCGAAATTTCATAAGAAGGGGAGGTTGTAAGACCCCAGCTTTTATAAATAAAGATGAATTTTTCTATAAATATTACATTTGGGCCTTTTGGGCCTTTTGGGCAACCTTTTGGGCCTCATTGACATTTGCTATTACAAATGTCTTCTCTATCTCCTTAACCCACGTTTGGGCTTCAATAGGGTCCGTAGTTCCTTTGAACTCCCATGACCCACGCTTGAAATCCTTAAAGGTAGTAGCTTTCGTACTACTCCCTGGATTTACTGAGGATATTAGCCCCTGCTTTATTAAAGGCAATCGTTATTAAATTAACAAACTCAGATCGGATTAACCTGGACCTCCTCCCATTGATTTACGCCGCATCTTGATTACGTTGCACTCTTCTTGGCGAATTTTGTCATTATTATTCCTTCCTTTATTAGTTATCATTAATATTAACAATAACTCCAACATCCATAACTCATTGCTTTCCATAAAAGGACTTATATGTAAGACCCTGACTTTTATAAATAAAGATGAATTTTTCTATAAATATTATTTTGAATATTATAGAATAAATTTGATATAATGTTATAGTTGTGGGTAATATTTATAAATTTTGCAAAGTATGCAAGTTGTTATAAAATATTCGTTTGGTGGGGAATATTCTTTTGTTAGGGAATATTCGTATAATGGCTCAATCATTGGTGGACCCCACAACATTATTGTTTGGATTGAGAAAACGACAAAAATATTTTTATAAAAATAACGGCGGAGGTTTTACCGTTAAAATCTGTTGAACTACCCGGTGGTAAAAGTACGAATACTGGCGTGGTTGCGTATAAGAGCACACACCAGTATTGATTATTGATGCTTACGTGAGAAGTCACCTCGGTTATGCTCAATTATTACTTTCTGATAATTCTTTGCATCATATCTCTTATATTATTGATTCAATTATTGTCACAAAGATCATCATCAGATAATATGTTATAGTATTAAATCAATAATTGAGACGACAAGTTATAAATGATTAATAATTATTGAAAGATTAAATATGTGTTATGATTTGTGGTAAGTTTGATTATTTTATGGGGGGCTCATATGTCATCATCTAAGAGTCTCTTCATCAATAGTAATTACCCTTGTGAATAGTATTTACCTTCATCGATAGTAATTACCCTTGTGAATAGTATTTACCTTCACAATAGTAATTACCCTTGTGAATAGTATTTACCTTCGTCAATAGTATTTACCTTCGTTAATAGTAATTACCTTTACCAGACGTCGAACCACTTGTCATTTCACATTACAAAGCGTCGAACCACTTGTCGCTTCACATTACAAAGGCGTCAAACCAATTAAATCAAGCCACTTGCCTTTTCACACGGCGGTGCTAAGCTAGAAATCTTCTATAAATAGAGGCCTAGGGCTTCATTATTTTCACGAATTCATTCAAGCTATAGAGAGAAAAGTATAGAAAGAATAAGAGAGAAAGAAGAAGAGTATTTTGTTACTACACCTAACAGTAAAGATTCAATCTCCTACCAAAAGTAAGGGGTGTTATTCTTTCTTATTCATGAAGAGAACTGTTGTTATTCCATTGCTTATTATTCATTGGAATAACTTTTGTATAAGTGGTTTACCCTATACTTGGTGACATTCTTCTATTATTCTCATTGGAACATCCTGCATGTGTTTTACACCGGACTGGTTCCGCTCTTTATTATTATTCTGTTGGAACATCCTCGCATGCATGTGTTTTACACCGACTGGTTCCGCCTTTTTATTATTCTCGTTGGAACATCCTCGTCCATGTGTTTTACACCGACCGGGTTCCGCCTTTATTATTCTGTTGAATATCCTATCTCGTGTGTTTTACACCGGATCCGGTTCCATCTTTATTATTCTGTTGGAACATCACGCTTTGGTTGAATTTCACCGACTTCGGTTCCGTTATTTATTATTCCATTGGAATAACTCATCTCATGCGATCTATCGCATGCACGGTGATTTCTTTTGTTATTCCATTCTTTATTATACCCAATTGGTTAAAACTTTGACTTCTATACTCCATGAAATTAGTGGAATATCCTCGATATTTGCGTTTCATCCAAAGATCTTTTCATGAAAATATTCTTCCCGATCATTCTTGAATTTTACTCTACAAAACAAAGATCATGTTGATAATTTGGACGTTAATAATTCCCGGATAAAATAATTCTTGAACTTGTTTTATTGAATTCTTATATCATTGTCATCATCCTCATGTTTATATTTTTTAAAGTCATCTGTGGCAGAGTAGTGCATAGATGGACTTGGTATGATTATGACCAGAGACTATTCGGGTGTAATCATGACCGTAATGTTACAAATGATGTGGTAAAAATCCTCAAAGGTAGTAGTGCATTGATGGACAGATTGTTGGCATGATCATGACCATTAATGAATACACAAATATTCTCGGCCCGTAGTGCATGAATAATTGTGGTCGTGATACTAAAGAATATCCTCGTCAGTAGTGCGGGGGTGATTCGATGATGTGGAATATTTATTAAACCGAGTCTCAAATTATAAACAAAGATGAAAAACCTTTTAAACCTAAAAGATAGTAGACTTTATTTTCTACTTGACTCTTTCAATGGATTGCATATTCCACTGCAGCTTAAACCGGTTGTTTATTGTATTTTATCGGTTTAACATTATTGAAGACTATTGATAATTTATTCTCGCATTATCTTAGTCATAATATTTCTTCTTGGGCTAGTTGAGCTCACCCTTTCTTTCACCGTGTTCTCTTGAAAATGATAATATAGCCGGGACGACGAGTCGGGGAAACGAGTGATGGTCCTGAAGATAGCATTAGTAGTCCTCACTATTCTCGTAAAATAGTGTGATAATAATCGTAATGAGGACTTTTGTTTGAGTTTGTATAATATCTAGTAGACGATATTTGTATTTAAACTCACGCTTTATGTCGTATTGTGCATTCAGTTATGTTAATAAGTTGTATTTAAATTCTGTACCATGTAAGTGGCGACTCAAGATGGGTGATGTATACCTAATTTTGGGGGCGTCACATTATATACATTCTTCGTAGTATAATACTACATCGGTTACATACACAACCAAAGCTGATTACATTACTTTCCCGCTATCGCTTTCCAAAAATTGGGATTTACAAAAGACTACCCCTTACTATACAAAAAGGGCTTTACATCACTTACTACTTACAAAATATTTACATACTACTCTAACTACTACTAGTCTACATCTGCCTCAAGACAATCTCGAAATCTGCCTTGGCAAGACCGGCAATGATATCATGGCTAATAGTATGCCGTGTTTGCTCCACCTCCATAGGATATCCAGCTACCTGATGCTGGAAATATGTGTGAGAACTCCTATAGATATAGGACATCCTCCCTATCTTCTGCACCTTGGTCTTTAGCTCCTCCTTGAGCTCAAAGACCTCGTGCTTTAAATCGTGGACTTGGTCCTTAGCCAAAATCCTCTCGTCATGTTCTTGCTCCCACATGGACTCGACATCAGTCTTGTCCTCTATAACCATTTGGAGCTCTGCTTTCAGCTCCTTGACTTCCTGACAGTAATGGATATTTCTATCCAACATTGACATGAAAAGAGACATCATCGACCCCCTAGGAGCTATCTTCGCTGCTATAGCTACTGGATTAAAGGATACTGTCTCTACTTCCTCCTCTATCATCCCGTCAAATACTGACATGTAGTCAGCATTATCTGAGTCTCTAGACTCAATAACCATAATTTCAGGCTCTGCCGCTATGGGGTTCGGTATAACCTCTACTTGGTTCACTGATTCTTCACTAATGGCTTGACCATCTACAAACATTCCATTTACTCCCGACATCTACACAAAATAGTTAAGTTGATTAGTACACGTTAGTTGAATAATAAAAACACAAAACATAATCATAATGCATTTTTATAAGGTTACTTTCTTCTTTTACTTCTTTGACTTCTCTTAAGGTTATGACTTAAGGTTTTTAATCCCCCCCTTAAGTTTTATAACCTAATGCTTTGATACCAACTTGTGACGCCCTCAAATCCGGGTCTCTTCCAACCCGACAGATGGTGCTACACGGTACTACCATTCATTCAATTGAATAGTCTCAAAAGGACTAATATAACTTCTATATATCCAAAATAATTTTACATTTCCCAGGTTCTTTATAACCCATTCGTTTATTCTTGTCATAATATTCAATATATTACAGACATCCAGCTATTCTATTACATAAATAATGTAAGGGTTTGTCTTCGCCTTGCCCTTGTCCTTGCCTGAGCATTCGGTCCACTCGATCTTGGCTGTGTTCATATGGTTCAAGCAAGAGTGAGCATGACTAGCTTAGCAAGTACTACAATTCTAATAAACAACATGCTTGAAACATATAACTCATATACCTTCAATAACTGAACAATAGTTACGAAGTACTATCGATAATTCAAAATAGCACTTCTTTTCATTCAAAACATTTTCCAACAATAATATTCAGTAGAATATCAACTAAGGCTCAAGACTATGAATAGTTCATAATTTCTTTTGAAAAGGACAACCTGACACTAAGTCCGTAAGTCCGGCATAGCTTACGAGCACTTCTGGGTGATCAACCCATAGTACTCTATGTTGATCAACACTACATTCATTAAACGTGTATACGTTTAAGTTGTGGCAACCTCACGTGCCTGTCGTTAAACGATAAAAATATTTTAGTATACTTGGTCTTCGATTGAAAACCATACCATTATAACTCGGTAAACATAAATCATGCTTGATAGAATCATAATATAAGTCTAGCCGAAAGAGTTGGAATTTATAAGCAACCAAAAGCTTGGGTAAAATGGTCAAAACAGCATCCCACCTCCTTATTATTCATAACTTAACCTCCAACTCTACTTGCTAGCCACTTCTATTACTTGGTCATCACACATAATGTTTGCCCATCAAGACTACCCACTTTCTCACTTGGTTTGCCCCATGGATCATGGCTTCTCATTGGGCTTATACTTCCATAATTTTGACTCATGACTTATCAAACACTTGGGCTTGATTGTCACTTCTATTGGACTTATACTATTAGGTTAATAATCCTACAAGTCCATTACCTTTAATTAATAACTTAACATATATATACACCACGTATAATCTTCGTATACTAGCTCGTATATTAATTCGTAATATATGTTATCTCATTCTTCATACATAATAGTACAATACGTCGTATTATACTTACATTCATTACCTTCATATAATGAATACACATTATACGATCACAACTTTCTTCTTGTAACGCTTAATAAACCTAACGTTCCTAAATTAAGTCCGCATGCGAAATATTACGTTTTCCATACTTAGATTATTATTACATAATCTATCTCACCTTGATATTATAACGTTACTTATTTCTCGAAAATTCAAAAATAATTCCCGAGCAGAAATTGATGAATAGTGTTTTTTGAAAAATTTCTCGAAAAGCTTTTATTTTCGTCTTAGATATTCAAACACTTTAATTTTCTCACGTAATTAAAATACTACGATATTCCAACGTTTCTAGGTTATAGAACGACATTCGTCTTATCCATACGTAATAATAATAAATAATTGGGACATGATTCACAGTTGGTATTAAAACTCACAGTATATGTGTTGTTGTATTTTGCACGACAATTGTAGTAATAAAGTTGTAGTTGTTTTCTGTACCATGTATTTGGCGACTCAGAATAGGTTGGATGGATTGGACCTATTTTGGGGGCGTCACTAATCCCCCTTCTCTTTCAATCCTATCACAGAAGAGATAAAGATAAAAAGTATAAGTCTTACCCTTGAAGACTATAACTTCAATTCACTTTGGAAAATCTAGCAAAAGTTGAAGTGGCTTATAAGTGTTTAAGTGGCTTATTCTCTCTACCAAATAAGTTGCTTATCTTTGAGAGGAAAGTGTTGGATGAAATAACAACCAACAAATGAAATGAGACTTGGTATTTATAGGCAACCAAAAGCTAGGGTAAAATGGTCAAAACACCATCCCACCTCCTTATTCCACCTCCTCATTCCACCTCCTCAACCTCCACCTCCTTACTATTCATAACTTAACCTCCAACTCTACTTGCTAGCCACTTCTATTACTTGGTCATCACACATAATGTTTGCCCATCAAGACAACCCACTTTCTCACTTGGTTTGCCCCATGGATCATGGCTTCTCATTAGGCTTATACTTCCATAATTTGGACTCATGACTTATCAAACACTTGGGCTTGATTGTCACTTTTATTGGACTTATACTATTAGGTTAATAATCCTATAAGTCCATTACCTTTAATTAATAACTTAACATATATATTCACCACGTATAATCTTCGTATACTAGCTCGTATATTAATTCGTAATATATGTTATCTCATTCTTCATACATAATAGTACAATACGTCGTATTATACTTACATTCATTACCCTCATATAATGAATACACATTATACGATCACAACTTTCTTCTTTTAACGCTTAATAAACCTAACGTTCCTAAATTAAGTTCGCATGCGAAATATTACGTTTTCCATACTTAGATTATTATTACATAATCCATCTCACCTTGATATTATAACATTAGGTATTTCTCGAAATTCAAAAATAATTCCCGAAAGCGTAAATCTATGAATAGTGTTTTTAAAAATTTCTAAAAGCTTTTATTTTCGCCTTAGATATTCAAACACTTTAATTCTCTCACGTGAGTTAAAATACTACGATATTCCAACGTTTCTAGGTATATAATCGACATTCGTCTTATCCATATGTAATAATAATAAATAATATTATTTTATTCATTATTAAAAGTATTTACAAAGGTTCGATTTTCTGGGGCGTTACAAAGACTTATTACATGATCTTACTTAAGCTTAAACATACTATGAAATAGTCTTAATACATCATAATAGACTTTAAACATAAAAAGGACAAACTAGTCGGTAGCTTTGCCCTTGTCTGTTCCAGAGACACCTCCCTGTTCCTCTTTAACTGAAAGGTTTTAAATAAGCAAGGATGAACACAAATTTCCCAACAAGTAATATATAACAAGGGTGTAGGATATATATCACAAGGTTAGAAATATCGAAGTGTCATTTCTAGGATAGTTCAAAGTGTCGGAATAACAACAGGGATAAGAAATATCAACAATTCTTTGAATAAGAACGATAATTCAATATAAATCAACAGATATATATGAATTCAACGGCTATCAAGGTATCCAACTGAATAAACAATTTATACTGAGTAGTCACTAAGGACTATTGAACTTCCACTAGAGTTACTATTATTAAACTGATAACCCAAAAATATCAAGTACTATAGATGATCAATGTACAATACTATATGTTATGCATAACACCACAATAATATTCATTCATGTGTTGGGGTTTCCAATGACATACACTCCCCTTACCAAAAGGGTTGTTCAACTCAGTTTTCAAGATTTCCGCATCAATCAATTGGTTTGGACAGTTTTATTATAAACATGCATATAGTCTAGCCAAATCAAATGACATTGACTCTATCACAATATTCAAGGAAAAAATCAAGTTCAACATGAATAATAGCTTTCACAAGGGTTTAAAATACTAGCTCATTTGGACGAGAAGGTATTGTAATTTGTATTTTAAAGGGATAAGCTTACGGTATTTGTCAAATAAAGTAATGCAATTATACTTGCACAATAAGAGTAAGGTTCGGATACTTGCTCAATATGAATTTGAGTAAGGTTAGAGAAACTTGCCTTAAGCGTAGTTTATCCACGTTAATAAATCAACACTTTCGAATCCTATTTATAACTGATTATATGTTCAAGATGTTAATTAGCTAAAATAGTCTTTAATCAAGCTTGAAATGATTCAAGTATGCATATATGGTACAAAATAAGTTTATAAGTCACCATGAATCAAATACTTAGTTACTTTATAAACAAATCAAGAATGCTCAAGGTTTAGACCTCCTCTACTCATGGACTTTCCATTTCAATGCAACACCAACTTATCAACTAAGCATCACACATATATATGTACATCAGTAGGTTTTAGATCACATTTAGCATCATAGGCATCATGCAAGTTACTGTCCAAAAGTCAGAACTCATTATCTGGGATTCCAGATCATGCTGATTCTTTGCCATGGCTAAGTTTAGATCAGGGGCAAGCAATTGCTACTGGCCTTCCGCTGCTTAAGATGCAAATGCACGCCTTGTGGTTCATGTCCGGCTTGCTCAAAACAATCATACCTGATCTATTTGTCATGTTAAGGGTCTTTTCATCTTCCTTAAGTCAATCTAGGTTCCCTTTTATAATATATGTCTAAATTAAATATTTCAACCATTTAAGGCCATTCGAGGTTATGAACTCACAAGGTCTAGCATGCTTGCTCTCTAAACATACAAGATAGTTATAATACTCATTTTAGGCATGCTTGTGTGTATTCATAATGCATATATGAAACTAACACCGCTTTAGTTTAAAATAGGCTTTGTTCATGCTTTTTCATGAAATGTGCTACACAAGCATGGTATATATATGTTTATGCTATATGACCGAGTCTAAGAGTGTCATCAAATATGATCACAAATGTTAGATTCTAGTCTTCATGGTATCTTGACAATTTTCACATTCAAAGCTTGCTAATAGGTTCAACATGCTTATGTTTCCTTACTAATCAAATAAACACAAGCTAAAGGTTTATTCATGTATTTTCAAGTCATACTCACATGTTTTCAAAGTCCGAATATAAACCATGTAGAAATCATGCATGTTAGCTCACTAGCCTAAGCTTCTTATTGAAAATATTTCAAACATAAGGCTTAACAAGTTTGATCACGCTCAAAGGACTATGTACACTACAACATGCTCATCTATGTGTAAAATCAGTCATGTATAGTTTACTAGGTTCATAATTTGTAGAACATGATCTTTACATAGTTTGTTTTCAAAACTTAAGGTTCAAATCTCCATGTAAACCATACGCCTTCGTTAATCATGCAAGTCTAGTCTAAACATGCTCACATTAGGTTAAGGTATCCATATATACATCATACACATGCTTACATGTTAGCTTGAGTCAAAACAACTAGCTAATAATGATCGATTTGAAAATGATTGCTCAATCTGAATTCAAGAAATCGTAGCAGAAATTGCTACTGGCCTCAATACAAATGTGGCGCAATGGCAACAGCAAATCGGTTCAGCCTGTATAGCCTCGCTCTTGCAGAATCGCAAATTTCAACCTCAAAATTACTCATGATTTCATTCCTAAACACTCATATATCAAGTGCAAAATGCTTATATGATCATATAACAACTTTATAACCAATACCCAACCTTATTAGCATCCAATTCCACCAAATCAATAATTGATATTTCAAGAATTCAAAACTTAGTTTTACATAGAATGAAATTAAAAGTATAGAATGGAATTATACCTTTGCAATATGAATGAAACTTGCTCCAATTGAACTCATAAGCTCTAAGAATGCTTGTAAGCTCTCACCCTTACACTTGACAATTCTCAGACAATTTCAAGCAACACAAGGAATGAAGGGAAGTGTGCATTTTATAGGAAACTCATTAACCATGCCAAGCCATTGCCTAAGAATTTAAACTCATGGATTGTAGGATTGCATGAAGGTTATGGAGGAGTTGTTAGATTGGTTGTTGGAACTCATCATGATCACCACTCCCCCATGATCATGAGCTAGAGAGTTGGAAGAAAATGAAGAACATAGGCTAGCCTTTTTGAAACTCACGTGATTGAGAAATTAGAGGTAAATGGGACAATCCAATATAACTAGCATTCTTGTATACTCCTACACATTCTCACTCTTATGTTATATTTTAATACACATCTCAACCATATATTATAACTAAATGTCACAATATGCTTTAATATTTCAAGGTAGTAGAAGTTATGCAACATACATATAATCCATGTACATTTTATCAAAATGATAGTTTATAATGTGTTCATGGTATATTATTTTAATACATACCCGCATACATATTGTCACATAGATAATGTATTTATAACATATAGTTCCAATATATTTAATTATAATGCCCATACAATATAGTTCTATAAGACTTACTATATAGCCACATAAATGTCACAATCGCACCATATAGTATAGTTGTATATGCTCATATGCACATAATTGTTAATATAATATTATTATATTACTAACTTACTTATTTATGTTAAATAAATAAATTATGCACTTCCTTACTTAATTAACACCAATATTAATTAATCCAACCATTAATTAATATATTTATGGGTTTCGTAATCATTATTCATCTTTATAATATATTACAAATAATAGTAATCACACATTATTAGTTAATTACTAAAATTTAATCTTCTACCACAACCATCATCAATTAATTAATATAATCATTAATTAATACTCATTATTAAATAATTAATCTACCACACATCGGTTAACAACTAATAGTATACTACAACAACAATTAACAATTAATATTACTTAATTTCTCATCTTATAATTTCTTTGCCTATTAACATTACTATTAGTATTTCCCATCATTATGCCACACAAGGCTTTCAACGAGTTTACCAAAAACTCCACATATTCTCAATTATTCATTTATTTAATATAATTGAGTTATCTCATTTCATAACACGAAATTATTCATATTCAAATAAATATTCATTTCCATTAATATATTTATTTAATAATACGCGGAAATTCTCGGGTATTACAGTTGTCGGGGAATATTCGTTTGGTCGTGGAATATTCTTGCTGTCGGAAAATATTTGTACGATGGCGCAGCCATTTGTGAGCCCCATAACGAAAAACTTGTCGACGTCGGGATTTTTAATGTCCCTTTTCTTTTCTTATCTTTTGGTGTTCTCATGTTAGGTGAGATTTGTTTGAAAAAATAAGTTGTGAAAAGGTCCGACATGTATATGTCGACGATTGGACTGTAAGAGTCGCTAGTTGGTATTTTTAAATGGTTGCACCAACTTAACAGAGAAAAAGCTTCACATTGACCCAGTGATGTGACACTGGTTAACAGGTATGTGAAACCAAGATTCGTTAGGGTCCGGGGGCTTGATTATGCGGAGGGAAGGTGTTAGGCACCCCCCGACATCCGTGTTACCACGGTGACCGCTGCTTTTCAATTAAACTATTATCTGAATGTATGTGTGTGGGTCAATGTGCAATTATCTAGAATTAGTACTATGCCTCATTTTCACATATATACAAAGGGTTTGAATTTTGTATAAAAGTTCAGTTTTAACAAGATATAGCAGTGAGATTTTGTAAAAGAGGTTTTTCAAACTCTTATGCTCAATAGTAATTGAGGCCTGGTACTTCCATTTTATTATATGTTCGGCTTGATTGTTTTTATTTTCGAGATGCGAGGCATCTTCGAGAAAATAATATACATAGCAGTGCCGAACTCCTTGTGGGCATGAAAGCCATCTAAGGAAATTCAAACACCGTGAATAATTTACAAGCTGATCACGGGAACCTAATCTAGATTCATGAGACTGAATATGTGATCACATGATTCCTAGGCTCACATGATGTTACAGTTTATATGAATGCTGTAAGCAGTTATATATATAAAAGCTGTAAATATATATATACAATCGATCGACCACCACGAAGTAAACTTCATGGGGATTAAAAATATAAATATATAAAAGCGGTAAATATATATATAGAGACGATCAACCGCCACGAAGTAAACTCCAGGCGGGACTAAATGTAAATAAAGCAGTAAAAACGATCAACCGCCACGAAGTAAACTCCAGGCGGGACTAAATGTAAATAAAGCAGTAAAAATGATCAACCGCCACGAAGTAAACTCCAGGCGAGACTAAATGTAAAGAAAGTAGTAAAAGACCACGAAGTAAACTCCAGGCCTAACAGAAATGTCTATATATATATATATTTAAAAGCGATAAACGGGCCAAAAATTATATTCAGGCTCAATCAAACAGAGTTCGATGGTAATAATATATAAGTATTTATATATATATAAAAGCAGTACACGCACCGGATATAAATCCAGGCTCATCGAACGGAGTTTGACAATAGTTTATATATAAGTATATATATATAAAAGCAATAAACGCTCCGGATGTGAATCCAGGATCACCGAACAAAGTTCGATAACAGTTTATATATATAAATATATATATAAAAGTAATAAACGCTCTGGACGTAAGTTCAGGCTCAATCGAGGCATTACTCGATAGTGTTAGTATAAATATATATATAAGTATATATATAAAGGAAATAAAAAGCCATGGATCGAAGTCCGGGCATACGCACACAACACGTCTCCCAATGTGAATAACTGTGTGTGCAAAAAGTGGAGAAAGGCTTTAAGAAATGTAAGAAGTCTTATAGTGGGCTGCCAAGAAGACTTCAAATTGCTTTAATTGAATGAACACTCGGTTTCCACCGGTAAAATATAGCAAAGTATAAGCTCACAAGTGTTTAAAATGAGAAAACACTCAGTTTATAGTGTGTACAAAGCAAAATGGACAGGGCTTCCTCGCCTTTTCTTTATGCAAAATGGCCACCCCAAGCCCTCTATTTATAGAGGGGAGTCGCAGTGTACTCGACTGCGACAACAAGCAGTGCACTGCACGGTACCGCTCGGGTGCCCCCCGCTCGTGGGTCCCACTGCAGTAAGCACGTGCACGTATGCAACGCGATGTCTGCTCAAACCTTAGAACTTCAATCCGGGCATCCGATTGAGGTGTATAAGACCTTTTTCGGAGTACTGTTGTCGAGAGCTACACAATGACATGAGATTAGAGGTTGTACGAAGTTAGGAAGATGGGACTATGCCCAGGTCTTCAGGTCTTTAAATTCTATCCGGTGTGCTGTCTTGTGTAGTAGTCACTCGAGATTGGAGCCATGGTTCTTGTAGGACACTTCTATGTGTAATGTATGTTGAAATGTTGTTGAGACGGTGCAATGTGGGATCGAGGTGGCAAAATGATGATTTTGCCCCTCACTGGGATTATCTCCGATTTGAGCTGATGTAGCAGTCGTTGCTCAGGGTTATCTCTGAGATTAGGGTGCTATAAGTGCTGAAGGTCCTCAGGGTTGTCTCTGAGGTGTGCCTGACCTCCCGGGGTTGTCTTCGAGATTGGAACTGAGTGCCTCAGGGTTATCTCCGAGGTTGAAGGTAACTGCAAAGGGTGGAAATGAGCATTTCTGGGGTTGTCTCCGGAACTGCAACTGCATCCCTCGGGGTTGTCTCCTGTGATGCCCCCAAATCCGGGTATCTTCCAACCTGACATATGGTGCTTCATGATGCTACAATTTGCACAAACATTCAATTGAAATGCCACAAAAGAACAAATATGTCTTATATATATTCCAAAATAATATTACCATTCCCCAAGTTCGTTATGATCGTTACATTTGTTCTTATCATAATATCAAATATTATCATTACAAACCTATACTATTATATAAGTAAATCTATAGATTCGTCTTCGCCTTTCCTTTATCCTTGCCGGATCCTTCGGTCCGTTCGGTCTTAGCTGCATTCATATGATTCAAGCAAGAGTGAGCATGACTAGCTCAACAAGTACAACAATTCTATTTAACAATATGCTTGAATCATACAAATCATATATCTTCAATAACTGAACAATAGTTATGAAATACTATTACAATTCAAAATAGCACTTCTCTTTTCTTTAAAACGTTTTACAATGATAATATTCAGTAAAACATCAATTCCGATCCAAGACCTTAACCATTTCACACTTTCTTTAAAAAGGACATCCCGGCACAAAGTCCGTAAGTCCGACATTTTTTACGAGCACGTCTAGGTGATCAGCCTATAGTACTCTATGTTGATCAACACTACATTCATTAAACATATGTACATTTAAGTTGTGGCAACCTCACGTGCCTGTCGTTTGATGGCAAAACATTTTAGCATACTCAGTCTTCATTTGAAAACCACACCAATATAACTTGGTAAAACATTGACCATACTTTGATAGATTATAAAAAATCCAACATATCATAAGTTTAGCCGAAAGAATTGGCTTTGACTTCATCATACAACAATTCATGCGTAAGAATACATGAACCACAAAACTTGTCTAGATTGAACATAGAGAAGGGTTAGAATACTTGCCTTCAACGTCTGCTACTGTTATTACACGTTTCACTTTAAGTCTTTAAGGTCTCTACAGTAGATGATTACATCACATAACACATTAGGTCATGATTAACATACATGGTTCCTAAAGAATCTTACCCTTCTTCTCAATCTAATCATATATTAGACTTGTTACTATAGGTTCCGACTTTCCAATATAGTTCACATTGTCATTACGTTCATGTTCGATTACATATCTTCAACCTTTATGCATCATAATTAAGGTTTAACAAAGCATTAACAATGTTATATTTAAGCTTTACTTTATTTTTAATCATCTATTATTCATGCTATACTTGTAACCATTCCTTACTATGCATTCCTTAAGACTGGCGTTGCGGCGCCAATCATTACTATACAACTCGTCTTTGTGGTATGCGGGTTAGCGATAATATGGGGTCTTGACTCGGTCTTTGCAGTCATGAGTCCCGCTTCTATATATATTACCGCTAAGATGACTCCTCGATGAGGTCAAGACACTATGCACGGCACTGAAGCACCACACATTGGCAGAAATATGGCCACACACCTGCGGCACCGAATGCTTAGAAATTTTTCTTTGCATAACGAACTTCCTGGACACCAAATTTGATCATTTAAATTTCAAATTGGCTCGTTCAAAAGTCATTAGCTCACAAATCACATACTCTACGTGATCATGCAAGAATTTTATATTTTCGAATTCGTTAACTCAAAATTCACCTATTGGTTCATTTTTAATGAAAACGATTAACGTCTGTGAACGTTCAACGCTCGTTTCTTCGTTCTAAGTCGGACTTTGACCATTTTTGAGTCCGCAACTCTATAATGCCAAATAAGACTTGTTCCCATCGAAAACCAACATTTTCGAGCTCAAAATCAAAAATCGACCTCTAATCCGAGAATTTCACGAATTCGATGATTATCGTCCAATCGTGAGAATTCCGGCATAGCTTTGTTACTTATGATTTGATTATCAATTCAAATGGACTCTATCCATCATATTGACATCTCAACCCACATATTATATCAACTTATTTTTATGATAAGTTATGACTTATTCTTCATGAGCTTATAACTTATCAAAGTATAAACTACATATAACTTTGCTTCACATGGCTTATGATAGTATAAGTCCTTTAACCAACATTCTTACATCTTATTAATATATAACTTCAATCATGTAAACATGTTACAAGTCTTACAAGTTATTCCTTAGTTCATAACTTATCCATGAACAAAGTACTTATTCTCGGCTTATTAGGACTCAAGTCCTTAGATTATTTATTCCTATCATTCTTAGCATATATATCCATTAATCCACACTTCTCTTATCAACATACAATTGTGACGCCCCCAAAATAGGTATACATCACCCATTCTGAGTCGCCAAACACATTGTACAAAAATAACTACAACTTTATTAATACAATTGTCTTGCAAAATACGACAACACTTAAACTGTGAGTTTAAATACAAATATTGTCTTCTAGACAATATCCACACTCAAATAAGTCCTCATTACAATTATTGATACACTATTTTATAAAATAATGAGGACTACTAAAACAACTTCTAGAACCATCATTCCACTCACCGACTAGTACTCGCTACATTCTTGCCTCCTGAGAAGAAAAATGGAACAAAAAGGAAAATGGTGAGCTCAACTAGCCCAGTAAAGAATATTATGACTAAGATAATATAGAACAAATTAACGTTAGTCTTCAACAGGGAAAAAAATCTGATAGAATACAATAGACAACAAGTTTTAAATCAATATTCGTAGCGAAAATAATAATTCATTAGAAGAGTTACGTAAAGAATGAAATCTACTTTCTTCTATGAATTTAAAAGTTTATCATCAATATTTTATCCCTGTAACATCAATCAACATACATCTTGAATCAAATATTCATCTTTGCACTACAGGCCAAATATATTCATCAGTTGGTCATGTTCATCTCAACACCTGTTTATCTTTGCACTACGGGCCAAAGATATTTATAAGAAAATCAACCATCTTTGCACTACAGGCCAAAGATATTCAGTAATATCATCATTTAGGACTGAGGATGATGAAAAATATTTTTAAAAAAATGAATTCAGTGAAACAAAAGAATAAATATTAAGGATTCGTATTTCGGTTTATCCATGTCCAAAAATACCTCATAAATAACCATAGTGGAGTAAAATTCAAGACTGATCAAAACATGGATACAATCAGAGCTAGTATCCATAATAGATATTTTGGACAAAAACAAAATTTAATTTTTCATGTGAATAGTGTCGTATACGTGAATAGTAACCCCAATTAATTAAAAGGCAAGAATTTCACAAGAAAAATCTTACTAATATTTCGGATAATGATATTGAAAGAATTAATATCATTTATAAAAAATAACATCCTCGCCTCGAAAAGATAAGACTTACATCGGAATACTAGATATAGTGTTGAAGGGAACTTGCACCGTATAGAAACACTCAAAGTATCAAAATACTCACAAGAATACGCTCGATAATATAGAGAGAGAAAGAGAGAGAAAATTTGTTTCTGGTGTGATTTTCAATTCTAACCTAAGCACCCTATTTATAGGAAAATGCTTAGAACACCAAAGCAGAAAATTTAATAAAATATTAATATTTTCAAATTATATTCCTACGCACACCACACCAGACCAAAATCATCAGCCATCCACCCCACAAAAATAACAAAAATGTTTTTCTTAATTAAAATATTTTAAACTTCAAAAATTAATTATTCTAGAACTTCGAAACTTCAATAATTCATAATAAATAGCCCTTTTTTCAAAAAAATTCAAATCATATGTCCATTCCATAGGAAATTTAATTTTCTGCAACTTTGCAGAAGAAAGTTTTTCCAAATTCCAAGCAGAAGTTGACCGAAATCCACATACGAACGATTTTACAGGCTGTAATCAAATTTTAGTTAAGAAATGGGGTCCACCAACACACAAAACATGTTTTAAATATTTTAAGTAATAAAAATACTATTCCTCCTCATATATTCATATATCCCACATTCATTGTAAAAATATCACCATTATTATATTATTATAATATAATAATATATTTAAATGAATTATTTTATCAGAAAAAGATTAAATAACAATTTTCAACAATTGTCACATTAAAAATTTTCTCCATTTATATCCACATAAAATGAATATTTTTCTTATCATATAAATCAATAATTAATTATTCACAAATAATATTTCAGAATCACAATATCGATAACTGTGGTAGTTCCTGGAAAGAGGGGCTTCTAATAAGGATTTCTCCTTCTTTGGCGCCAGCAATTAGGTGACCAAACCTCTCCTTAGACAGAACTTTCTAGACATTGCCAATATTATTATCTAATAATATTATTCAAATAATATGAATTATTGATCCAATAATGGAAAATACCGTGTAATGACAATTATTGAAACAACAATAATATAAAATATCAACGCAATAATTATTAATAAAATAAAATATTGAACAAGAATTATCGTAACAATTATTGAGTAGTGCCTTCTTACGTAAGAATCAATAATTGGTACAATACCTTGTAAGCTTCTTGTATTTTAACCACACCAGTATTTCAACAAGATAATCTGTGGTAACTTGACTACTGCTTATTTATAAACAACTTATACTTGTCATTTCTTCATCCAATCGTTTTCCGTTATGGGCCCACAATAAGGTCGCTAACGTCAGTAGAATATTCTGAAGCGGTAAGAATATTCCACGACCAAACTAATATTCCCCGACAACAATGAATATTTTATAACCACTTGCTTATTTGAAATATTTGCGCATTTTACCCATAACTAACCACATTAATCAAATCAACCCTTACTATAATAAATAGAGGAAATTTAATTTCATTTATAATAAGTTGGGGTCTTACAACAATGGTAGAGATGGAAGACTAATGGACAAGAGTCTTACCCTTGATGATCAGTTGAAACTTTCTTGTTCTTACTTCTTGCTTCAAAGTCAAACTTTTCCTAACTTATTATCTCTAACCAATAAGCACTTTGTAATAGAAAGTTGTTGGATGAAATGAGCCACCAACAAATGAAATCCAAGCTCTCTATTTATAGGATTGCTAAGGTTAGGGTAGTTTAGTCATTTAGGCCATCCCACCTCCTTCATCAAGCCTCCTTACTATTCATTACTTACTTACTAAGTTAACTTGGCCTCCACAAAACTTATCCCTTGCTTGGCCATTACACAATTATCTTGATCACCAAGAATAACCACATGATCATGGGTTGCCCCATGGATCACCTCAATTCAATGGATCATAGCTTGGGTTTAAGTTTAAATTTGATTAACTTAAGCTTTGGGCTTATATTAACAACTTACTTGGGCTTTATATTAACAAACTCTTGGGCTTGCACATTCAATTCTATTAGACTCTACAAATTACTACACAATCCTACAAGTCCAATTCATTTGGCTTAAAGCCTTATAACGTATTGTTTACGTATTATTCTCGTATTCTAATTCGTATACTCATTCATAATATACAATATTCCATCCTTCATACATACTTGTGCAATACTTCGTATCATACTCGTATTCTTTACCTCGTACAATACATACGTATCATACGATCATCACATTAGCTTCTAATGCTTCATTTTCCCTAACATTCTTGAATTACGCCCGCATTCAAAAAATTACATTTTCCATACTTGAATTATTATTACATAATCCAACTTACTTCGATATTCTATCGTTACGTATTTCTTGGAATTTCAAAAATAATTCCCGAGCACAAATCAATGAATAGTATTTTTCAGAAAATTTCTTGAAAAACTTTTATTTTCGTCTTGGAAATTTAACCACTTTAATTCTCTTACGTAGTCAAAATACTACGACGTTTCGATGTTTCTAGGTTATAGAACGACATTCATCTTACTAATACATAACTATAATAAATAATATAATTTTATTCATTATTTTATTTATTAAAATTATTTTACAAAGGATCCGAATTTCTCGGTCGTTACATCTCCGAGGTCGAAACTGAAACTCCCAAGGTTGTCTCTGGGATTGAGTATCTCGGGGTTGTCTCCGAGATGAAAAACTGAGGATTCCAGGGTTGTTTCCGGAACTGGAACTGCATTCCTCGGGGTTGTCTCTGAGGTTGAAACTGAAACTCCCGGGGTTGTCTCTGGGACTGGAACTGGGTATCTCGGGGTTGTCTCTGAGATGTAAAACTGATAATTCCGGGGTTGTCTCTGGAATTGGAACTGCTTTGTCCTCCAGGGTTATCTCTAAAAGACGATTCTGCCCTCCTGCAATGTTAGTAACAGGAATGCAAAATTTCGAGTGTCTACAGATGCCCTTCTTTATCATATTCATGCAATGTAATGGCATGGATATGATAAAGAATACTAGACACTTGAAATGTGACAAGATAATCATTATGCAATGTACTGTAGCATGATGTATGTGGTTTGTTGGATCGTTTTCCAACGGGATGTGATAACTGTTCCCACGACTTTTGATGGGGACTGGAGTTATCACTGATGACTCGGATGAACTGCTTGGATGTGTGGTCCAAAGCTTCCAGGAAGTTGATGTTGGGGTTATCACCAAAAGTCCTTAATCCTTAGTGCCGATTTCCCACTGAGGATGTACTTCTCATATACAAGAGACCTGTGGGGATGAGTTTTATCTGAGGAGAATTTGTATAACATACTCCATCATCGGTCCTCCCCAATGAGGATGGTCTTCCCTGGTTTGTATCGCCAAGTCTTTCCATTGCTTTATCGGAGTTACTGCCAAAAATTTGTGTTGTTAGGGTTGCCTGACCCTCGCTAAAATGTACATCAACGGATGAGATCCCTACTGGGGATAATGTCAAGGCTGCTTGACCTTTGTTGATGTGTGCATCAACGGATGAGATCATCAGATGGTTTTTGATGCTTCGCTAGATTTACTTGCCAGTGGCTAAATGTCGTCAAGGTTGCTTAACCTTCATTGACGTGTATATCAACGGATGAACTTGTATGAAATCCCCGCTGGGGGAAATGTTATGGAGTTACGACCCCTAACTGATGGCATCAGACCTTCATGAGGTATTGCCGAGTGTAGTTTGCAACAGTTGTGATCATCGATATAGTAAACCCTGTGTCTGGGCGAATACCAATGAGTGATATATAGACCCGCGGTTTGCTCTCAGAAAGCCAAGATTTCAGGCTTTTCTGCTCAATCGCGTAGCATCTTTTTTCCTGATTTGACTTTTTTAGCTTGTGAGACCTCCTTTGCGACTCATATTGGACCGAGCCGGAGGGGTGGGCCCCACTTTGATGCCCCCAAATCCGTGTAACATCGATTACAGGACATGGTGCTCACGATACACATGCATAACCATCTAACCACATAAACTTCAGAAATAATAATAATAATAATAATAATAATAATAATAATAAATAATAATAATAATAATAATAATTATAATAATAATAATAATAATATCTATTACATATCTATTCAAATAAAATCCCAAGTCTTTACAACCATAAATAAACTGAAACTTTAACTTAGCGTTTATCGCTACATTACATCATATGCGGAAATATAACTTATTACATAAATAACTCTCATCATTTCATCTTAGACTTTCCCTTGTCCTTGCCCGAGCCCTTAGCGTTATTAGCCTTAACTGAAAGGTTTAAGAAAGAATGAGCACAAATTACCCAACAAGTATATAAAGTAGTTTGAGAACATACATCAGAAGTAAAAGCAGTAGTATGAATATTTCTCAACAGTTGAAATAATTATCATGAAATAAACTGGAATATCAAGATAAGAGTTCTGGAATTCTCAATAGCATATTAAGGGGTGTTAGATACCTCAAACATTACTTTGTTTCATCGAAAACCATCAGACGGTTTAACAATCAAATAGATTGTAAACAGTCTCTGCAAGTACTCTAGGTGATCAACATATCGTACCCTACATTGTGCACAAGTATAAAGTTTAACTGCATAAGCATAAATGGGACTATATGCCCGACATCTGTTTTCTCGATTATTCGGGTTGTTCATCTTAGTATTCGTGCGGGACCTCACCAAAGCAATTTTGGATTGGAAAACATTAAATAGCTTCAAAGGATTTGAATTGTTCAAATGTTATATCATTTATCATCAATAATATCTAGCCGAAACAAAAAGACAGAAAACATCTTTGGAAAAAGTTTATTAAAGAAGTAGAACTTTAAAGTATAGCAGTTGTAATAATAACTGGGTAATCATCAATAATGCTTGCAAAGAAATTGTTGTTATATAACTTTACTACAAAGGAACTTGTACGAAAAAATAAATAGCACAAGTCCATTACTAACCCTCACTGCAATAACAATGAGTAAGGATTGAATAATTGCTCAATAGAACTTAGGGTTAGGAAATTTGCGTGATACGTCTTCTACAATTTATCGCTATCTACTAGCCCTTCACGTAACCTATTCACATGTGTCACGTTAAGCAATTTGGTTCTTGAACACCACTTCGAAGTGTAATGGTTCCCTTTTATTTTAAAAAGATGATTAAACTAACACGTATTCAAATACAATTCAATTACATAACATGTTGCTACGTATAGGCCACGTGGTTAAATAAAAGAATCTGGGAAACATAAATTTCTGACATTTTATGGACCAAAACCTTCATCAAAAATATATATGCATAAAACATGCTTAGAGGTCTCAAACCGGAAAACCTTATTTTCCTTATTTTTGACATCATATATTTAATTAAACTCATTTATCCATATAATATCATTTATATGAAAAATACCAAATCAGTCTCAAAAATATTTCTTTTCTGGAATTTTGAAGAATCTAGTCCCATATTGAACATATATTTTTTTCCGGAATTTTTAAAATCCATCTACTATTTTTAAATAGACCATAATAACCAAATATTCTCAGATTTTTCATAAATCGAGATTAGCTCCAAAAATTCTAAAATTTTCAGGGTTAGCTCCTGTTCTATACATGTACTTCTAGTAAACATTTCGTAAATATTTGGACTTATACACAGAGAGTTATTCGGGTATCTTTTCAAATAGTGTCCTTAGCTGTAAAATCCATAACTCTCAAATCGTATGGACAAAACTTCTCAAAATTTTACAGGACCTTCATATCTTCTTATATTAATACTCCAAATTTTTCCAAAATATTTAAAGTAAAAAATAGTGGACAAAAATTCCCCCGAGACAGACTAATCCAAAACAGTTCCAAGAAAGACATCAAATTTTAGTTTCTTGCAGCCACTTTTGCGATTTTATTCCCACTAATCTACAGATGACATGACCATGATACTTGGACACAATAAACTTCATACAGCAAGGTATTTTACAAAAATATAACATTCATGAAACTAGCATGCTAAGACCACAAACCAATTACATAGAAAAGCGTGCCAACACTAGTTATACTTAGAAAAAATCAGGAAATTCTAGATTTTCTACAGATTTTGAAATGAACATGCTTGCTTATGATTTTCATAACTTGCTCATTATAACTCCGATTCTAACGAAATTTAGGACAGATTATACTTCATACTACATACTATTTTATAAAATTATTACATACGCTTAATCGAAATATATAACCCACTTAATCCAAGGTCTCAAAAAACCCAAAAAGTCACAGATTTTAATTTAGTTCAATTCGTCAAAACTCCACGTTTTTGATTCTAGCATGCAATGGAAAGGCTCCTACTATCCAGAACTCATATACTAACATTTATGCACGTAACCCAATAATCAACTTCACAAAATTAACATGATTTGAACAAATTGACATCTAAGAGGCATAATATCAAACACCTAGCATGCATACATGAATTCCTTGAATTTCTATGATTTTTAAACATGTAATATACCAGAATTTTTCATTCTTAACCATCACATAACAGAAACCAACATTAACATGGCATTACAACCTCAAAACAAAGCATTTCCCATGATTATTCATGCACTTTTCCACTAGTTTCTCAAAAACATAAAAAGAGACTACAAGGCTTACCTCCTTTATGAATTCTTCTTGTTTGAATACTTCTAATGATTCTCCTTGCTTGATTAATCCCCTATGAAAACTCCAAAATTCTCACAAATTCTCACACCCTCATTCTCACTATCTATTTGATCTCTTGGGTGGAACTTTTAGGAAAAGGAAAAATGAGTTTAGATGGATTGCATATATAGAGGTTATAGTCTTTTGATTTACCATGGTCATCAACTCTCCATGATCAGTTATACATCATAAGTATATAATATCAAAATAATTTAGTATGAAATGGGGGTTAGAGAAATGGAAAAGTCTAGGTTTATTAAGGAGTGTAACTCCCTCTCCCTCAACATATTGCAATACACGTGCATGCTCCCTCCTCGTCCCAATTTAATGGTCTCTTGGACCCCCCAGGTGCTGCAACTATTTAATTAAAATATTATTTTAATCATGTAATCAATTAATACTCCATTTTGACCCTTTTGCCCTTCGTAACCGAATGTGTTCGATACTTATATCGATTCCTACTAAAGTCGACATTCCGGACGTCATGGAACTATCCGTTTCGTCAAAATCATCTCCGAAATTCATTGTTAACTTTTCCTTGAAAAAGACAACCGGTTGACTTTGACCAAAAAGTCAATCGTGACACATTTTTGTGGTTACAGTCTATTCTGACTACTTTCGACGTTCCAAACTCAAATACGCAGTCCGCGTTTCTAAATTCCTCTCTGAACTCAAACTCATACTTTAAAGCTATCCCACGAAATTAATAGAATTAATTCCATAATTAAATCAAATAGTTAAATAAAACTAAGCCAACCATTTATATACATCTCATCACATATCTTAAAATATCATATATACGTATACCTCATATACATCTAATAAATGAAGTCACACTAGAGTTTCACATAAGTTCGTCTATTGATAACTATTAAATTACATAAAAACTCGAATATTACATTCACCCTCCCTTATAAGGATTCCGTCCCCAGAATCATTACACATCAAACAAAAAGATTAGGGTAATTATTCATTATTTTCTCTTCGAGTTCCCACGTAGCCTCTTCGGCGTTGTGGTTCCTCCATACTACCTTAACAAAAGGTATTATCTTATTTCTTAATACTTGTTCTTTTCTATCGATTATCTGCACTGGAACCTCTTTATAGGTTAAGTCTTTTTCAAACTGAATAGGTTCATACTCTATGACATGCTTGTAGTCTTTCCTATAGGGTCGGAGGACCAAAACATGAAACATAATGTGTATATGTTCTAACTCCGGAGGTAAAGCTATTTCATAAGCTACCTCACCGACTCGCCTCAACACTTCAAAGGGTCTTATGAATTTGGGACTAAGTTTTCCTTTCTTCCCAAACCTCATTTTCCCTTTCCAAGGTGACACTTTCAAAAACACATAAGTGCCGACGTCGAAGTTTCGTTGTTGCTGATGTTGATCAACATATTTCTTCTGTCGATCCTGAGCCGTCACTAGCCTCGCTCGTATTATTTTGATCACATTTGCAATTTGCTGCACCAATTCTGGCCCTAGCAATTGCCGTTCTCCCACTTCATCCTAGCATAATAGCGTTCTGCATTTCCTTCCATATAAATCTTCATAAGGTGGCATACCGATGCTCGCGTGATAACTGTTGTTGTATGTAAATTCCACCAACGGTAGGTGGTCATACCAGCTCCCTTTAAAATCCATAACACATGCTCTCAGCATGTCCTCTAACATTTGAATAGTTCTCTCGCTCTACCCATCTGTTTGAGGATGATACGCTGTGCTCAACCTTAGTTGCATTCCCATGCATTCTTGAAAACTTTTCCAAAAATTTGTTGTAAATCGCGAATCGCGATCCGACACAATTGATATAGGTACTTCGTGCCTGGAAACGATCTCTTTGATGTAATATTTTGCCAACTGATCTAAGGTATATCTGACCTTGATTGGCAAGAAATGCGCTGACTTGGTCAATCGATTAACGATCACCCATACTGCATCGTAACCCTTCTACGTAGTTGGAAGTCCTACGACGAAGTCTATCGTGATATGCTCCCACTTCCATTCTGTAATTTCTAAAGGTTGAAGTAACCAGCTCGGTTTTTGATGTTCCGCCTTGAGTCGTTGGCATGTTAAACACTTGTTGACGCACTCTGCATCTTCTCTCTTCATATTAGGCCACCAATAATGTTGGCGAAGATCCTGATACATCTTTGTGCTTCCCGGGTGGATTGAGTAACTTGAGCTATGAGCATCATACAAGATTTCTTCCTTTAATTCAGACACCACTGGCACCCAAATTCTCCTCTCAAACCTTAATAGTGCATCACCACCCATACTGAATTTAAGCTCTTCTCTATCTGAAATTCTTTTCCTCACCTTCTCGCATTCCTCATCGTTGCCTTGTGCTTCCTTGATTTTTTCCAATAGAGTCGGATGAGCCTCCATTGTGAACAATTTCCCCTTTGGCTCCCTCGAACTTTTTATCTCGAGTTCCAATCTAGCCATCTCCTTAATTAACTCCTCTTGAGCTATTAGCATTGCCAACCTACCACTGCCTTTTTCTGCTTAGCGCATCCGCTACCACGTTAGCTTTTCCTGGATGATATAAGATGTCGCAATCGTAATCCTTTATAAGCTCCAACCATCTTCTCTGTCTCATATTCAACTCCTTCTGCGTGAAGATATACTTCAGACTTTTATGGTCCGTGTATATTTCACACCTTACACCATATAAATAGTGCTTCCATATCTTTAGGGCAAATACTACCGCTGCCAATTCTAAGTCATGGGTAGGATATCCCTTCTCGTAATCCTTCAATTGACGCGATGCGTACGCAATAACTTTACCATGTTGCATAAGCACACAACCAAGTCACCTGCATCGTCGGGTAAAGACAACATTGGTGCTTCACTCAGCCTTTTCTTGAGTTCCTTAAAACTCTCTTCACACTTCTCCGTCCAGATAAATTTTACCGACTTCTTCATTAAATTCGTCAACGTTCCCGCTATCTTTGAAAAATCTTGGATAAACCGTCTGTAATAGCCTGCCAGTCCTAAGAAACTTCTTACTTCAGTCGGTGACTTTGGTTGTTCCCAATTCTGAACCGCTTCCACCTTCGCTGGATCCACGAAGATTCCGTCCTTGTCTATCACGTGACCCAGAAATTGAACTTTCTCCAACCAGAACTCACACTTCAAGAATTTTGCGTATAACTTATCCTTCTTCAACACCCCCAACACTAACCTTAAGTCTTCAACATGATCTTCCCGAGTCTTGGAATAGATCAGGATATCATCTATGAACATAACTATGAATTTATCTAAGTATTGCTTGAATACCCGATTCATTATGTCCATAAACACTGCTAGCACGTTTGTTAACCCGGACGACATCACCAGGAACTTGTAGTGACCGTAACGAGTCCTAAACACTGTCTTAGGTACATCATCCTTCCTCACCTTTAACCGGTGATATCCCGTCCTCAAGTCGATCTTGGAAAAATATTTTGCTCCCTTCAACAGATCAAACATATCATCTATCCTAGGTAACGGGTAATTGTTCTTAATTGTCACCTTGTTTAACTCTCGATAGTCGATATATAGTCTCATCGATCCGTCCTTCTTTTTCATAAATAAAATCGGTGCTCCCCAAGGAGACACACTCAGTTGAATATACTTCTTATCCAATAACTCTTGCAACTGTACCATCACCTCCTTCATTTCTGTCGGTGCCATTATGTAAGGGGCTTTTGAAATCGGTGTCGTTCCCGGTACTAAATCTATAACAAATTCGACCTCCCGATCCGACAGAAGTCCTGGCAATTCCTCCGAAAATACATTTGAAAATTTGTTCACTATTGGTATCTGTCCCATCTCTATCCCTTCTTTCTGTGTATCGACGATATGGGCCAAATATCCTACACATCCATTTCTTATTAACTTCTTCACTTGCATAATCGTCAGATAACTTGAGTGTCTCGGTGACCTACTTCCATAGAACGCTACCTTAGACTGATCTGGAGTCCTAAGGTTTATACACTTCTTCTGGCAATCTATCATCGCTCCATGGTTAAATAACTAGTCCATTCCTAGAATTACATCAAATTCTCCTAATTGAATTAGAATTAAATCCACAGGTAACTTATATCCCCTGATGTCTACAACACAATTCCTATAGACATGGCTAACGGGAATTATTTCCTTATTAGAAACTTTTATGTTCATAGGATATTTTAATTCTTCCCGGGGTAAGTTTAATTGTTGGGAGAATTCATACGATACAAAGGAACAAGTAGCACCCGAATTAAATAATATGTAAGGTGATATATCATTGATCGGAATGATACCTGAAACCACATCCCTAGATGCGACCGCATCCTGAACCGTCATGTTGAAAGTCCTAGTTGTGGGTAGATTCTGAGTTGGTGGTCCATTAATCGTGAGATTTCCACCGCTTGGTCCCCTTCCTCCATTTCCTCCTGTTGAGTTCTTCTTTGGGCAATTCCTCGCCTGATGATCCAATGCTCCATAGTTGAAACATCTATTTCTCTTTAGTGTAGAGCAATTGGGAGAGATGTGCCCCTCCTACCCGCAGTTGAAGCAGACATTCTTCCCTTTTAGACATGCCACCGAGTGATTCCTCCCACACTCCTTGCATGCCTCAGTTCTCTTCTTTACTTCCCCTGGTTTTCCCCCAGAGTTTCCCGAATTGAAATTGTTGCTGCTATTGTTGTTATTGTTTCACTTCCTCTTGTTTGCACCACTACTGCTGCTACCTTCCCCACGATTCCCTCCTTCATTCTTCTTCTTTTTCTCCTTATTAAATTTCATTAGGGCCTCACTTCGCCTCAACCGATTATAGCTTTCTCCGGAGAGTCGCTGGGCTATTTGTCTCAGAATAATCGAGAGTCTCATGATATAGCCATGGTTTGAGACCCTGCTCAAACCTCCTCATTTTTCTCTCCTTAGTGTCGACCTAGGGAGGCGCGAACCTCGCCAGCTCATTGAATTTTACGGCATATTGAGGTACCGTCATGTCTTCTTGCTTCAGCTCCAGGAATCGCATATCCATGAGACTCTGTATACTAACCGAAAAATAGTTCTTGAAAAAGATTTTCTTAAACCCTTCCCAATGTATCACACCTTCTCCAGCCCTGGTATGGTTTGCCTCCCACCAGAAGTTGGCTTCAGCCTTCAACATGTAAGTGGCGAAGATTGTTTTCTGATCATCACCTACTCAGGCGATAGCGAACGCCTTTTCAATTTCCATGATCTAAGTTTGAGCTTCGATGGGTTCAGTGGTTCCTTTGAACTCATGGGGTCCCGCACTCTTGAAGTCCTTAAAGTGTGCCACTTGGTCCGCTTGGAGGTTATTGGCATTTGGGGTTCGATTCTAAAGTGCCCCCACTAACATGTCTACAAACTGCTATATAGGGTTCGGTGGATCCCCAACATTACCGCCTGAACCCTCGGTTGTTTGACAACGTCTTCCTCTAGCCATCTATCTGTTTAAAATGAACTTAATGTTATTATCTTATAATGTACTCTACAGAATATATCATTCATAAGAAGAGAACTTAATCATCACATCACATACTTAAATAAAATCATATTTATTTATAAACATAACACCCAAGGTATTTCATCGTCTTATATCATTAAGCCATTTACATCACTTAAACCAAAGTACTTGGTAAAAACCTAAACCGAGTTTTATTTCATAGCTAAGCGTTCTAAACGCTAATAGTAAAAGTTCATCACGAATAAACTAAAGACCCCGCCTAATGGCGTCTTTATGTTCTTCATCCACCATCTCTAGCACCAGCCCACGGCTTATAAACTTTGCAAAGTACGCAAGCTGTTTATAATATTCGATTGGTCGGGGAATATTCATTTTAACAGGGAATATTCGTACAACGGCACAATCATTGGTGGACCCCACAACAGAATTATTGTCAGATTGAGAAAATGACAAAATTATTTTTATGAAAATAACGGTGGAAGTTTTACAGTTAAAACTGTTGAACTACTCATTAGTAAAAAGTAGAATACTGGCGTGGTTGCATAGTAGCACACGGTATTGATTATTGATGCTTACGTGAGAAATCACTCAGTTTTGTTCAATTATTGCTTCAGTAATTGTTGCACATTATCTCACGTTATTTGATTCAATTATTGTCGATATTTTATATATTATTAAATCAATAATTGAGATGACATAGTTATTAATATTATTATTTGCAATATTAACGATGTCTAGAAGTTCTGCCAAGGAGAGGTTTGGTCACGTAATTGCGCACCAATAGGGAGAAATCCTTATTGGAAAGCCCCCTCTTTCCTGGGAACGACCTGGTCGATTAATATTGTGAATTATAATAATGATGATAAATGTTGTTAAAAATATTGAGGGGATTTTTATGAAGTATTTGATGTAAATTTTTCTTATTTACCCATTTTTTTTTATAATAATCGGTATAAATTATTCTGATATATATATATATATATACATTTAAATATTATATATATATATATATATATAAGGTGGGGCCCATGGGTGGAATAAGTGGAGAGCATTCACGGGAATCAAAATGAATTGGTTGGCATGGAAAAGTCAGGAGTGCTTTATTAAGTTTATTTTATGTATATAAGTTATATATATATATATATATATATATATATATATATATATATATATATAAAGGCTTGAGATGAGAATCTGGAGGTGGGATGTTGATTCACGGGGTTGTAACCCGTGAATGATAATGCGATTATATATATATATATATATATATATAATATTTTATTAGTTTTATTTTATTAGATTATAAATAGAATATATTATATTTTATTGCATAGTGCAACATAGTATCCTTTCTATTTTCCTATAAATAGGATGCTTAGTTAGAATTGAAAACCACACCAGAAGTTCAGAGAATTCTTCTATAATCTTGAGTGTATTTCTTAGAGTTTTTAGAAGCTTTGATTGTAGTGCAAGTTTTCTTCAATAATATCCTCACCTTACCAGTCGGAATACTCTTCTTTTACGGTAAGGGGTATTATTTCTTTCTTTCGTCTTCATAAAGAGAACTTACATTATTCCATTCTTTAATATTATGTTGAATAACTCTTGCTACATGCAATCCGCATACATGGTGAAATTCTTCATTATTCCATTCTTTATTATTCATTTGGAACATCCTCGTCTGCATATGCGCATTTATGACTGATTCCATTATTTATTATTCTGTTGGAACATCCTGTCTGTGCGTTTATGCATGACTTGGTTCCGTTGTTTATTATTTTATTGGAATATCCTGTCTGTGCGTTCACGCATGACCTGGTTCCATTATTTATTATTCTGTTGGAATATCCTGTCTGTGCGTTTACGCATGACCTGGTTCTATTATTTATTATTCTGTTGGATTAACCTGTCTGTGTGGTCTATCTCATGCCTGGTGATTTCTTTTTTTATTCCATTCTTTATTATACTCAGTTGGTTAAATTTTTGACTTCTATATTCCATGAAATTAGTGGAATATCCTTGATATTTGTGCTTCATCTAGTATCTTTTCATGGAAATATTCTTCTGAGCATTCTTGAGTTTTACTCTACAAAGAAGTATCATGTTGACAATTTGGACGTTATTAGTTCCTAGATAAATTAATTCTTGAACTTGTTTTATTGAATATCATTGTCATCATCCTCATGTTTATATTATGTAGAAAGTCATCTGTGGCCTGTAGTGCATAGATGGACTTGGTAGGATTATGACCATGGATTATTCGGTATAATCATGACCGTAATGTTACAAATGATTTCGTAAAAGTCCTCATTGGCCCGTAGTGCATTGATGGACAGTTGTTGGCATGATCATGGCCATTGATGAATACACGAATATCCTTGGTCGTAGTGCATGGATAATTTGTGGTTGTGATACTAATGAATATCCTTGGTAGTAGTGCGTGGATGATGTGGATTATTTATTAATCGAGTCTCAAATGATAAAAGTGATGAAAAACCTTTTTAAATCATAAAAGATAGTAGATTTTATTCTCTACTTGACTCTTTTAATGGATTGCTTGTTTCGCTGCAGTTAAACTTGATGTCTATTGTATTTTATCAGTTTAACATTGTTGAAGGCTAATGATAATTTATTCTGCATTATCTTAGTCATAATATTTCTTACTGGGCTAGTTGAGCTCACCCTTTTACTTTCATTGTTCTCTTCAGGAAATGAGAACGTAGCAGGGACTAGTCGGGGAAAGGAGTGACGGTCTAGACGATATCATTAGTAGTCCTCACTATTCTATGAAATAGTGTGTTAATAAATGTATTGAGGACTTATTTTGAGTTTTAATACTGTCTAGAAGACATTATTTGTATTAAAACTCACAGCTCATGTTGTATATTTAAAATTGTATTTGTATTCTGTACCATGTATTTGGCGACTCAGAATAGGTGATGTATACCTATTTTGGGGGCGTCACAAGTACAGCTGTCACCAACTGCTCACTCACAACGTGGATATCTCTAACTTCCAATTCCCCTGACATCCTTCAAACAAGAAAAAATAACTCGGTTAGTAGTTTAAAATAGATATTTTTGTTTTTAGAAAAATAGATTTGACACAACCCCTAGAACTCTACGTAAGTTCATCTCCTTATTTTCTCCACTAACTTCACTAAGGTTATAGTCTAAGGTTCCCCACCTAAGGTTTATAACCTATTTCTTTGATACCAATCTGTGACGTTCCCAAATCCGTGTAACATCGATTACAGAACATGGTGCTCACGATACACATACATAACCATCTAACCACAAAAACTCCAGAAATAATAATAATAATAATAATAATAATAATAATAATAATAATAATAATAATAATAATAATAATAATAATAATAATATCTATTACATATCTATTCAAATAAAATCCCAAGTCTTTACAACCTTAAATAAACTGAAACTTTAACTTAGCGTTTATCGCTACATTACATCATATGCAGAAATATAACTTATTACATAAATAACTCTCACCATTTCATCTTAGACTTTCCCTTGTCCTTGCTCGAGCCCTCAGTGTTATTAGCCTTAACTGAAAGGTTTAAGCAAGAATGAGCACAAATTGCCCAGCAAGTATATAAAGTAGTTTGAGAACATACATCAGAAGTAAAATCATTAGTATGAATAATTCTCAACAGTTGAAATAATTATAAATAGATAAACTGAAATATCAAGATAAGAGTTCTGGAATTCTCAATAGCATACTAAGGGATTTTAGATACCCTGAACATTACTTTGTTTCATCGAAAACCATCAGTCGGTTTAACAATCAAATAGATTGTAAACAGTCACTGCAAGTACTCTAGGTGATCAGCCTATCATATCCTACATTGTGCACACGTATAAAGTTTAACTGCATAAGTATAAATGGGACTATATGCCCGACATCTGTTTGCCTGATTATTCGGGTTGTTCATCTTAGTATTCACGCGGAACCTCACCAAAGAAGTTTGGATTGGTAAACATTAAATAGCTTCAAAGGATTTGAATTGTTCAAATGTTATATCATTTATCATCAATAATATCTAGCCGAAAAAAAGCCAGAAAACATCTTTGGAAACAGTTCGTTAAAGAAGTAGAACTTTAAAGTATAGTAGTTGTAATAATAACTGGGTAATCATCAATAACGCTTGCAAAGAAATTGTTGAGGTATTCACCACCATGTTGTCCCGACCCAAAACTAACGGTGCGTTGATGACTCGGATGATTACCAACACAATAGTTGCAAATAACTGCTATCCTTCGATTACGTTGGGCTGCAACAACGTCTAACCTCCTCGAAAGTGTCTCAAGCTGCGCTGATAATGCACAAAATGCATTGAGACCATCAATCCCCGCTTCCCTTGGTTGAGTCATGTTCGTGTATGGCCATTGATACGCAAAGTCATCCATGATACCTGAAAAGAGAGAAATATAGGAAGAGAATTAAAAATAAAAATAAAAATATTTAAATTAAGACTAATTTAATTGAAATTAATATTGGTAAAAAATATTAAACTAATTCCCCGGCAACGGCGCCAAAAACTTATTGGGTATAATCTAATTACGCACAACACACAAGTATACGTGGTCAACAAGTAATAAAGTGAAAGTAGAGTATCGTTCCCACGAGGAATTGTTTAATAAAAATCACCAAGTACTAACCCATAACCAACTCAATCTTATTTAAACAAATGAAATTCAAATTATAAAATTAAACTACTATTAAATTCCACTAGTTAAATTAAGATTATAGAGATTTAAGATCACAAATTAACTTATTGCTTCATTTAAGTTAACACACTTCTCATCAATTATTCTCTATCCTGAATTGTTAATCAAGAACACTAACGCAGTTAAAACCACCTCTCGATGCAAATACCCATACTCACTTAAATCCACAGATGATAGAATTAAGCAAGACACTCTAATTAACTAATCCACTATATCTCTATGTGAATTACAATTAAAAAGTATTTAAAACACAAGTTATCTATAAGATTATATACGGCGTAAAGGCATATCTCTATCCTAAACACGAATCATGAATTCCATCTATGCAGAAATCACAAACACATGCTATTATGATCAGATCTAAATCTAAACTTCATCACTCGAGTTCATGTAGATTATCACGGTAATTGATGGCCAATCAATTAAATAATTAAGTTCAAATCATAATAGACAATCCTCACAATAGAACATAATAATTGATAGCGAATTATATTAAAATAAACTACAAAATAAGATTCATTGTAATCTCAAACAAATAATTAGTTCATTAAATTAAAACTAAGAATCCACACTTGAATACACATTAAAGGATAAGAATAAAAGAAGATGAGAAAATAGAATCTATTGTCTGTAGATTTGATGCGCTCTCCTTGCTCCTACTTTGAATCTTCAATGGTCTCCAAGTCGCTTCAATCTCCAAATCTCATAAGAACTAGAATTTTGGTCCTAATCTATTCTAATATAATCTAATGGAATCCTCTCTCTCTCTCTCTAATCTATGTGATTCTCCCCATTTTATAAGTCTCTTTATCTGTCTTTAAGTCCTCTTGGAAGTCCTTGAGTCAATAGGATCGAACCAATCCTTCTTGGACTTAAATTTGGACAAAAATTGAGTTTTCTGTGCCTACCCCCGCCCCGACGGGGGTCTAGCCTTGTAAAGGGCCCACCTCGGCGGGCCATGGTTCTGTTTTCCAGCTGGTATGCCCGCCCCAACGGGCATTTTGTGAAGGGAAATCCCGCCCCGGCGGGGGTCACTTTTTTGCTCTGACATCCTTTGGTAAAACGACCACAACGTTTGATCCGGGAGGAGTTACGGGGCTTTTCACCTATCAAATCGAAGCTATCGACGAGCTCTACAACTTTTATTCTTTGAGAATTGAAGTAGATGCTGTGTAAATTGCAAGCATGAGAACTCTTAGCTTTGATCTTCGTTGATAAAAAGGCCATAACTCTCGCATCCGAACTCCGATTGGGATAATTCAAGATGTTCCAGAAAGCTAAGAAGAAACTCTACAATATAATCTAAGTTCCAAGCCAAGTACATGAAATAAACATGAAAGCCCAAACGATGTCCGGATTGCTTTTCTTTGCTTCTTCATGCCAATGTTATGTCATAACCTATAAAATAACATAAAATGTATGGAAAGTAACTAAGAAACATAGGCTTAAGCAACTAATTCAAGTAATAGATACCAGATAAGTAGGTATAAAACCTACTTATCAAATACCCCCAAACTTAAACCGTTGCTTGTCCTCAAGCAAAAACATAAAACAACAATGCTATGTAATGCACTAATCTACATGCCTACGAATCTAGCAGTAATGACAGAAACAATTCTAATCAACCGGCCTTAGAGAAATCAAGTAAACATGATAATATATCATATCAAAACTCATCAGTAACTTCCCAATCAATCATCAAATCTTAGACTGTTATCACTAATATAGTGCGTGTGTGCTCCACACCAATGTTAACTGATATAAAATTAAATTTAACACATAACAAGTCTCTTCGAAGGAATCATACAGTGTAAACTCAAGAATTCCAAAAACAAGCTAGATCCAACTAAAATCAAATAATTACCAATATCGAGGGTCAACATGGAATACTTATGCTTTATTTTTCATCTACGGGGGCTTTTTGCTCTTATTTCCCGTTTTATTCATTTTTTTATATACACATAGCTATGCAATGTCTTATTCCCTTAGGCTTTTCAATGCTACCTTAACGAGCTTTCGACCAATGACTCCTAGACCATTAAGACCTTAGGGCGCTAGGTGAAAAGACAATCCCATCGGGCTTACTTACTCAAGTAACAAAGGCCACAAAAATAGACAAGCACGCCACAGTGTTTATTCATACTATTTTTTTTCTTTTTTTTCTTTTTTTTATATATAGCTTATATACCCCAAATAGTCCCCCAAACTTAGGTTCTTGTCTAACTTTAGCCATCACTACTTATTCTTGTCATTCTTTCATTCAACCTAGCATTATCCTTTAGAGTCCCATTATGTATCAATTTAAACTCAATCAATCAACAAGTTGTTTTTACTGTGCTATCCTTATTATACAAGTTTCAAACAGAAAAAGACTCAATTCATAACAAGAAATCACATCAAAGCTCTAACAGTCAGTATTATACTTGTCTACCCTATTCCAATATCATCATTGGCCAAAACAAACAGTAAATATCAAACAGCTGGACTCATGCAAGATGTACTAAATGCTATATAAACATAGTAAACTAACTACAATTTTTGAAATTTTCCATTTTTTTTAATTTTTATTTTTTTAAAAAAAAAACTGAATGCAAAAACTAAATGTAACTATACGAACTACAATGTAAATAATTAACTATATGCAATACGAAACTAAAATGCCCCCAAACTTAAACTAGACATTGTCCTCAATAGCTGAAATAGAAAAAAAGTAAAGTAGAGGACTTCCCTGAAAATATAGCAATCCTCCTCCTTGTCAGCTAAGTTTGGAGAATAGGTTATGCACATAGAACAAATTGGGTACCACACTTGAATTTGACTTGAATAACTTTTTCATAATCTTCTGCCTGTCCATTGAACCTCCAATACCTGCAATTAAGAGAGACAACATGGATTAGAATAACACTTGGATTGGTAAAAGAACTTAATAAGCAAATTAATTCCTATCTACTAAATAAACTACTAAAGCATATAAATATAAAAATTCTCGGGTTGCCTCCCAGTTAGTGCTTGAATTACGCCTTTTCACTGACTTTATCCGTCAATGCTATCCATTCCTCTTCGATGATTGAGGAACCCTCCATCCATCGAAAATAATATAGCTTTTGGTAGGTTCCCATTTGTGATGGCTAATGCATCAAAGTTACCTAGCATGCTCTAATTTGGTATGATCTCAATCAAGAACGTCCCACAACTAGGTGTTTTCTCCATTGTGTCTCTGAATAGATTCTAGCATTGAGGCTTTTCCAACACAACTGGTTCTTCATCTTTCTCATCCCACCCCTCGCACCATGGCTTCGAAGTTGTACTCATTTTTACGTCTCCAGGAGCTTTGCCTACGATATGACTACCAATCGGACAAGGTTTTGCAAATCTAACTGGCTTCTTGAACTTTGGTGGAGAAGGCACTTGAGGCATAAATAACATCAGCTCATCATCATTGGTTCTCACAATTAGTTCTTCACCGACCTTGTTGTCATTATCCCCACGTGTCTCCTCTTTTTCAACGTTTTGTGGCTCATCCAGTTGTATACTTAGTTCGGGCACTTCATCAATCTCGGAATCCTCGTCATAACACCAATTGATTTGAGGATAGTTGTTCAAGGCTTTGAACATTTGATCTATCTTATTCTAAAGATTCTGAATTGACTTCTCTTGATTATTCCTTTTCTCCTCATTTGATGCTATGAACTTGGACAACAATTCCTCCAATCTCGAATTATCTATCTCAGTTTTGGAATCCATGTATTGAGGACCATAAGTTGAAGTGGTGATGAGTTGTTCCATCTGGTGGTGAAAATTGTGGCTCGATATTTCTTGACTCATCATCCTCTCCTCTTGGTTTGCTATGACCTTTGACAGTAATTCCTCCAACTTTGACTTTTCTTCTTTTAATGGAGGTTGATATGAGAATTTCAGCGTGTATGTTGGATTTGGAGTAGAGTATTAGTCTTCATAAGTATAGCTCCATGACGAATCCAGGTGATACCCCCAAACTTGATGATAATTAGCAAATGTATAATCGTTGAGGTATTCACCACCATGTTGTCCCGGCCCAAAACTAACGGTGCGTTGATGACTCAGATGATTACCAATACAATAGTTGCAAGTAACTGCTATATACATGTACTTCCAGTAAACATTTCGTAATATTTGGACTTATACACAGAGAGTTATTCGGGTATCTTTTCAAATAGTGTCCTTAGCTGTAAAATCCATAACTCTCAAACCGTATGGCCAAAACTTCTCAAATTTTTACTGGACTTTCATATCTTCTTATATTAATTCTCCAAATTTTTCCAGATTTTTTAAAGTACAAAATAGTGGACGAAAATGCCCCCGAGACAGACTGATCCAAAATAGTCCCAAGAAAGACATCAAATTTTTGTTTCTTGCAGCCACTTTTGCGATTTTATTCCCACTAATCTACAAATGATATGACCATGATACTTGGACACAATAAACTTCATACAGCAAGGTATTTTACAAAAATATAACATTCATGAAACTAGAATGCTAAGACCACTAACCAATTGCATAGAAAAGCGTGCCAATACTTGTTCTCTACTTGGAAAAAATCTGGAAATTCCAGATTTTCTGCAGATTTTGAAATGAACATGCTTGCTTATCATTTTCATAACTTGCTCATTATAACATCGATTCTAACGAAATTTGGGACAGATTAGACTTCATACTACATAAAATTTTATAAAATTATTACATACGTTAATCGAGTCATATAACCCACGAATCCAAGGCTCCGGAAAACCCAAAAAGTCAAAGATTTTAATTTAGTTCAATTCGACAAAACTCCACGTTTTTTATTCTAGCATGCAATGGAAAGGCTCCAACTGTCCAGAACTCATATACTAACATATATGCACGTAACCCAACAATCAACTTCACGAAATTAACATGATTTGAACAAATTGACATCTAAGAGGCATAATATCAAACACCTAGCATGCATACATGAATTTCTTGAATTTCTATGATTTTGAAACATGTAATACACCAGAATTTTTCATTCTTAACCATCACATAACAGAAACCAACATTAGCATGGCATTACAACCTCAAAACAAAGCATTTCCCATGATTATTCATGCACTTTTCCACTAGTTTCTCAAAAACATAAAATGAGACTACAAGGCTTACCTCCTTGATGAATTCTTCTTGTTTGAATACTTCTAATGATTCTCCTTGCTTGATTAATCCCCTATGAAAACTCCAGAATTCTCACAAATTCTCACACCCTCATTCTCACTATCTATTTGTTCTCTTGGGTGGAACTTTTAGGAAAAGGAAAAATGAGTTTAGATGGATTGCATATATAGAGGTTATAGTCTTTTGATTTACCATGGTCATCAACTCTCCATGATCAGTTATAAATCATAAGTATATAATATCAAAACAATTTAGTATGGAGTGGGGGTTAGAGAAATGGAAAAGTCTAAGTTTATTAAGGAGTGTAACTCCCTTTCCCTCAACATATTACAATACACGTGTGACGCCCCCAAAAATAGGTATACATCACCCATCTTGAGTCGCCAAATACATGGTATATAAATCAAATACAACTTAATTATACAACTGTCGTGTAAAATATGACAAAACATAAAATGAGAGTTTAAACAAGAATATTGCCTTCTAGACAATATCCACTCTCAATGGAGTCCTCATAGACAGTATACAAACTCAAATTCAGTCCTCATTAATTTTATTATCACACTATTTCATAGAATAGTGAGGACTACTAATGCTATCATCTGGACTGTCAATCAGTTTCCCTGACTCGTCCCAGCTATATTCTAATTTCCTGAAGAGAACAATGAAAGCAAAAAGGGTGAGCTCAACTAGCACAGTAAGAAATATTATGACTAAGATAATGCAGAATAAGTTATCATTAGCCTTCAACAATGTTAAACTGATAAAATACAATAGACATCAAGTTTAACTACAGCGGAACCAACAATCCATTAGAAAAGTCAAGTAGAGAATAAAATCTACTATCTTCTATGATTTAAAATGTTTTCATTAATTTTTATCGCTGAGACTCAACTTAATAAATAAACCACATCATCTAATAATCCCTGTACACGGCCAAGGATATTCATTAAATCATCAATGGTCATGACTATACCGTATAATCCCTGGTCATAATCATACCAAAAACTGTCCATCAACGCACTACAGACCACTGTGGATTTTTACCACATCATTCGTCACATTACGGTCATGACTATACCGAATAATCCCTGGTCATAATCACACCAAGTCTATCTATGCACGTAAATCAAAGATGACTTTTATCACAATATAAACATGAAAATGATGACAATGATATAAACATTAATCAAACGAAAAGAAGGATAAATATTTAAAGACTTTAAATTTATCCAAATATTATCAATCACTTAATAAACTCATAATTTAATATTATTAATATTATAACAATATTTTAATCACTTCTTAAACTTATAAACAATTTATTTCAATTGTTTACATTTTACCAAATAATGCATTTAATCATTCAAAATGTCATACTCATAAGATTTCATCACCAATGATCAAATCTCTTATCAAAAATCTGCATATTCCCTATATAGGATTCTCAAGCCATAAAATCCTATTAACCAATTTTGTTACTTCACATAACATATTTAATTTATTTACTCATAACTAGTTCATTTTTATGAAAAATACCAAATCAGTCCCAAAAATATTTCTTTTTTGGGATTTAACAGAATATAGTCCCATATTGAACATATATTTTCTCGGAATTTTTAAAATTCATTTACTATTTTTCAAAAATTAATTTTTAATTAATTCCTTAAGAAATTAGCTACCTCAAGTTTAACTCCAAAAATTCCCAAATCATGGCAGAATCTTATACATGTTAACGTGATCTTCCAATTTAAATTTCATGGTCATCAGAGTTATAGAACTCCAGTTATAGCATTTTTCGTCGGAAAAACCTAAATATTGAAATGGTCATAACTTGCTCAGTTTAAGTCGGAATGAGCTCATTTTTGGACAGGAGGTACTTTATACCATATATTTTCATGTCTCAAAAGGCTGGAATTTTTCTCACAAATTAAGTGGCCGAAACAGCCGTTACAAAATTTTGGGCAGTAGCCTTTTTGGAAATTTTTAGTTTTTGACTCCTTTGTTAAAATCAGTTCACACGAAAATCTACAACACATTTTCCAGTGATTTCACTTGGATAAGTTATAAAACTCATAGATCTAACTCTAGGACTTGACCACACTCAAAAATTTAAAATAGAATAGGAGATATGGTCAATTGAATTTAATATTCCATTTTCACCAAAATCTGATTTTCAATCTTTTGTGATTTCTAAGAAACTTTCATGTTTTCACATAATAACCAACATAACTTATCATAACACTTACTAATACTACATATACCCATGATTTTCATTAGTAAAATGCTTTTATTATGACTTTCATCATAATCAACAGTCCAATGCTTATATTATGACTTTCATCATAATCCACGTAAACAGATCATTTCCACAATTTAATAAGAAATGAATATAAAGGATTATTCACCATGCATGTGGTAATCCACATATACAGAGTTATTCCAACGAATAATAACGAATGGAATAATGAAGGATTCACCATGCGTAAGATATAGATCGCACAAACAAAAGTTATTCCTAAATGAATAATAAAGAATGGAACCAGGTCAAATGCGTGAAACGAACCAGTGTCAAATGTCTCTTCATTAATACTGAATGAAATAATACCCTCTTACGTACACAACAAATAATATCCCTTACCTTATAAAGAAGAGTACTCACCTGGGTAGGGCGGGGATATACTTGAAGAAAACTTGCACTACGCTCAAAGCTTTCTTAAACTCTAAAGAAATACGCTCAAGATTATAGAAGAAGAATTCTCTCTATAGTTTCTCTCTCTAGAGTTTCAGTAATTTGTAAGAAATAATGAAGGAATGAGCTTCTATTTATAGGAGAATGGATTGAATAGTAACTAATTCATGAACGGTCCAGATTGATTCACTTTTTAACAGACGGTCCAGATTGATTTAATAAAATATTCTAATAAAACAAAATCTTTTTAAATAAAATATAATATATTCTATTTATAATCTAATAAAACGAATAACTTTATAAAAGTATTCTGTTTTATATAAAAAGATTTTACTATGCAAACACTATGCAGGCACTATGCAAATACTATGCATAATAGAATATAATATATTCTAATTATTGTCTAATAAAACAAATAACTTTATAAAAGTATTATGTTTTATATAAAAAGATTTTACTATGCAAAACACTAAGCATAATAAAATATAATATATTCTATTTATAGTCTAATAAAATGAATAACTTTATAAAAGTATTCTGTTTTATATAAAAAGCTTTTCTGTTTTATTATATTAATAATACTAATAAAACAAACTTCATCATCATTATTATAATTCACACTATTAATTGACCAGGTCATTCCCAGGAAAGAGGGGGCTTTCTAATAAGGATTTCTCCCTATTGGCGCGTAATTCATTTCTGTTTCCAACTCCCAGGTCATTTCCTCAATAGCATGGTTCCTCCACAAAACTTTGACTTGTGGTATGACCTTTGTGCGAAGGACATGCTCCTTCCTATCCAAGATCTTGACAGGTACCTCTTCATACGTTATGTCTTCGGCTATCTCATCCGGTTCTAACTCAATAACGTGATTCGGGTCTTTCACATATTTACGTAGAACAGATATGTGAAAAACATTATGAACACGAGACATACTTGGAGTTAATGCGAGTCTATAGGCCACATTTCCTACTCGGTCAAGAATCTAAAATGGACCAATAAATCGTGGATTGAGCTTTCCTCTTTTACCAAATCTTGTAACTCCTTTCCATGGAGCCACACGCAAAAATACATGATCCCCAATACTATATTCCACATCCTGTTGATGAAGATCCGCATAACTCTTTTGTCGATCCCGTGCCGTTTGTATACGTTGTCGAATCATTTGGATCTTTTCTGTAGTCATACGTACCAACTCTGGTTCTAACAATGTTGCTTCACCCACCTCGTCCCAACATACTGGAGAGCAACACTTTCGTCCATACAATGCCTCAAATGGAGCCACACCTATACTTGCCTGATAACTGTTGTTGTAGGAGAATTCCACCAATGGTAAATACTTATCCCAACTCCCTTTGAAGTCTAGGACACAGAGTCTTAATAGATCTTCAAGAGTTTGAATAGTCCTCTCTGATTGTCCGTCCGTTTGAGGATGGTATGCCAAACTGAATTGTAAATCTGTGCCCAGAGCTTTTTGCAAGCTAACCCAAAATCGTGATGTGAATCTTGGGTCACGATCCGAAACTATGGATACTAGCATGCCATGCAATCTCACAATCTCATTTACGTACATACGAGCAAGACGTTCAAGGGAATAAGTCTCCCGTATCGGCAAGAAATGAGTAGACTTGGTTAATCTATCAACAATAACCCAAATAGCATTTATGCCTTGAGAAACCGTGGGAAGACCCGTAACGAAATCCATGGTAATGTGTTCCCACTTCCATTTTGGAATCTCAAGTGGTTGAATGGACCCTTAGGCACTTGATGTTCCGTCTTTAACATGTTGACAAGTTAAACACCTCGAGATAAACTTTGCAATCTCTCTCTTCATATTGTTCCACCAAAATGTATGTCGAAGATCATGATACATTTTGGTACTTCCAAGATGGATTGCAAATGGTGTATTGTGTGCCTCCATCATGATCTTGTTCTTCAAATCAGAGTCGTTAGGAACACAAAGTCTGGAGTGGACTCGAAGTATTCCTTCTTCATCGATTCTTACTTCTGGAATAGAACCTTCTTGTACTTTCTTCTTCATACGCATCAGCTCCGGTTCTATGCCTTGAGCAACTTTAAATTTTTTGATTAAAGTCGGTTCTATACGTATACTTGACATCATCGCATGGGTCCCTGAAGTCTTGAATTCTATCTTCATCTTTTGTAAATCACACAAAATGGGCCTTTGTGTTGACAACATCGCACTCGTTCCCGCATATGATCTTCTACTCAGCGCGTCACCTACCACGTTCTCTTTTCTAGGATGGTATTGAATGGTGTGGTCGTAATCTTTCAACAGCTCGAGCCAACGTCGTTGCCGCATGTTGAGTTATTTTTGGGTGAAGAAATATTTGAGGCTTTTATGGTCTGAATATATCTCCACTTTCTCCCCATATAGATAGTGCCTCTAGATCTTTAGCGCGAAAATGACTGCCGCCAGCTCTAGATCATGAGTAGGATAATTCCTCTCATATTCTTTAAGTTGTCGCGAGGCATAGGCTATGACTTTCCCATGTTGCATGAGAACACATCCTAACCCTTTGCCCGAAGCATCGCTGTAGATAACAAATCCATCCGAACCAGATGGTATTGTCAGAACAGGTGCCAAAATGAGTCTCATCTTGAGCTCTTGAAAACTCTTCTCGCATTCCTCGCTCCATACAAATTTTGTATCTTTCCGATTTAGCTGAGTTAACGGAGTAGCTATTCGAGAAAATCCTTCCATGAATCTCCGATAATAACCAGCTAAGCCCAGAAAGCTACGTACTTCGGTCACCGTCTTCGGTTTCTCCCAACTTTGTATTGCTTCAATCTTCGCCGGGTCAACAGATACTCCATGTTTTGACACTACGTTCCCAAGGAATGCTACTTCCTCAAGCCAGAACTCGCATTTCTTCAACTTGGCATACATCTTGTTTTCACGAAGCCTTTGGAGTACCAGCTTCAAATGGTGCTCATGATCTTCACGAATTTTGGAATATATGAGGATGTCATCAATAAAGACCACAACGAATTGATCCAAATATTCCTTGAATACTCGGTTCATCATATCCATGAAAGCCGCAGGAGCATTAGTCAATCCAAAAGACATGACCAAGAATTCATAATGCCCGTACCGAGTTTTGAAGGCAGTCTTTGGGATATCCTCAGTTCTAATCTTCAGCTGATGATATCCAAAATGAAGATCGATCTTTGAAAAGAATTGCGCTCCTTGCAACTGGTCAAACATGTCATCAATGCGAAGTAGCGGATACCTATTCTTGATAGTGACATGGTTTAATTCCCGGTAGTCGATACAAAGTCGCATACTCCCGTCTTTCTTCTTTACGAATGAAATAGGAGTACCCCAAGGAGATGTACTAGGACGAATGAAACCGATGTCCAACAACTCCTGTAGTTGGACCTTTAACTCCTGAAGTTCAATAGGAGCCATTCGATATAGGGTTTTAGAAATAGGCTTTGTACCAGGTTCAAGATCAATAAGAATTCAACTTCACGTTCTAGGGGTAGACCAAGAAGTTCTTCAGGAAATACGTTAGGAAATTTACTAACAACAGGAATATTATTCAAATCTGAAGTGTCTTTATTCAAATCCATAACATGGGCTAAGAAAGCTTAACATCCGTTTTTCAATAAACGAATAACTTTATCACTTGATATGACAGTGATTGATTTTAGTAGTTTAGTTACTTGAATTTGCACAACAGGTTGGTTAGGAATATGAAAACTAACAACCTTACGAAAATAATCAATTTTTGGCATGATGAGTAGTTAACCAATTAATCCCTAAAATCACGTCAAATGTAAGTATCTTTAAAGAGATAAGGTCAACAGGTAATGTGATGGTGCCAACTTGGATCAAACAAGATTTATAAACAGTGGATGTAATGAAAGTTTCTCCTAACGGAGTCTCCACAGATAAATCAAAGTCTAATTTCTCCGGAGTCAAGTTTAAACGTTGAGCACAAGCAGGAGAGATAAATGAATGGGTAGCACCGGTATCTAGTAAGGTATAAACTTTGTAAGAATTTATGATTAGCTTACCCGTGATCACCTCGTTTGGGTTCCTCGCATTTTGACCAGTCACGACAAACGCTCTTCTAGGAACTGTTGACTTTAACTTTTCTGGGACAGCCTTTTGAGTCACCATCCCCGCTGGACTTGATTTTGCTACAGTACAATCTCAAGCGATATGTCCTTCCTTTGCACAATTATAACATACCTTGAACTGTTGTGGGCAGTTTGGGCTGATATGTCCCTCTTTCCCGCATTTATAGCATACAACCGGTGGTCGTTCTCCTCCCTTAGAACCAATTGCTACTGGTGCTGACGTCTTCGCATTGTCATTGTTGAATCTCCTCTTTTTAAAATCTCCCCCCGACTCGCTTCTTTTATTTTCATGGCCATGATTACCACCAGAGTGGTTACCGCTTTTGTCCGTGTTTTTCTTTCTCCGCTGATTATCGTTGTTCTGATGACTGCTGTCACCGGTATGATCTTGGTTGTGGTCCCTCGGTTGAACGTACTCATTATCTCACTCTAATAATTGAGCTCTGTTGACAACATCTGAATATAGAGAAAATTTATGAGAAATGAGACACTAACGTATGTCAGGTTTCAAACCTCTCAGAAACATCCGCGTCTTACGTTCCTCATTCTCCACCAAATGAGGTGTAAACCTGGATAACTCTGCAAACTTCACCTCGTACTGGGACACCGTCATGTTGTTCTGCTCCAGTCTAATAAACTCTACCTCCTTCATATGACGAATACTTTCAGGAAAGTACTTATCATTGAACAGTTTTTGAAACGTTTCCCAAGATATGTTGGGTGCGGCTGGATGGGTAAGCTTCACAGATTCCCACCAGTAATCTGCCTCGTTACGGAACATAAAGGTTACGAATGGAACCTTCTGTTCCTCCGTGCATCCCAAGACGTTGAATATCTTGGTAATTTGCTTGACCCACGTCTCCGCTTTAATCGGATCCGCTTCCCTGCACTCGTGGTCCCAACTCTTTGAATCGCTTGGCTGTGACAAATCGTGCGTTGTTATCATTTCCACCTGTATTTTGTACACGAGTCTGCTTCATCTGATTTTGCATGAACTGTAAAAAGCTTCTAAACATTCCATCGTTCATCGTCTGATCAGTGACGTTGTTTACAGGAGAAACATTGCCAGCCTGTTGCACGTTTTCCTCATTGGTGGGTAAAGGTGTCTCCACGGTCTCATGTACTCCACTGCTAACATTCTCAGTCGCCATTCTTAAATACTACCATAAAACAAGGGTTAATTAAAGAAATCAACATATCACATAATATCCCTATATACTAACCAACCAACAAATAAGCTTAGGTAGGACACACTAGCGAAGGATTTACTCGTCTCTCCCCTCCTAGTTCTATTCCCCGATCTCCGCCAGAGACCATATCCCTAAGCTCTGATACCAACTGTGACGCCCCCAAAATAGGTATACATCATCCATTCTGAGTCGCCAAACACATGGTACAGAAACAACTACAACTTTATTAATACAATTATCGTGCAAAATACGACAACACTTAAACTGTGAGTTTAAATACAAATATTATCTTCTAGACAATATCCACACTCAAATAAGTCCTCATTACAATTATTGATACACTATTTTACAAAATAGTGAGGACTACTAAAACAACTTCTAGAACCATCATTCCATTCCCCGACTAGTACTCGCTACATTCTCGCCTCCTGAGAAGAAAAATGGAACAAAAAGGAAAAAGGGTGAGCTCAACTAGCCCAGTAAAGAATATTATGACTAAGATAATATAGAAAAAATTATCGTTAGTCTTCAACAGGGAAAAAATCTGATAGAATACACTAGACAACAAGTTTTAAATCAATATTCGCAGTGAAAATAATAATTCATTAGAAGAGTTACGTAGAGAATGAAATCTACTTTCTTCTATGAATTTAAAAGTTTATCATCAATATTTTATCCCTGTAATATCAATCAACATACATCTTGAAGAAAATATTCATCTTTGCACTATAGGCCAAAGATATTCATCAGTTGGTCATGTTCATCTAAACACCTGTTTATCTTTGCACTACGGGCCAAAGATATTTATAAGAAAATCAACCATCTTTGCACTACAGGCCAAAGATATTCAGTAATATCATCATTTAGGACTGAGGATGATGAAAAATATTTTAAAAAAATGAATCCAGTGAACAAAAGAATAAATATTAAGGATTCGTATTTCGGTTTATCCATGTCCAAAAATACCTCATAAATAACCATAGTGGAGTAAAATTCAAGAATGATCAAAACATGGATACAATCAGAGCTAGTATCCAAAATAGATATTTTGGACAAAAAACAAAAATTTAATTTTTCTGTGAATAGTGCCGTATTCGTGAATAGTGTCGTATACGTGAATAGTGCTGTATACGTGAATAGTAACCCCAACACTAAAAGACAAGAATTTCACAAGAAAAATCTTACCAATATTTCGGCATAATGATATTGAAAGAATTAATATCATTTATAAAAAAAATAACATCCCTTACCTCGAAAAGACAGTACTTCTGACTGGAATACTGGATATAGTGCTAAAGGGAACTTGCACCGTATAGCAACAATCAAAGTATCAAAATACTCACAAGAATACGCTCGATAATATAGAGAGAGAAAGAGAGAGAAAACTTGTTTCTGGTGTGATTTTCAATTCTAACCTAAGCACCCTATTTATAGGAAAATGCTCAGAACACCAAAGCAGAAAATTTAATAAAATATTAATATTTTCAAATTATATTCCTACGTACACCACACCAGACCAAAATCATCAGCCATCTACCCCACAAAAATTACAAAAAAGTTTTTCTTAATTAAAATATTTTAAACTTCAAAAATTAATTATTCCGGAACTTTGGAACTTCAATAATTCATAATAAATAGCTCTTTTTTTAGAAAAATTCAAATCTTATGTCCATTCCATAGGAAATTTAATTCTCTACAATTTTGTAGAAGAAAGTTTCTCCAAATTCCAAGCAGAAGTTGACCGAAATCCACATACGGACGATTTTACAGGCTAAAATCAAATTTTAGTCAAGAAATGGAGTCCACCAACACATAAAACATGTTTTAAATATTTTAAGTAATGAAAATACTCTTCCTCCTCATATATTCATATATCCCACATTCATTGTAAAAATATCACCATTATTATATTATTATAATATAATAATATATTTAAATGAATTATTTTATCAGAAAAAGATAAAATAACAATTTTCAACAATTGTCACATTAAATTTTTTTTCCATCTATATCCACATAAAATGAATATTTTCCTTATCATATAAATCAATAATTTCACAAATAATATTTCGTAATCACAATATCGATAACCGTAGTTCTCCTAGAAAGAGGGGCTTTCCAATAAGGATTTCTCCTTCTTCGGCCTTGATTAGGTGACCAAACCTCTCCTTGATGTAACTTTCTAGACATTGCCAATATTGCTATCTAATAATATTATTCAAATAATATGAATTATTGATCCGATAATAGAAAATACTGTGTAATGACAATTATTGAAACAACAATATTATAAAATATCAACGCAGCAATTATTAATAAAATAAAATATTGAACAATGATTACTATAACAATTATTGAGTAGTGCCTTCTTACGTAAGAATCAATAATTGGTGCAATACCGTGTGCTACTGTATTTTAACCACCGAGTATTTCAACAAGATAATTGAGAATAACTACGCCATTATTTATAAACAACTTATACTTGTCATTTTCTTCATCCAATCGCTTTTTTCACATTATGGGGCCCACACAAGGTCACAAGCGCATCGTCGTATGAATATTCCTCGACAGTAAAAATATTCCACGACCAAACGAATATTCCCTGACAACAATGAATATTTTATAACCACTTGCTTATTTGAAATATTTGCTCATTTTACCCATAACTAACCACATTAATCAAATCAACCCTTATTATAATAAATAGAGGAAATTTAATTTCATTTATAATAAGTCGGGGTCTTACAACAATGGTAGAGATGGAAGACTAATGGACAAGAGTCTTACCCTTGATGATCACTTGAAACTTTCTTGTTCTTACTTCTTGCTTCAAAGTCTAACTTTTCCTAACTTATTATCTCTAACCAATAAGCACTTTGTAATAGAAAGTTGTTGGATGAAATGAGCAACCAACAAATGAAATCCAAGCTCTCTATTTATAGGATTGCTAAGGTTAGGGTAGTTTAGTCATTTAGGCCATCCCACCTCCTTAATCAAGCCTCCTTACTATTCATTACTTACTTACTAAGTTAACTTGGCCTCCACAAAACTTATCCCTTGCTTGGTCATTACACAATTATCTTGATCACCAAGAATAACCACATGATCATGGGTTGCCCCATGGATCACCTCAATTCAATGGATCATAGCTTGGGCTTAAGTTTAAATTTGATTAACTTAAGCTTTGGGCTTGTATTAACAACATACTTAGGCTTTATATTAACAAACTCTTGGGCTTGCACATTCAATTCTATTAGACTCTACAAATTACTACACAATCCTACAAGTCCAATTCATTTGGCTTAAAGCCTTATAACGTATTGTTTACGTATTATTCTCGTATTCTAATTCGTATACTCATTCATAATATACAATATTCCATCCTTCATACATACTTGTACAATACTTCGTATCATACTCGTATTCTTTACCTCGTACAATACATACGTATCATACGATCATCACATTAGCTTCTAACGCTTCATTTTCCCTAACATTCTCGAATTACGCCCGCATGTAAAAAATTACATTTTCCATACTTGAATTATTATTACATAATCCAACTTACTTCGATATTCTATCGTTACGTATTTCTTGGAATTTCAAAAATAATTCCTGAGCACAAATCAATGAATAATATTTTTCAAAAAATTTCTTTAAAAACTTTTATTTTCGTCTTGGAAATTCAATCACTTTAATTCTCTTACGTAGTCAAAATACTACGATGTTTCTAGGTTATAGAACGACATTCATCTTACTAATACATAACTATAATAAATAATATAATTTTATTCATTATTTTATTTATTAAAATTATTTTACAAAGGATCCGAATTTCTCGGTCGTTACATCTCTGAGGTCGAAACTGAAACTCCCAGGGTTGTCTCCGTGATTGAGTATCTCAGGGTTGTCTCCAGATGAAAAAGGATTCGTGGTTGTTTTCGGGCTGAACCGCATTCCTCGGGGTTATCTCTGAGGTTGAAACTGAAACTCCCGGGGTTGTCTCTGGGACTGGAACTGGGTATCTCGGGGTTGTCTCTGAGATGTAAAACTGATAATTCCGGGGTTGTCTCTGGAATTGGAACTGCTTTGTCCTCCAGGGTTATCTCTAAAAGACGGTTCTGCCCTCCTGCAATGTTTGTAACAGGAATGCAAAATTTCGAGTGTCTACAGATGCCCTTCTTTATCATATTCATGCAATGTAATGGCATGGATATGATAAAGAATACTAGACACTTGAAATGTGACAAGATAATCATTATGCAATGTACTGTAGCATGATGTTTATGGATGACGTATGTGGTTTGTTGGATCGTTTTCCAACGGGATGTGATAACTGTTCCCACGACTTTTGATGGGGACTGGAGTTATCACTGATGACTCGGATGAACTGCTTGGATGTGTGGTCCAAAGCTTCCAGGAAGTTGATGTTGGGGTTATCACCAAAGTCCTTAATCCTTAGTGCCGATTTCCCACTGAGGATGTACCTCTCATATACAAGAGACGTGTGGGGATGAGTTTTATCTGAGGAGAATTTGTATAACATACTCCATCATCGGTCCTCCCCAATGAGGATGGTCTTCCCTGGTTTGTATCACCAAGTCTTTCCATTGCTTTATCGGAGTTACTGCCAAAAATTTGTGTTGTTAGGGTTGCCTGACCCTCGCTAAAATGTACATCAACGAATGAGATCCCTACTGGGATAATGTCAAGGCTGCTTGACCTTTGTTGACGTGTGCATCAACGGATGAGATCATCAGATGGTTTTCGATGCTTCGCTAGATTTACTTGCCAGCGGCTAAATGTCTTCAAGGTTGCTTAACCTTCATTCACGTGTATATCAACGGATGAACTTGTATGAAATCCCCGCTGGGGGAAATGTTATGGAGTTACGACCCCTAACTGATGGCATCAGACCTTCATGAGGTATTGCCGAGTGTAGTTTGCAACAGTTGTGATCATCGATATAGTAAACCACATGTGCAGGCGAATACCAATGAGTGATATATAGACCCGCGGTTTGCTCTCAGAAAGCCAAGATTTCAGGCTTTTCTGCTCAATCGCGTAGCATCTTTTTTCCCGATTTGACTTTTTTAGCTTGTGAGACCTCCTTTGCGACTCATATTGGACCGAGCCGGAGGGGTGGGCCCCACTGTGATGCCCCCAAATCCGTGTAACATCGATTACAGGACATGGTGCTCACGATACACATACATAACCATCTAACCACATAAACTTCGGAAATAATAATAATAATAATATCTATTACATATCTATTCAAATAAAATCCGAAGTCTTTACAACCATAAATAAACTAAAACTTTAACTTAACGTTTATCGCTACATTACATCATATGTGGAAATATAACTTATTACATAAATAACTCTCATCATTTCATCTTAGACTTTCCCTTGTCTTTGCCCGAGCCCTTACCGTTATTAGCCTTAATTGAAAGGTTTAAGCAAGAATGAGCACAAATTGCCCAGCAAGTATATAAAGTAGTTTGAGAACATACATTAAAAGTAAAATCATTAGTATGAATATTTCTCAACAGTTGAAATAATTATCATGAGATAAACTGGAATATCAAGATAAGAGTTCTGGAATTCTCAATAGCATACTAAGGGGTGTTAGATACCCTGAACATTACTTTGTTTCATCGAAAACCATCAGACGGTTTAACAATCAAATAAATTGTAAACAGTCACTGCAAGTACTCTAGGTGATCAGCCTATCGTACCTTACATTGTGCACAAGTATAAAGTTTAACTGCATAAGCATAAATGGGACTATATGCCCGACATATGTTTTCTCGATTATTTGGGTTGTTCAAACGTTTGATCCGGGAGGAGTTATGGGGCCTTCCACCTATCAAATCGAAGCTATCGACGAGCTCTACAACTTTCATTCTTTGAGAATTGAGAAATTATGGCCGGAAAAATATCTAAATCGAGCTTGAAGTAGATTTTGTGTAAATTGCAAGCATGAGAACTCTTAGCTTTGATCTTCGTTGATAAAAAGGCCATAACTCTGGCATCCGAACTCCGATTGGGATAATTCAAGATGTTCTGGAAAGCTAAGAAGAAACTCTACAATATAATCTAAGTTCCAAGCTAAGAACGTGAAATAAATATGAAAGCCCAAACGATGTCCGGATTGTTTTTTTTTTTTGCTTTTTCATGCCAATGTTATGTCATAACCTATAAAATAACATAAAATGTATGAAAAGTTACTAAGAAACATAGGTTTAAGCAACTAATTCAAGTAATAGATACCGGATAAGTAGGTATAAAACCTACTTATCAAATATCCCCAAACTTAAACCGTTTCTTGTCCTCAAGCAAAAACATAAAACAACAATGCTATGTAATGCACTAATCTACATGCCTACGAATCCAGCAGTAATGACAGAAACAAGTCTAATCAACCGGCCTTAGAGAAATCAAGTAAACATGATAATACATCATATCAAAACTCATTAGTAACTTCCCAATCAATCATCAAATCTTAGACTATTATCACTAATATAGTGCGTGAGTGCTCCACACCAATGTTAACTGATATAAAATCAAATTTAACACATAACAAGTCTCTTCGAAGGAATCATACAGTGTAAACTCAAGAATTCCAAAAACAAGCTAGATCTAACTAAAATCAAATAATTACCAATATCGAGGGTCAACATGGGATACTTATGCTTTATTTTTCATCTACGGGGGCTTTTTGCTCTTATTTCCCATTTTATTCATTTTTTTATATACACATAGCTATTCAATGTCTTATTCCCTTAGGCTTTTCAATGCTACCTTAACGAGCTTTCGACCAACGACTCCCAGACCATTAAGACCTTAGGGCGCTAGGTGAAAAGACAATCCCATCGGGCTTACTTACTCAAGTAACAAAGGCCACAAAAATAGACAAGCACGCCACGGTGTTTATTCATACTATTTTTTTTCTTTTTTTTATATATAGCTTATATACCCCAAATAGTCCCCCAAACTTAGGTTCTTGTCTAACTTTAGCCATCACTACTTATTCTTGTCATTCTTTCATTCAACCTAGCATTATCCTTTAGAGTCCCATTATGTATCAATTTAAACTTTATCAATCAACAAGTTGTTTTTACTGTGCTATTCTTATTATACAAGTTTCAAACAGAAAAAGACTCAATTCATAACAAGAAATCACATCAAAGCTCTAATAGTCGGTATTATACTTGTCTACCCAATTCTAATCTCACCATTGGCCAAAACAAACTATAAATATCAAACAACTGGACTCATGCAAGATGTACTAAATGCTATATAAACATAGTAAACTAACTACAATTTTTGAAATTTTCCATTTTTTTTAATTTTTATTTTTAAAAAAAAAAACTGAATGCAAAAACTAAATGTAACTATACGAACTACAATGTAAATAATTAACTATATGCAATATGAAACTAAAATGCCCCCAAACTTAAACTAGACATTGTCATCAATGGCTAAAATAGAAAAAGTAAAGCAGAGGACTTCCTTGAAAATATAGCAATCCTCCTCCTTGTCAGCTAAGTTTGGAGAATAGGTTATGCACATGGAACAAATTAGGCACCACACTTGAATTTGACTTGAATAACTTTTTCATAATCTTCTGCTTGTCCATTGAACCTCCAATACCTGCAATTAAGAGAGACAACATGGATTAGAATAACACTTGGATTGGTAAAAGAACTTAGTAAGCAAATTAATTCCTATCTACTAAATAAACTACTAAAGCATATAAATATAAATATTCATGGGTTGCCTCCCAGTTAGCGCTTGAATTACAGTCTTTCAGCTTGACTTTGTCTGGTCAATGCTATCCAATTCCTCTTCGATGATTGAGGAACCCTCCATCCATCAGAAATAATATAGCTTTTGGTAGGTTCCCATTTGTGATGGCTAATGCATCAAAGTTACCTAGCATGCTCTAATTTGGTATGATCTCAATCAAGAACGTCCCACAACTAGGTGTTTTCTCCATTGTGTCTGTGAATAGATTCTGGCATTGAGGCTTTTCCAACACAACTGGTTCTTCATCTTTCTCATCCCACCCCTCGCACCATGGCTTCGAATTTGTACTCGTTTTTACGTCTCCAGGAGCTTTGCCTACGACATGACTACCAATCGGACAAGGTTTTGCAAATCTAACTGGATTCTTGAACTTTGGTGGAGAAGGCACTTGAGGCATAAATAACATCAGCTCATCATCGTTAGTTCTCACAATTAGTTCTTCACCGACCTTATTGTCATTATCCCCACGTGTCTCCTCTTTTTCAACGTCTTGTGGCTCATCCAGTTGTATATTTAGTTCGGGCACTTCATCAATCTCGGAATCCTCGTCATAACACCAATTGATTTGAGGATAGTTGTTCAAGGCTTTGACCATTTGATCTATCTTATTCTGAAGATTCTGAATTGACTTCTCTTGATTAATCCTTCTCTCCTCATTTGATGCTATGAACTTGGACAACAATTCCTCCAATCTCGAATTATCTATCTCAGTTTTGGAATCCATGTATTGAGGACCATGAGTTGAAGTGGTGATGAGTTGTTCCATCTGGTGCTGAAAATTGCGTCTCGATATTTCTTGACTCACCATCCTCTCCTCTTGGTTTGCTATGACCTTTGACCGTAATTCCTCCAACTTTGACTTTTCTTCTTTTAATGGAGGTTGATATGAGAATTCCGGCGTGTATGTTGGATTTGGAGTAGAGTATTAGTCTTCATAAGTATAGCTCCATGACGAATCTGGGTGATAGCCCCAAACTTGATGATAATTAGCAAATGTATAATCGTTGAGGTATTCACCACCATGTTGTCCCGGCCCAAAACTAACGGTGCGTTGATGACTTGGATGATTACCAACACAATAGTTGCAAGTAACTGCTATCATTCGATTACATTGGGCTGCAACAACGTCCAACCTCTTCGAAAGTGTCTCAAGCTGCGCTGGTAATGCAGAAAATGCACTGAGACCATCAATCCCCGCTTCCCTTGGTTGAGTCATATTCGTGTATGGCCATTGATACGCAAAGTCATATCTGTCTTTAAGTCCTCTTGGAAGTCCTTAAGTCAATCGGATCGAACCAATCCTTCTTGGACTCAAATTTGGACAAAAATTGAGTTTTTTGCTCGTACCCTCGCCCCGGCGGGGGTCTAGCCTTGTAAAGGGCCCGCCTCGGCGGGCTATGGTTCAATTTTCCAGCTGGTATGCCCGCCCCGGCGGGGATCACTTTTCTGCTCAAACATCCTTTTGTAAAATGGCCATAACTTTTGATCCAGGAGGAGTTACGGGGCCTGTCACCTATTAAATCGAAGCTATCTACGAGCTCTACAACTTTGATTCTTTGAGAATTGAGAAATTATGGACGGAAAAAGATCTAAATCGAGCTTAAAATAGATGATGTGTAAATTGCAAGCATGAGAACTCTTAACTTTGATCTTCTTTGGTAAAAAGGCCATAACTCTCGCATCCGAACTCCGATTGGGATGATTCAAGATATTCCAGAAAGCTAAGAAGAAGCTCTACAATATAATTCAAGTTCGAAGCCAAGAACATGAAATAAATATGAAAGCCCAAACGATGTCCGGATTTCTTTTCTTTGCTTCTTCATGCCAATGTTATGTCATAACCTATAAAATAACATAAAATGTATGAAAAGTAATTAAGAAACATAGGTTTAAGCAACTAATTCAAGTAATAGATACTGGATAACTAGGTATAAAACCTACTTATCATTTATCCATATAGCATCATTTATATGAAAAATACCAAATCACTCTCAAAAATATTTCTTTTCTGGGATTTTGCAGAATCTAGTCCCACATTGAACATATATTTTTTCTGGAATTTTTAAAATCCATCTACTATTTTTAAATAGTCCATAATAGCCAAATATTCTCATATTTTTCATAAATCGAGATTAGCTCCAAAAATTTTAAAATTTTCAGGGTTAGCTCTTGTTATATACATGTACTTCTAGTAAACATTTCGTAATATTTGGACTTATACACAAAGAGTTATTCAGGTATCTTTTCAAATAGTATCCTTAGCTGTAAAATCCATAACTCTCAAATCGTATGGCCAAAACTTCTCAAATTTTTACAGGACCTTCATATCTTCTTATATTAATACTCCAAATTTTTCCAGATTTTTTAAAGTACAAAATAGTGGACGAAAATGCCCCCGAGACAAACTGATCCAAAATAGTCCCAAGAAAGACATCAAATTTTTGTTTCTTGCAGCCACTTTTGCGATTTTATTCCCACTAATCTACAGATGATATGACCATGATACTTGGACATAATAAACTTCATACAGAAAGGTATTTTACAAAAATATAACATTCATGAAACTAGAATGCTAAGACCACTAACCAACTGCATAGAAAAGCGTGCCAACACTTGTTCTATACTTAGAAAAAATCTGGAAATTCCAGATTTTCTGCAGATTTTGAAATGAACATGCTTGCTTATGATTTTCATAACTTGCTTATTATAACTCCGATTCTAACGAAATTTGGGACAGATTAGACTTCATACTACATACTATTTTATAAAATTATTACATACGTTAATCGAGTTATATAACCCACGAATCCAAGGCTCCGGAAAACCCAAAAAGTCATAGATTTTAATTTAGTTCAATTCGACAAAACTCCACGTTTTTTATTCTAGCATGCAATGGAAAGGCTCCTACTATCCAGAACTCATATATTAACATATATGCATGTAACCCAACAATCAACTTCACGAAATTAACATGATTTGAACAAATTGACATCTAAGAGGCATAATATCAAACACCTAGCATGCATACATGAATTTCTTGAATTTCTATGATTTTAAAACATGTAATATACCAGCATTTTTCATTCTTAACAATCACATAACAGAAACCAACATTAGCATGGCATTACAACCTCAAAACAAAGCATTTCCCATGATTATTCATGCACTTTTCCACTAGTTTCTCAAAAACATAAAAAGAGACTACAATGCTTACCTCCTTGATGAATTCTTCTTTTTTGAATACTTCTAATGATTCTCCTTGCTTGATTAATCCCCTATGAAAACTCCAGAATTCTCACAAACTCTCACACCCTCATTCTCATTATCTATTTGCTCTATTGGGAGGAATTTTTAGGAAAAGGAAAAATGAGTTTAGATGGATTGCATATATAGAGGTTATAGTCTTTTGATTTACCATGGTCATCAACTCTCCATGATCAGTTATACATCATAAGTATATAATATCAAAACAATTTAGTATGGAGTGGGGGTTAGAGAAATGGAAAAGTCTAAGTTTATTAAGGAGTGTAACTCCCTTTCCCTCAACATATTACAATACACGTGTGACGCCCCCAAAAATAGGTATACATCACCCATCTTGAGTTGCCAAATACATGGTACATAAATCAAATACAACTTAATTATACAACTGTCGTGTAAAATATGACAAAACATAAACTGAGAGTTTAAACAAGAATATTGTCTTCTAGACAATATCCACTCTCAATGGAGTCCTCATAGACAGTAAACAAACTCAAATTCAGTCCTCATTACATTTATTATCACACTATTTCATAGAATAGTGAGGATTACAAATGCTATCATCTGGACTGTCAATCCGTTTCCCCAACTCATCCCAGCTATATTCTCATTTCCTGAAGAGAATAATGAAAGCAAAAAGGGTGAGCTCAACTAGCCCAGTAAGAAATATTATGACTAAGATAATGCAGAATAAGTTATCATTAGCCTTCAACAATGTTAAACTGATAAAATACAACAGACATCAAATTTAATTGCAGCGGAATAAGCAATCCATTAGAAAAGTTAAATAGAGAATAAAATCTACTATCTTCTATGATTTAAAATGTTTTCATCAATTTTTATCGCTGAGACTCAGTTTAATAAATAAACCACATCATCTAATCATCCTTGTACCACGGCCAAGGATATTCATTAAATCATCAATGGTCATGACTATACCGTATAATCCCTGGTCATAATCATACCAAAAACTGTCAATCAACGCACTACAGCCCACTGAGGATTTTTACCACATCATTCGTCACATTACGGTCATGACTATACCGAATAATCCCTGGTCATAATCACACCAAGTCCATCTATGCACGTAAGCCAAAGATGACTTTTATCAAAATATAAACATGAGAATGATGACAATGATATAAACATTAATCAAATGAAAACAAGGATAAATATTTAAAGACTTTAAATTTATCCAAATATTATTAATCACTTAATAAACTCATAATCTAATATTATTAATATTATAACAATATTTTAATCACCTCTTAAACTTATAAATAATTTATTTCAATTGTTTACACTTTACCAAATAATGCATTTAATCATTCAAAAATGTCATACTCATAAGATGTCATCACCAATGATCAAATCCCTTATCAAAAATCTGCATATACCCTATATAGGATTCCCAAGCCATAAAATCCTATTTACCAATTTTGTTACTTCATATAACATATTTAATTCATTTTTATGAAAAATACCAAATCAGTCCCAAAAATATTTTTTTCCTGGGATTTAACAGAATATAGTCTCATATTGAATATATATTTTTCTCGGAATTTTTAAAATTCATTTACTATTTTTCAAAAATCAATTTCTAATTAATTCCTTAAGAAATTAGCTACCTCAAGTTTAACTCCAGAAATTCCCAAATCTTAGCAGAATCCTGTACATGTTAACGTGATCTTCTAGTTTAAATTTCATGGTCATCGGAGTTATAGAACTCCGATTATAGCATTTTTCGTCGGAAAAACCTAAATATTGAAATGGTTATAACATGCTCATTTTAAGTCGGAATGAGCTCATTTTTGGACAGGAGGTACTTTATACCATATATTTTCATGTCCGAAAAGGCTGGAATTTTTCTCACAAATTAAGTGGCCGAAACAACCCTTACAAAATTTTGGGCAGTAGCCTTTATGGAAATTTTCAGTTTTTGACTCCTTTGTTAAAATCAGTCCACACAAAAATCTACAACACCTTTTCCAGTGATTCCACTTGAATAAGTTAAAAAAATCACAGATCTAACTCTAGGACTTGACCACACTCAAAAATTTGAAATAGAATAGGAGATATGGTCAATTGAATTTCATATTCCATTTTCACCAAAATCTTATTTTCAATCCTTTGTGATTTCTAAGAAACTTTCATGTTTTCACATAATAACCAACATAACTTATCATAACACTTACTAATACTACATACCCATGATTTTTATCAGTCCAATGCTTTTATTATGACTTTCATCATAATCAACAGTCCAATGCTTATATTATGACTTTCATCATAATCCACGTAAACAGATCATTTCCACAATTTAATAAGAAATGAATATAAAGGATTATTCACCATGCATGTGGTAATCCACATATACAAAGTTATTCCAACGAAATAATAACGAATGGAATAACGTAAGGATTCACCATGCGTGTGATAGATCGCATGCATGAATGTTTTTTAATGAATAATAAAGAATGGAACCAGGTCATGCGTAAATGCACCGACAGGATATTCCGATAGAATAATAAAGAACAAAACCAGGTCAGGCGAAATTCGCACCGACATGATATTCCAACAGAATAATAAAGAATGGAATAACAACAAAAATCACCATGCATGCGATAGACCGCACAGACATGTTATTCCAACAGAATAATAATTAATGGAACCAGGTCAGGTGTAATACGCACCGACATGATATTCCGATAGAATGATAAAGAATGGAATAATAGAAGAATTTCACCATGTATGCGGTACTTCGCATAGACAGGTTATTCCAACATAATAATAATGAATGGAATAACAGAAGAATTTCACCATGTATACGGTACTTGGCATGACAAAGTTATTCCAATATAATAATAAAGAATGGAATAACGTAAGAATTTCACCATATATACGCAGCTTGTAGGCATGTGTTATTCAACATAATAATAAAGAATGGAATAATGAAGTTCTCTTCATGAATACGAAAGAAATAATACCCCTTACGAGTACAACAAATAATATCCCTTAGTTTATAAAGAAGAGTACTCCGACGGGTAGGGCCCGATATACTTGAAGAAAACTTGTACTACGCTCAAAGCTTTCTTAAACTCTAAAGAAATATGCTTAAGATTATAGAAGAAGAATTCTCTCTACAGTTTCTCTCTCTAGAGTTTCAGTGAATTCATAAGAAATAATGAAGGAATGTGCTTCTATTTATAGGAGAATGGATTGAATAGTAACTAATTCATGAACGGTCTAGATTGATTCACTTTTAAACGGACGGTCCAGATTGATTTAATAAAATATTCAAATAAAACAAAATCTTTTTATATAAAATATAATATATTCTATTTATAATCTAATAAAACGAATAACTTTATAAAAGTATTCTGTTTTATATAAAAAGATTTTACTATGCAAACACTATGCAAATACTATGTATAATAGAATATAATATATTCTAATTATTGTCTAATAAAACAAATAACTTTATAAAAGTATTCTATTTTATATAAAAAGATTTTACTATGCAAAATACTATGCATAATAAAATATAATATATTCTATTTATAGTCTAATAAAATGAATAACTTTATAAAAGTATTCTGTTTTATTACATTAATAATACTAATAAAACAAACTTCATCATCATTATTATAATTCACATTATTAATCGACCAGTTCGTTCCCAGGAAAGAGGGGGCTTTCTAATAAGAATTTCTCCCTATTGGCGCGCAATTAGGTGACCAAACCTCTCATTGGCAGAACTTCTAGACATCGTTAATATTGCAAATAATAATATTAATAACTTTATCATCTCAATTATTAATTTAATAATATATAAAATATTGACAATAATTGAATCAAATAACGTGAGATACTTATCAAAGAATTCTTTGTAGCAATAATTGAACAAAACTGAGTGACTTCTCACGTAAACATAAATAATCAATACCGTGTGCTACTATGCAACCACGCGTATTATTGTACTTTTACTACCGAGTAGTTCAACAGTATTAACGTAAAACTTCCACCGTTATTTTCATAAAAATATTTTTGTCGATTTCTCAATCCGACAATAATTCCGTTGTGATCAAATATTATATAACAACTTGCATACTTTGCAAAATTTATAAATACTACCCACAACTATAACATTATCTTAAATTCACACCATAATATTAAAAAAAATATTTTGAGAAAATTAAATCTTTAATCGAAAAATTTGGGGTTTTACAATCTCCCCTCCTTATGAAATTTCGCCCTCAAAATTTACGTACGAACCTGGTATGCCGAACAGATGAGGATACCTTGACTTCATTTCAGATTCTAACTCTTGAGGCATAACCTTTGAGTGTTAAATATATTTTAAGATTTTAATAGGTACATCTTCATATGTTAAATCTTCCGCTATCTCGTCCGATTTTAATTTAATAATGTGCTTCGGGTCATCCACATATTTACGTAACATCGATATGTTAAAAACGTTATGAACACGAGACATACTTGGCGGTAAAGCGAGTCTATAGGCTACAGTCCCTACTCGATCGAGGATTTCAAATGGACCAATTAAAATCGAGGGTTGAGATTTCCTCTCTTCAGCAACTCTTGCTGTTTAAATTAACGCCCTCTTGAACCTTCTTCTTCGTGTTCATCAGCTCTGGGTCTGTAGCTTGAGCGGCTTTAACTTTATCGACTAAAGTCGGTTCTAATCATATATTAGTTATCTTCATATAGGTTCGTATATTCGCACTCGTAAACGCATACGATCTTCTACTCAACACGTCAGCTACCACGTTCGCTTTTCCATGATGGTATTGAATGGTACGATCGTAATCTTCAACAGCTCGAGCCAACGTCTTTGGCACATTATACGTTCGTTTTGGTTGAAGAAATATTTATGGGTTGAAGAAATGGGTTTTGTACTGGGGTCAATACAAAATTCGATTTCATGCTCTAGGGGTAGGCTAAGAAGTCTTCAAGAATACGTCAGGAAATTTATTAACAATAGAAATATCATTCAAAACTGTGACTCTCATCCAAGACTTGGATAACACATGTAATGAAGGTTTCCCCTAACGGAGTTTCAACCAATAAGTCAAAGTCTAACTTCTCCGGAGTAAAATTTAAACGTTGAACGTAAGCAAGAGAGATAAAAGAATGGGTACAACCGGTATCTAATAAGGTCTAGACTTCGCAAAAATTTATAATTAACTAACCCGTGCTAACTTCGTTCGGGTTACTCGCTTTTTGAGAAGTCACAAAACGCTCTTCCTGAAACCACCGACTTTGTTTTGTCCGTATCCGCCTTTGGTGCCACCGTCCCAGCTGAACTTGGCTTTGGTGCAAGATAAAATCGAACTATGTGACCGTCTTTTCCACAACTAAACGTACCTTGCTTTCTTTTCGGATTATACCTTCCCGATTATTTCCTCTCTATCATAATTTTCCCATTTCTCATCTCCTGTATTTCAGATATCATTCTAGAATACTTCTTCAAAACAAAGGTTAATTGACATGCCACAAAACAAGGGTTAATTAACATATCACATATTATCCCCATAATTTGACCGACCAATTAAATACCAAATAAACTTAGGTAGGTCATACTAGCGAAGGAATTCTCTGTCTCTCCCCTCCTAGTTCTCGTCTCACATCTCAGCCAGGGATCATATCCCTAAGCTTTGATACCAACTGTGACGCCCCCAAAAATAGGTATACATCACACATCTTGAGTTGCCAAATACATGGTACATAAATCAAATACAACTTAATTATACTGATACAATAAATGTAAAATACGACAAAACATAAACTGAGAGTTTAAACAAGAATATTGCCTTCTAGACAATATCCACTCTCAATAGAGTCCTCATAGACAGTAAACAAACTCAAATTCAGTCCTCGTTACATTTATTATCAAACTATTTCATAGAATAGTGAGGACTACTAATGCTATCATCCTGATTTGTCAATCAATCGGTTTCTCGACTAATCCCTAGCTATATTCTAATTTCACGAAGAACAATGAAAGCAAAAAGGGTGAGCTCAACTAGCACGATGAAATATTATGACTAAGATAATGCGAGAATAAGTTATCATTAGCCTTCAACAATGTTAAACTGATAAAATACAATAGACATCAAGTTTAACTACAGCGGAACCAACAATCCATTAGAAAAGTCAAGTAGAGAATAAAATCTACTATCTTCTATGATTTAAAATGTTTTCATCAATTTTTATCGCTGAGACTCAACTTAATAAATAAACCACATCATCTAATAATCCCTGTACCACGGCCAAGGATATTCATTAAATCATCAATGGTCATGACTATACCGTATAGTCCCTGGTCATAATCATACCAAAAACTGTCCATCAACGCACTACAGGCCACTAAGGATTTTTACCACATCATTCGTCACATTACGGTCATGACTATACCGAATAATCCCTGGTCATAATCACACCAAGTCCATCTATGCACGTAAGCCAAAGATGACTTTTATTACAATATAAACATGAGAATGATGACAATGATATAAACATTAATCAAATGAAAACAAAGATAAATATTTAAAGACTTTAAATTTATCCAAATATTATCAATCACTTAATAAACTCATAATCTAATATTATTAATATTATAACAATATTTTAATCACCTCTTAAACTTATAAATAATTTATTTCAATTGTTTACACTTTACCAAATAATGCATTTAATCATTCAAAAATGTCATACTCATAAGATTTTATCACCAATGATCAAATCCCTTATCAAAAATCTGCATATACCCTATATAGGATTCCCAAGTCATAAAATCCTATTTACCAATTTTGTTACTTCACATAACATATTTAATTCATTTTTATGAAAAATACCAAATCAGTCCCAAAAATATTTTTTTTCTGGGATTTAACAGAATATAGTCCCATATTGAATATATATTTTTCTCAAAATTTTTAAAATTCATTTACTATTTTTCAAAAATTAATTTCTAATTATTTCCTTAAGAAATTAGCTACCTCAAGTTTAACTCCAGAAATTCCCAAATCTTGGCAGGATCTTATACATGTTAACATGATCTTCCAGTTTAAATTTCATGGTCATCGGAGTTATAGAACTCCGGTTATAGCATTTTTCATCGGAAAAACCTAAGTATTGAAATGGTTATAACTTGCTCATTTTAAGTCGGAATGAGCTCATTTTTGGACAAGAGGTACTTTATACCATATATTTTCATGTCCAAAAAGGCTAGAATTTTTCTCATAAATTAAGTGGCCGAAACAGCCCTTACAAAATTTTGGACAGTAGCCTTTTTGGAAATTTTTAGTTTTTGACTCCTTTGCTAAAATCAGTCCACACGAAAATCTACAACACCTTTTCCAGTGATTCCACTTGGATAAGTTAGAAAAATCATAGATCTAACTCTAGGACTTGACCACACTCAAAAATTTGAAATAGAATAGGAGATATGGTCAATTGAATTTCATACTCCATTTTCACCAAAATCTTATTTTCAATCCTTTGTGATTTCTAAGAAACTTTCATGTTTTCACATAATAACCAACATAACTTATCATAACACTTACTAATACAACATATACCCATGATTTTTATCAGTCCAATGCTTTTATTATGACTTTCATCATAATCAACAGTCCAATGCTTATATTATGACTTTCATTATAATCCACGTAAACAGATCATTTCCACAATTTAATAAGAAATGAATATAAAGGATTATTAACCATGCATGTGGTAATCCACATATACAGGTTATTCCAACAGAATAATAACGAATGGAATAACAGAAGGATTCACCATGCGTGCGATAGATGCATGACGAGTTATTCCCAACGAGAATAATAAAGATTGGAACCAGTCGTGCGTAAATGCAAGCGCGATATATTCAACATAATAATAAAGAACGGAACCAGTGTCGAGAGAATTTCATGCCGAAGCGTGATATTCAACAGAATAATAAAGAATGGAATAACAACGAAATTACCATGCATGTGATAGATCAAGATGCAGACGAAGTTATTCCAATGTAATAATAATTAATGGAACCGGTGAGTCAAAATAATACGCCCGACAAGATATTCAATGAGAATGATAAAGAATGGAATAACGAAGAATTTCACCATGTATGCGGTACTTAGCATAGACAGGTTATTCCAACATAATAATAAAGAATGGAATAATAGAAGAATTTCACCATGTATGTGCGGTATTCAACGATAGATAAATTCCAACATAATAAAATAATTTCACCATGTATGCGGTACTTCGCATAGACAGGTTATTCCAACATAATAATAAAGAATGGAATAACAAAAGTTCTTTTTATGAATACGAAAGAAATAATTCCCCTTACGAGTACAACAAATAATATCCCTTACCTTATAAAGAAGAGTACTCCGATGGGTAGGGCGGGGATATACTTGAAGAAAACTTGCATTACGCTCAAAGCTTTCTTAAACTCTAAAGAAATAAGCTCAAGATTATAGAAGAAAAATTCTCTCTACAGTTTCTCTTTCTAGAGTTTCAGTGAATTCGTAAAAAATAATGAAGGAATGTGCTTCTATTTATAGGAGGATGGATTGAATAGTAACTAATTCATAAACAGTCCAGATTGATTCACTTTTAAACCGACGGTCAAGATTGATTTAATAAAATATTCTAATAAAACAAAATCTTTTTAAATAAAATATAATATATTCTATTTATAATCTAATAAAACGAATAACTTTATAAAAGTATTACATTTTTATATAAAAAGATTTTACTATACAAACACTATGCAGCACTTATGCAAATACTATGCATAATAGAATATAATATATTCTAATTATTGTCTAATAAAACAAATAACTTTATAAAAGTATTCTATTTTATATAAAAAGATTTTACTATGCAAAACACTATGCATAATAAAATATAATATATTCAATTTATAGTCTAATAAAACGAATAACTTTATAAAAGTATTCTGTTTTATATAAAAAGCTTTTCTGTTTTATTACATTAATATTATTAATAAAACAAACTTCATCATCATTATTATAATTCACACTATTAATCGACCAGGTCGTTCCCAGGAAAGAGGTGGCTTTCCAATAAGGATTTCTCCCTATTGGCGCGCAATTAGGTGACCAAACCTCTCCTTGGCAGAACTTCTAGACATCGTTAATATTGAAAATAATAATGTTAATAACTTCGTCATTTCAATTATTGATTTAATAATATATAAAATATTGACAATAATTGAATCAAATAACGTGAGATACTATGCAGCAATTACTGTAGCAATAATTGAACAAAACTAAGTGAATTCTAAACATCAATATTCAATACCATGTGCTACTATGCAACCACGCGTATTACTGTACTTTTACTACCGAGTAGTTCAACAGTATTAACGGTAAAACTTCCGCCGTTATTTTCATAAAAAATATTTTTATCGCTTTCTCAATCCGAATGATAATTCCGTTATGAGTCCACCAATGATTGTGTCGTCGTATGAATATTCCCTGTTAAAACGAATATTCCCCGACCAATCGAATATTATATAACAACTTGCATACTTTGCAAAATTTATAAATACTACCCACAACTATAACATTATCTTAAATTCACACCATAATATTAAAAAAATATATTTCGAGAAAATTAAATCTTTATTCGAAAAATTTGGGGTTTTACAACACGTGCATGCTCCCTCCTTGTCCCCATTTGATGGTCTCATGGACCCCCCAGCTGCTGCAACTATTTAATTAAAATATTATTTTAATCATGTAATTAATTAATAATCCATTTTGACCCTTTTGCCCTTCGTAACCGAACATGTTCGATACTTATATCGATTCCTACTAAAGTCGACGTTCCAGACGTCATGGAACTATCCATTTCGTCAAAATCATCTCTGAAAATTCGTAGTTGACTTTTTCCTTGAAAAAGTCATCCAGTTGACTTTGACCAAAAAGTCAACCGTGACACATTTTCGTGGTTACAGTCTATTCTGAGTACTTTCAACGTTTTGAACTCAAATACGCAGTCCGTGTTTCTAAATTCAACTCCAAACTCAAACTCATGCTTTAAAGCCATCCCACAAAATTAGTATAATTAATTCCATAATTAAATCAAATAGTTAAATAAGACTAACCCAACCATTTAAATACATCTCATCACATATCTTAAAATATCACATATACGTATACCACATATACATCTAATAAATGAAGTCACACCAGAGTTTCACATAAGTTCGTCTATTGATAACTATTAAATTACATAAAAACTCGAATATTACACCCACCCAGGGAGCCGTAGGTACACCTGCGGCCAACCGTGGATGGCCTGTTGCTTTCACAAGTCATTTTCAAGTTGCATCACACAGAGAATCCCAGAGCTCTTCTTCGATCTCTGTTAAGTTCGGCGCCTTTACGCAAAATCATCATCGTATGTGTGTTACACCATCATCACCGTAACGTATGCGTCTCTTTTTCCAATTTTTATTCGTTGGAAAATGAGTTATCACATGAAATGCTTCTAAACACATAGTAGTGAATATGCATGCTCATATGACTTGATACAAAATATCCAACATAGTAAATATTAGTATTTAACCATGTTGAACATAATAATATGAAAATTTTAACTTTTGAAACAATCAAATGGCACCTTATTTCTGCTATTTCTTATCCTATTTGAGGACAAATGAGCAAAGGTGGTAAAGCAAAGTAATCCTGGTAATTAGGCTACCCTTACGGATTATGACTTTGGTAGTGTAATGCATATAGGATGTTTATAACTGTGGGTAGGTGTGCTACTAAATGGCCACCTAGTCATGCATATGTGCATGTGGATAGTCCTGTTTACAAAGGAGACTATGATAAAAATTTTCCAAGTGTAGGCATTGGATGGACATGCATCTTAACTCTATTGTAAACATATGTTAAAGTAATGCATGCATGCATATAGTCATAAAATGCATTTGAAAAAGCTACAGGTTAGAATTACCACACCCTTTCTGAGGTGATTTGGAGACTTGTGTCCAGATATATATGGATCTGGATTAGCCGAGTAGTTCCCGCAGGACCACTTCAGGTGTGCGAAGGAGGGCTTCTGATGTGCCTCAACCCCGTTCAGTTAGACAGCCTCGTCATCTGGCAAAGGCGGTGATACGCCATATCCGGGTTAATGTACCGGATGTTGAGGATGAGGAGGAGGATGTACTAGTTGTGGACCCCGCTTCTGCTACTCATGTTCCCCGCAGGGATTTTCTAGGCATTCAGGTGACGATCCCAGAGCTTCTGGGTGATTTGAGTCGACACCCCTCGGTTTACTTGCATGCAAACGAGGTACAAGCTAAATTTTATCTTCCTTTTTCCTATTGATGAGGAGCAAGGATTCTGATATTGATCTACTTTTGTGATGTAGGTTCTTGGTTTTATGTAGCCTCATGGGAACTGGTTCAGGATTCACTCTACATATCAGGCTCTGCATCCCGATTATCGAGTGATTGTGCATGGCTGGGGTTTTGAGGCGTTCTTTACCATCCTCCCCTGTCGTTATCCCTGGGGTTATCTCAGGGCATTGTCTGAGCACTGGTTTCACCAGACTCAGTCTCTCCATTTGTTAGACTATGAGGTGATGATGACATCGATGGATTGGGGGAGTTGGAGGGACGCCAGTGCCTTGTACGATGGATATTACCCTGACTGCCGTCAAATCCTTGCTAGGAGTCCCGATTGAGGCGCTCAAGGGCAGGACAGTTCATACAGGTCCTTTGAGCATAGATGCTATGAGTGGACTATTGAGTGAGCCCTTACCCGATGATGTGAGAGTCAGAGATTGCATTCTTCGGCGATTGTTCCTGATAATCATTAGGGACTGCTTCATAGCAGATAACTCTTTTACGGTGTCATTTGCTTTGGTGAATGCCACACGAGATATGGATCATATTGGAGAGTATAATTGGGGTTCCTACACCTTCGCCTATGCGCATGCGTTCGCAGAGCTGGACGGAGGCTTGGCTAGGATTTTACCCGATTCTGCTGCTGAGTATTTCTCTTTTGATTTCCCATGTACAGATTAAGAGTGTTAACTAAAAACAGATATTTGCCTTTGTGTTGGTAGTTCTGGGCCTATGAGAGGCTTCCATGCTTGCGTCCTATGAGCGTGTTAGGTTTAGATACTTATATTAAGACTTTCATCATAATCCACGTAGACAGATCATTTCCACAATTTAATAAGTAATGAATATGAAGGATCATTCACCATGCATGCGGTAATCCACATAGACAGGTTGTTCCAACAGAATAATAAAGAATGGAATAATAGAAGAATTCACCCGACATGCGATAGACCGCATAGACAGGTTATTCCCAACAAAATAATAAAGAATGGAACAAGGTCATGCGTAATCCGCACAGACAGGATATTCCAACAGAATAATAAAGAATGGAACTAGGTCATGCCATCCACCACAGACGCATGATGTTCCAATGAATAATAAAGAATGGAACCGGTCATGCGTAATCCGCATGCAGCATGTGATGTTCCAACGTAATAATAAAGAATGGAATAACAACGAAATTCACTAGGCATGCGATGAGATCGCGATGACGAGGTTATTCCAATAGAATAATAAAGAATGGAATAACAGAAGAATTTTACCATGTATGCGATACTTCAGATAGACAAGTTATTCCAACATAATAATAAAGAATAGAATAACAACTCTTACGATTATTGAAAGAAAATAACTCTCTTCATGAATACGAAAGAATAATACCCCTTACCTCAAAAGAAACTGAATACTGGAATAGTGAGGTAGCAGACTTCTCTTCTTCTTTCTCTCTATAATTTCTCTCTATAATAATTGCTCTATAGCTTTAGTGAATTGGTGAGAAATGAAGGAAGAATGAGCTTCTATTTATAGGAAAATATAGTTTCGATAATTAAACATTTTGGGGCTCAAAATATTATAATATAATACCTTCCTCTTTTTCTTCATTTTTAATTTGGTCCCGCAAGTATTATCAAACTTGCACCACCTCCCCTAATAGTAAATAATGTGAATCAATAGTTATAATCATGTGAAAATATGAATTATAGTATAGTACCTCCATCTATACCTCCATTTTTAACTTAATTATGCAATTATTATCAATCTTGCACCAACTCCCCTAATAGTACAAGAATGTGAATCAATAGTACACACATGTGAACAAATAGTTATAATCATGTGAATTAATAGCGATTAATTGCTCATTTATCTAATTAATTACCCGACTGGTCAGTAAAACTTCCAGACATCAATTAATATCAAAATAAATGTCAATTTCCACTAACACTAATAATTCCAACACAATGGAACTATCAATTTCATCTTTAATCAACACGAACTTATTCATCATTAATATTATAACTCATAATATTTAACAACCAGATCATTCCCAGGAAAGAGGGGGCTTTCCGATAAGGATTTCTCCTTATTGGCACACAACTAGATGACCAAACCTCTCCTTGACAGAACTTCTAGACATTGAAAATATTGTAATTTAATAATATGAATAACTTTGTCGTCTCAATTATTGATTTAATAATATAACATATTATGCAGATGATACTGTGACAATAATTGAATCAATAATATGAGAGATATGTTGCAGCAATTACTGTAGCAATAATTGAATATAACTGAGTGACTTCTCTTGTAAGCATCAATATTCAATACCGTGTGCTACTATGCAACCACACGTATTCTTCGTACTTTTTTACTAATGGTAGTTCAACGGTTTAACAATAAAACTTCCATTTGTTATTTTTTATAAAAGATAATTACGTGGTTTTCTAACTACTTCGACAATACTTCCGTTAATGGGGTCCACAAATGATTGTGCCATCTTACGAATATTCCCTGTTAAAATGAATATTCCCCACCAATCGAATATTATATAACCACTTGCTTACTTTGCAAAATTTGTAAATATTACCCACAACTATAACATTATATTATATCCACACCATAATATTCAAAAATATATTTCGAGAGAAATTAATCTTTATTCATAAAAGTTGGGGTCTTACAACCTCCCCTTCTTATGAAATTTCGTCCTCGAAATTAGGGTACGTACCTAGTATATCGAAGAGGTGAGGATATCTTAAATTCATCTCAGATTCTAACTCCCAGGTCATTTCTTCCTCATCGTGGTTTCTCCACAAAACTTTGACTTGAGGTATAACCCTGCAACATAAAATATGATCCTTCTTATCCAAGATTTTAATAGGTAACTCTTCATACGTTAAATCTTCCTCTACCTCGTCTGGTTCTAATTCAATAATGTGGTTCGGGTCTTTCACATATTTACGTAACATAGATATGTGGAAAACGTTATGAACACGAGACATACTTGGCGGTATAGCGAGTCTATAGGCCACAGTTCCTACTCGTTTGAGGATTATAAATGGGCCAATGAATCGAGGATTGAGCTTTCCTCTCTTTCCAAATCTTGTAACTCCTTTCCATGGAGCAACACGTAACAACACATGATCTCCAATATTGAATTCCACGTCTTTTAGATGAAGATCAGCATACCTCTTTTGTCAATCTTGTGAGGTTTTTATACGTTGTCGGATCATTTGAATCTTTTCTGTAGTCATACGTACCAAATCCAGTCCCAACAACGTTGCTTCACCCACCTCATCCCAGCATACTAGAGAACGACACTTTCTTGCATACAACGCCCCAAATGGAGCCATGTCAATACTTGCTTGATAACTATTGTTGTAGGAAAACTCCACCAATGGTAAGAACTTGTCCCAACTTCCCTTGAAGTCAAGGACACAGAGTCTTAATAAATCTTTAAGAGTTTGAATAGTCCTTTCTGACTGCCCATCCGTTTAAGGATGATATGACGAACTAAATTGTAAATCCGTGCCCATAGCTTTTTGCAAACTAACCCAAAATCTTGAAGTGAATCTTGGGTCTCGATCAGAAACTATGGATATTGGCATACCATGAAATCTTACAATCTCGTTTATATACATACTAGCTAGACGTTCAAGTGTATAAGTTTCTCGTATTGGTAAGAAATGAGCAGACTTGGTCAATTTATCAACAATGACCCAAATCGCATCTATGCCTCTAGAAACCTTGGGAAGACCAGTAACGAAATCTATGGTAATGTGCTCCCACTTCCATTCTATAATTTCAAGTGGTTGCAATGGACCTTTTGGCACTTGATGCTCCGCCTTGACTCGTTGACAAGGTAGACACCTTGAGATAAACCCCGCTATCTCTCTCTTCATATTGCTTCACCAAAATGTATGTCGAAGATCACAATACATTTTAGTACTCCCAGGATGGATTACAAACGGTGTGTTGTGCGCCTCCATCATGATTTTATACTTCAAGTCAGAATTGTTAGGAACACAAAGTCTGGAGTTGACTCAAAGTATTCCTTCTTCATCGATTCTTACTTCCGGAATAGCACCTTCTTGCACTTTTTCTTCATACGCATCAGCTCCAGGTCTGTAGTTTGAGCAGCTTTAACTTTATCGATTAAATTCGGTTCCACTCGTATATTCGCCATTATAACATGGGTCCCTGGAGTCTTTAACTCTATTTCCATCCTTTCCAAGTCATACAAAATGGGCCTTTGCTGTAACGCCCCCAAAATAGGTCCATTCCATCCAACCCATTATGAGTCACCAAATACATGGTACAGAAAAACAACTACAACTTTATTACAACAATTGTCGTGCAAAATACAACAACACATATGCTGTGAGTTTGGATACAAATATATACCAACTGTAGCACGTCCCAATGACACCTTACATAAAGGTATAGTCAAAAACTGTTTTAGAAATTAGAATCTTTGGGAAGTGCTCAAGGAAACCTTCGTACATGGGAGGCCATGCTTTTAGGTTATGGTAGATATCATATGGCCACAGAATTATCCTTGGTTGACCCAATAGACCCCAAAAAAAAAAACGAGAAGATTACTATCATATTCTTCCCAATGGTGAGTCTTCTCTTGACATATCATTATCTCCACTGTCTCTAATTGGGTATTATACTCCAAACAAACACCAAGATTATATAGGTAGTGCTTGTAAATATACTCAGCAAGTGGATGAGCACAACCATGTCTTATGATAACACGAGTTTGTATGTCATTAGACATCTTGTATGATAGTGACAAAACACCCTTCAAAAGTTGGGTTAGCCTCACCTATTTAATTCACCAAAAATAACTATTAAATGATGTATAAAATACTGACACACTAAAGCCCTCAATAAAATTATTTTCATACTCTTTGGAGAACCTCAACAACTATAGACCACCGTTCTATTCCTTGTTATCCCGCTCAACCCACTACACTTTTATTACACGAAAGGAATTGTGAAACAAAAGGGTGAGCACAACTAGCTCGATAAAGAATATTATGACTAAAGATAAATAAATTATCAATAGTCTTTATCAGGGATGAATCAGATTTAGAACATATGGTAGATGATAAAACTTTTCAACCATAGTTGCAGCGGAATGAGCAATCCATTAAAAGAGTCAAATAGACCATAAAATCTATTATCTTCTCCATGTTAAAAGTCCACCAACAATGTTTTATCCCTGTAACATCAATCAACAATTTATGTCCACAATCACATGTATAACTCATAATCGTAATTGTGGTTCTAAATTCCTTTTCTCATCCAGGACAAAGATAATTTTTATCACCTGAAACATCAAAGATCATGGTTATACCAAATCACAATTCATGTTCATAATCATACTAATAAATTCATCTTTTACACTACTACCAAAGATATTCATCAACAGATTCATCTTTGCACTACATGCCAAAGATATTCAACAACAAGTCATCTTTGCGATGACGAGCCAAAGATATTCAACAACAGTCATCTTTGCACTATGGGCCAAAGATATTCATCAATAATTCATCTTTTGCACTACTGAGCTAAAGATATTCATATATTAAAGAAACACATAATCATTTCGAAGTTATATAACAATAATTATAACCATGTTGATCAATTCACCTTTGCACTTAAGCTAAAAATATTCAATTGTAAATTCAATGGTCATGATCATACCGATCAACAATTCAACTTTTTGCACTCTCGGCCAAAGAGAACCTATGGTCACGATCATACCAATAATCTACCCATCTTTACACTCAAATCAAAGAGAAATATCATCATTAGGGTTATAAGAATGTTATATAAAACAATATAATCAAAACATGGTTTTAATTTCAAGAGTAAGATTCATAAATCAACGATAATTTGGTCGAGAAGAAACCAATTTATCGTGAATAGTACCCCCATGATAAATACATAATACGTAGTATCGTGCGTAAATAACCTCGACACGAAAAAGATAAAGTTTCATAATAAAATTCATATCCATATTTATAACACCTTAATCCAAATGTTATAAATCACTTAGAAATCTCATAATCTAATATTATCAATATTATAATAATATTTTAATCATTTCTTAAACTTATAAATAATTTAATCCAATTATTTACACTTTAATAATTAATGCATTTAATCATCTAAAAATGCCAAACTCATAAGATTTCATCATCATTAACCAAAACCCTCATAAAAATCTGCATATATCTCATATATGATTCTCAAGCCAATAAATCATATTTTCCAATTTTCTTACTTCATATAACATATTTAATTCATTTACTCATAACTAGAACATTTTCATGAAAAATACCAAATCAGTTCCAAAAATATTTCTTTTCTGGGATTTAGCATAACATAGTCCCATATTGAACAAATATTTTTCTCAAAATTTTAAAAATTCATTTACTATTTTTCATATGGCCAAAACCACCGAATATTTAAACATTTATCATAAATTATACTTTTATCCAAAAATTCTGAAATTTACACGGTATTCTGATATTATATAGATGTACTTCCAATAAAAATTTCATCAATTTTGGAGTTAATCACAAGGAGTTATAAGCGGTTACTTTTAAAATAGTCTTTTCTCATAAAATCCATAACTCCTAATTTATACATCCAAAAATCGCCATTTTTGGACACAATCTACAAAACTCATCAAAATATCATTTCAAATTTTTCCAGAATTTTTGAAGGTCCGGAAAAATACAAAACTGAAAAACATAATCACCCTTAAAAATCCCTTACTATCCCTTACCTCAAAAGAGCAGTACTTCTGACTGGAATAACGCTGAACGAACTTGCACCGTATAGCAATACTCAAAGTATACTCAAAATACTCACAAGAATACGCTCAAAATATTGAGAGAGAAATAGAGAGAAAACTTCAGTTTCTGGTGTGATTTTCAATTCTAACCTAAGCACCTATTTATAGGAAAATGCTTAGAACGCCAAAGGAGACTAAATTATAAAATATTATTATTATTATTTCTCACCTTCTACGCATGCCACCAACCAACTTTGAAAGCCATCAGCCATCTTTAAATAAATTGGCAGCCCACATGTTGTAAAACAAAAGTGGGTCCCACCCATAATTTAATAAAAATCATTTTATTCTCCGAAACTTCAACAATTCATAGAAAATAGACCTAAGTTATCGAAAAATATCTGAATTTTATGTCCATTCTCACTTTGAAATCAATTCTCTACAACTTTACGAAAGAAATTTTTTCCAAATTCCAAACGAAAATGACCAAAATCGACATACTGGATAAGTTTTCTTATTTCCTTCTCTTCCTTTCTCTTTCTTCCTTTCCCATAATTCTCCACTAACTCTCTCTTCCCCCACTTTCTTCTCTTACCCCCACCACTTCTTCCACACACACACAAATAATACGTATATATATATATATATATATATACATTAAAATATTTACAATTATTAAATGATTCCAATTCTATCTTCTCTCTTCCACCTCATCTATTTATAACCCATGAATTTATTGTAAAAATATCACCATCAATATATTATTAAAATAATATATTTAAATGAATTATTTTATCAGAAAAAGATAAAATATTAATTTTCAACAATTGTCATTTTAAAATTTTTCTCCATCTATATCCATATAAAATCAATATTTTCCTCATCATATGAGTCAATAATTAATTATTCACAAATAATATTACAGAATCACAATATTGACAACCAGGCAGTTCCCAGGAAAGATGGGGCTTTCCAATAAGGATCTCTCCTTACTGGCGCGCAATTAGGTGACCAAACCTCTCCTTAGAGCGAAACTTTCTAGACATTGCGCTAATAATGTTTTCTAATAATATTATTCAGATAATATGAATTATTGCTCCGATAATGGAAAATACTGTGTAATGACAATTATTGAAACAACAGCAATATAAAATATCAACGCAACAATTATTGAATCAATAAAATAAAATACTGAACAGTAATTACTGTAACAATTATTGAGTAATGCCTTCTTACGAAAAAAAATTTATCATGCTTCATGAATAGTACTCGTGAATAGTAACTTCGTGAATAGTAACTTTCGTGAATAGTAACTCATGAATAGTAACTTCGTGAATAGTAACTCGTGAATAGTAACTCATGAATAGTAACTCATGAATAGTAATTAAAAAAATTTGAATACTTTTATTTCATAAAATTCGTGGTCTTACATTTTAACGTTGACAATATCGCACTCGCATGCAGCATATGATCTTCTACTCAATGCGTCCGCTTACTACGTTAAGCTTTTCGGGGATGGTATTGGATGGTATGATCATAATCTTTCAACGACTCAAGCCATCGTCGTTGTCGCATGTTGAGTTCTTTTTTGAGTGAAGAAATATTTGAGGCTTTTATGATCCATATAAATCTCCACCTTCTCTCATACAAGTAATGCCTCCAAATCTTAAGCGCTAAAAAATCAATCACGCCAACTCTAAATCATGAGTAGGATAATTCCTCTCATATTCTTTAAGTTGTCGTGAGGCATAGGATATGACTTTCCCATGTTGCATGAGAACACATCCTAACCCTTTGCACTCAAGCATCATCATCAGATGACAAATCCCTCCGAGCAGATGGTATTGTCGTAACATATCTTTGAAATGAGTCTCCTCTTGAGTTCTTGAAAACTCTTTTCACATTCCTCGCTCCAATGTAATTTTGTATCTTTTCGAGTCACCGAGTTAATGGAGTAGCGATTGGAGAAACCCTTCTACTTAATCTCGATAATAACCAGCTAAGCCGAGAAAGCTACGTATTTCGGTCACTGACTTAGGTTTCTCCCAGCTTTGAATTGCTTCAATCTTTGCTAGGTCAATAAATATTCCATGATTTGATATTACGTTCCCAAGGAATGCAACTTTCTCAAGCCAAAACTCACATTTCTTCAACTTGGCATATAGCTTGTTTTCACGAAGCTTTTGGAGTATCAGCCTCAAGTGTTGTTCATGGTCTTCACGGGTTTTGGAGTATACGAGGATGTCATCAATAAAGACGACCACAAAGTGATCCAAATATTCCTTGAATACTCGGTTCATCATGTCCATGAAGGCAGCAGGAGCATTAGTCAATCCAAAAGACATGACTAAGAACTTATAATGCCCGCACCGAGTTCTGAAAGCAGTCTTTGGAATGTCATAAGTTTTAATCTTCAACTGATGATATCCGGAACGAAGATCAATCTTTGAAAAGAATTTGGCTCCTTGCAACTGGTCAAACAGGTCATCAATACGAGGCAACGGGTACCTATTTTTGATGGTGATATGATTCAACTCCCGATAATCAATACAAAGTCGCATACTTCTATCTTTCTTCTTCACGAATAGAATAGGAGCACCCCAAGGAGACGTACTAGGACGAATGAAACCGATGTCTAACAATTCCTGTAGTTGGGTTTTTAACTCCTGAAGTTCAATAGGAGCCATTCGATATGGGGCTTTGGAAATGGGTTTTGTACCAGATTCAAGGTCGATACAAAATTCAATTTCACGCTCTGGGGATAGGCCATTGATAAGTGGATTTTAAATACACTTCTCCGGTATCTTTTACTTGAATTAGTTGCTTATATTTATGTGTCTTAGTTACTTTTCATGCATTTTGTGTTCATTTTTGTAGGTTATACGTTTGGGAGCGGTGTGAGCGACTATTGGTAAGGAAAAGCATAGAAAACGCAAAGAAAAGCAAACTGGACATCATTTGGGCTTTCATGTTTACTTCATGTTCTTTGTTTAGAACTTAGCTTACATTGAAGAGCACCGTCTTAAATTTCCGGAACATTTTGAATCATTCTAATCGGAGTTCGGATGCAAGAGTTATGATCGTTGTACCAATGACGTCGAACGTCATGGTTTTGGGTGGTCATTTGCATAGCAGTCCCTTCCAGCTCAATTTTAGCCTTCATCCACCTAGAATTTCTCAATCCTCAAAGAATGAAAGTTGTAGATCTCGTTGATATTTTTGATTTTATAGGTGGCAGGCCCCGTAACTCCTCCCGGATCAAACGTTATGGCCATTTTACCAGAGGACGTCAGAGCAGAAAATGTCAGAACATGGGGCAGCGCCGGGGCGCCCAAAATAGGCCTATGCCCAATGCTGCCGGCGGCTGGGGAGCGATGTCTGAAGTCGTCGTGCCCAATATTTGAGGCGCTGGGGAAGAAGAGCTTGAAAGTGCTGGACACGTTTTGGGTGAACTTTGACACCTTTTTTACTCCAAATTGGATTAGGTTTGTTCCTAAGCTCAAAATTGGACTTGTAATCTATAAATACTTGATGTAAGGCATAAAATAAAGGGAGATTACATAGATTAGATTAGAGATACACTCCATTAGATTAGAAAATAACCCTAGTTCTTATTAGTTTTGGAGATTGAAGCAACTTGGAGACCATTGAAGATTCAAAACAGGAGCGAAAGAGGAGTTTCAAGACTACTGACAATAGATTCTATTCTCTTCTCTTCTCTTCTCTTACATTTATCTTTTAATGTCTATTCAATTGTGGATTCTTGGTTTTATTTCATTAATTATGAACTAACTCTTTTAATAAGATTTCAATTGAACTTTTTATGGCTATGAATTAGTTATTCATTATATTCCAATTATTTATGTTGAAGTGAATTGTTCATCTTGCCTTATGCTTATTGATTAATTATCTGATCAGTAATTACCTTGTTACTCTAGATGGAATTGAGAGAGGAATTCTAGGGTTAGAACTGGGCTTGGTGACATGTGACTTAGTTATTTGCACAGTGAATAATTAGGTTTGTGAATAGAATGAGAATATCTATTTATCGCATATAACACATAAGGAATTGGGATTGTAGTGAGTTTAATTCAATTGTTTTGCATAGAGATATAGCAAAATTAATCTGGGTTAAATAGAAGGCAAATGATACTTAAGAAAGGGCTTTTGGCATTTGAGAATTCCTGTTAACAATTCAGTGGACATAATAATTGGGATAATTGGATAATTGGTTTATAGTTCATAATTGGGGATATTGGAGTCTTAATCTTTATTTATCTGAATTCATTCATTAAAGTCTTAGTTTTAATTGATTAATTTAGTTTTCTTAATTAGAAAAATCACAATTTGCGATTGTTTAAATAAAATTGATTTGGTTAAGAGTTGGTAATTGGTAATTTTTATTAAATAATTCCTCGTAGGAACGATACTCTACTTTCACTTTATTACTTGTTGATTGTGTATACTTTGCATTTATTCATTGATCATTAAAATCGATCAACAAGTTTTTGGCGCGTTCTTGGGGGAATTAGTTTAATATTTTTTTTACCAATATTAATTTCAATCAAATTAGTCTTAATTTAAATATTTTTATTTTTATTTTTAATTCTCTTCTTATATTTCTCACATTTTAGGTACCATGGATGACTTTGAGTATCAATGGCCATACACGAACGTGACTCAACCAAGGGGGATGGAGATTGATAGACTCGCGACACTTTCTGCAATGTCAACACAAATTAAAGAACTTTCGAGGAAGTTGGACGTTATCACATCCCAACAGAGTCGAAGGATGGCAGTTATGTGTGACTATTGTGCTGGCAATCACCCGAGTAATCAATGCACCATCAATCTTGGGCGATGCAGATGGTGGTAACTACCTCAATCAAGATGCATATGATAATTATGAACAAGTTTGGGGGTATCACCCGGATTTTTCATGGAGCTACAACTATCAAGACCAATACTCTACTCCAAATCCAACATACACGCCGGAATTCTCATATCAACCTCTATTAAAAGAAGAAAATTCAAGGTTGGAGGAATTGTGGTCCAAGTTCGAGGAGAGAGGGATTAATCAAATGGGGTCAATTCTAAATCTTGCGGATCAGATAGAGCAAATGACCAAAGTCATAAACAACCTTCCTTCAAACACTTGGCTTTATGACATGGATGACGAAATTGATGAAGTGCCCGAGCCAAATTGATGAGTCCTCATTACAACTATTATCACACTATTTCACGAATAGTGAGGACTACTAATGCTATCCTCTCGACCATTACTCCGCTCCCAGACTAAGTCCCAGCTATGTTCTCATTTCACGAAGAAAACAATGAAAGAAAAGGTGAGCTCAACTAGCCCAATGAAATATTATTACTACTAAGATAATGCGAATAAATTATCATTATCCTTCAACAAAGATTAAAGCGATAAAATACAATAGACAACCAGCTTTAATCTGCAATGAAATATGCAATCCATTAAAAGAGTCAAGTAGAGAATAAAATCTACTATCTTTTAGGTTTTAAAAGGTTTTCATCAATTTTTTATCAATGAGACTCGACAATAAATAAACCACCACATCTAATCATCCCTCGCATTACCACGGTCAAGGATTTTCATCAAATTATCAATGGTCATGACTATACCGAATCACCCCGGTCATAATCATACCAAAACTATCCATCAACGCATTACAGTGCCACCGAGGACTTTTATCACATCATTTATAACAAGCCGTGATTATTATACCGAATGATCCTCGGTCATAATCATACTAAGTTCATCTATGCACGTAAGCCAAAGATAACATAATATATCATGAGGGGGCGATGACAATGACATAATAATTCAATAAAACAAGTTCAAGAATTATTTTATCCGAGGAATTAAGTAACGTCAAATTGTCAACAAGATCTTGTTTTGTAGAGTAAAATTCTCAAGAATGATCGTAAGAATATTTCCATGAAAAGATCTTTGGATGAAACGCAAATATCAAGGATATTCTACTAATTTCATGGAGTATAGAAGTCAAAGTTTTAACCAACCGGGTATAATAAAGAATGGAATAACAAAAGAAATCACCATGCATGCGGTGCTTCAGATGACAAAGTTATTCCAATGAGAATAATAATAAGCGGAACGGTGTCGTGAAATTCACAAGCGGGATGATCCATCCAAATGAATAATAAATGCTTTGAATAATAAACAATGGAACCGGTCCTATTAAAAACACACGATGGATATTCCAATAGAATAATAAATGCGGAATAATAAACAATGGAACCGTGTCCGGTGTAAAACACACAAACAGGATATTCCAATGTAATAATAAAGAATGGAATAACGTAAGAAGATCACCAAGTATAGGGGATTCGTATACAAAAGTTATTCCAACAGAATAAATAAGGATGGAATAACATAAGGATTTCACCAAGTATAGGGTATCGCGCATATACGAGTTATGTATAGGGTATACCACTTTTACAAAAGTTATTCCAATGTAATAATAATGAATGGAATAACGAGAGGTTCTCTTCATGAATACAAACGAATAATATCCCTTACGAATACAACAAATAATACCCTTACCATAAAAGACAATTTGGATATCAAAGTAGTGAAGTACCGAATACTCTTCTTCTTTATCTCTATAGATTTTCTCTCTATAGCTTCTCTCTATAATTTCTCTCTCTAGTTTCAAAGAAATTAAGTAAGAAACTAATGAAGGAATGAGCTTATTTATAGGAAAATAGAATGCATAGTAATTAATTCATGAACGGTCCAGATTGATTTACTTTAATCGACGGTCCATATTTAAAGCAAAATCTTTTAAATAAAATATAATATATTCTATTTATATAAAACATTTTACTATGCAAACACTATGCAACACTATGCAAAACACTATACAAAACACTATGCAACACTATGCATAATAAAATATAATATATATTCTATTTATAGAATAACTTTAATAAAGTATTACATTTTATATAAAAAGATGTTTCGTTTTATTACGTTAATAATACTGAATAAAACAAAACGTCATTATCGCTTATAATAATTCATATTATTAATCGATGAATAATGGAATCAAACCGAGTGACTTCTCACATAAGCATCAATAATCAATACCGTGTGCTACTATGCAACCACACGTATTCATCGTACTTTTACTACCGAGTAGTTCAACAAAGATCAACGGTAAAACTTCCGTCGTTATTTCAATAAAATATTTTTGTCGCTTTCTCAATCCGACAATAATTACATTAGGGGTCCACCAATGATTGAGTAGTTGTATGAATATTCCCCTAAAACCGAATATTCCCTACCAATCGAATATAATATAACCACTTGCATACTTTGCAAAATTTATAAATACTACCCACAACTATAATATTATCTCAAATTCACACCATAATATTAAAAATTATTTCACAAAATTTAAATCTTTATTGATAAAATCTGGGGTCTCACAATCTCCCTCCTTATGGAATTTCGCCCTCGAAATTAGGGTATGCGATACACGGTATGATAAAGAGGTGAGGATACCTTGAATACCTTTATCGTTAAAAATATTAAATTCATCTTCGCAATCTGCCAAAGATATTCATTAACAATTCATCTTTGCACTACAGGCTAAAGATATACAACTGTAAAACCAATAATGGTGAGACGCAGTTTAATTGTATCACGACCACGAATTATCCATGCACCACTGGCCAAGGATATTCGTATTTTCAATTACGGTCATGATTATACCGAATAATCCTTGGTCATAATCATACCAAGTCTATCAATACACTACGGCCAAAGATGACTTTTACCACATCCATGAATTAATATTTCATTGCTGAAGACTAGCTCAATAATTAATCCATATCATCGAATCATCCTCGCACTACGTGCCAAGGATATTCATTAGTATCACGACCACGAATTATCCATGCCTACTACTACTACCGAAGATAATCGTGTATTCATTAGTATCACGACCACAAATTATCCATGCACTACTACCAAAGATAATCGTGTATTCATTAGTATCACGACCACAAATTATCCATGCACTACTACCAAAGATAATCGTGTATTCATTAGTATCACGACCACAAATTATCCATGCACTACTACCAAAGATAATCGTGTATTCATTAGTATCACGACCACGAATTATCCATGCACTATGGCCAAAGATAATTGTGTATTCATTAGTATCACGACCACAAATTTATCCATGCACTACTACCAAAGATAATCGTGTATTCATTAGTATCACGACCACAAATTATCCATGCACTACGACCAAAGATAATCGTGTATTCATTAGTATCACGACCACAAATTATCCATGCACTACTACCAAAGATAATCGTGTTTTCAATTACGGTTATGATTATACCCCAACAATCCTCAATCATAATCATACCAAGTCCATCTATGCACTACAAAATGCCATGTATGACTTTCAACATAATATAAACATGAGGATAATGATATAAAGAATCAATCAAATGAGATAAAGGATAAATATTAAACATTTATAATATAATTTATCCAGATTCAAGAATATCCCCATGTTATCAATCACTTAATAATCTCATAATCTAATATCATTAATATTACAACAATATTCTAATCACTTCTTAAATTTATAAACAATTTATCTCAATTGTTTACGCTTTACCATATAATGCATTTAATCATTCAAAAATGCCATACTCATAAGATATCATCACCAATTATCAAATCCCTCATCAAAAAAATATGCATATACTCTATATAGGATCCTCTAGCCATAAAATCCTATTTTCAACTTTGTTACTTCACATAACATATTTAACTCATATGTTTGTAACTAAACTATTTTCATGAAAAATACCAAATCAGTCCCAAAAATATTTCTTTTCTGGGATTTAGCATAATATAGTCCCATGATGAAAATATATTTTTCTCGAAATTTTTTTAAAATTCATTTACTATTTTTCAAAAATCAATTTCTAATTAATTTCTTAAGAAATTAGCTACCTCAAGTTTAACTCCAAAAATTCCCAAATCTTGGCAGGACCTTACACATGTTAACGTGAGCTTCTAGTTTAAATTTCATGGTCATCGGAGTTATAGAACTCCGGTTATAGCATTTTTCGTCGGAAAAACCTAAATATTGAAATAGTCATAACTTGCTCATTTTAAGTCAGAATGAGCTCATTTTTGGACAGGAGGTACTTTATACCATATACTTTCATGTCCCAAAAGGCCAGAATTTTTCTCATAATTTAAGTGGCCGAAACAGCCCCTCTAAAATCATGGCAGCAACTTTTTCTATTTTTGCAGCTTTGCATTCCTTTGCTAAAATCAGTCCACACAAAAATCTACAACACCTTTTCCAGTAATTCCACTTGGATTAGTTAGGTAACTCATAGATCTAACTCTAGGACTTGACCACACTTAAAAATTCAAAATATAATAGGAGATATGGTCAATTGAATTTCATGTTACGTTTTTCACCAAAATCTGATTTTCAACTCTTTGTGATTTCTAAGAAACTTTCATGTTTTCACATACTAACCAACATAACTCATTATAACACTTAATAATACCACGTATACCCATGATTTTCATTAGTCCAATGCTTTTATTATGACTTTCATCATAATCCACGTAAACAGATCCTTTTAGTTGAAGAAATATTTGAGGGTTTAAGAAATGGGTTTTTGTACTGGGGTCAATACAAAATTTGATTTCACGCTCTATGTAGGCTAAGAAGTCTTCAAGAATACGCCAGGAAATTTATTAGTAATAGAAATATCATTCAAAACTCTGACTCTCATCCAAGACTTGGATAGTACATCACATTGATACCAACTGCGACTTCTATCCCTTAACCTAGATAGCACCTCACAATGATACCTATAAACTTGCCATCTTCATTCACGATGTTGCCTTACATGTAAAGTCCGGCTTCTGGCATTCCACACAAGGAAGTCAACAACGAAAGGTTCGGGGCTCTTTACTTATGGCTTGATATGACAATGATTAACTTTAGGGTTTGGTTACTTTGAATTCGTGTAACAGGGTTGTTATAAATATAAAAGCTAACAACCTTATGAAAAGCATGATGAGTAGCTAACCAATTGATTCCAAAAATCACATCAAAGGCAAATATTTTCAAAAAGATAAGATCGACAGGTAACGTGAAAATGTTTATTTGAATTAAACAAGATTTAAAAATAGTAGCGGTAACGAAGGCTCCTACTAACGAAGTTTCAACCAATAAGTCAAAGTTTAACTTCTTCGGAGTCAAATTCAAACGTTGAACACAACTAGGTGAAATAAAAGAGTGGGTAGAACTGGTATCTAACACGGTATAGACTTCGCAAGAGCTTATGATTAACTTACCCGTGATAATTTTATTCAGGTTCCTCGTCACGAGAGAAAAAAAACACTCTCTCTTAAACTACCGGCTTTGGTTTGTCTAGGACAGCCTTTGGTGCCTCCACCCTAGTTGAATTTGTCTTCGGTAAACGACAAAATTGAGCTAAGTGACCTTCTCTTCCACAATTATAACAAGCTTTGGACGGCATGGCGCAGTTCGGACTGATGTGTCCCTCTCCTCCGCATTTGAAGCATATAATAGGTGGTCCTTCTCCTTCCTTAACAACAGGTGCTGGTGCTGACGTCTTTCCATCATTGTTGAATCTCCTTTTCTTGAAATGTCCATTCTTATTATTTTGGCCCTGATTACCACCAAAGTGGTTACCATATCCGCCCGTTGATTCCCTCCATGATGTTGTCACCGCTCATGATGACTACTCGCCGGTATTATAATTTTGACGGCCACTCTCTTTTTAGTTGCGTTGACTCGTTATCGCGCTCCACTAATCGAGCCCTATTTACAACATCCTAATAAAACACACGCTTTATGAGAAATAAGATGTTGACGTATCTCCTGGCTTCAAACCTCTTAAAAACATTCGCGCCATTCTCTCTTCATTATCCACCAAGTGGGGCCGAAAACCGATATAACTCATAAATTTTGCTTTGTATTGCGACACGGCCATATTGTTTTGTTCCAACTTGATAAACTCCACCTCCTTCATGTGGCGAAATACTTTCGTGAAAGTATTTGTCGTTGAACACTCCTCCGAACTTCTCCCAAGATATCTTCAAGACAAAGAAGTTGAGTACGCTTTCTGATTCCCACCAAGAATCAGCTCTCCGCGCAGAATATAAAGGCGGCAAAGGAACCTTTTGCTCTCCGAGAGCATCCCAAGACATCAAATATCTTGGTAATCTGCTTTATCCATGCTTCCGCCAGAAGTGGTTTTGGCTCTCCCTTAAACTCCGGTGGTCCCAACTCCTTGAATTGTTTAGCGGTGACCGCCCGAGAGTTTTCCGTGTTTCCACCTACGTTTTGGACAGGAGTCACTTTCGCCTGATGTTGCATGAATTCTAAAAACCTTTTAAACGTACCGTCGTTCGTCAATTGATCAGTGTTGTTGTTTACAGGAGGATTATCGCCATCCTGTTGCACATTGTCCTGATTATTGATCTGTGGAGAATCAACAGTCTCCTGTGCTCCATTGCTATTCTCAACATTCTCGGATGCCATTTTCAAACACTGCCACAAAATAAGGGTTAATTGACATGCAACATATTATCACTATACTCTGACCGACCAATCAAATACCAAATAAACTTAGGTAGGTCATACTAGCGAAGGTATTCCCCATCTCTCCCCTCCTAGTACTATTCTCACATCTTAGCCGGATCATATCCTAAGCTCGATATACCAACCGTGACGCCCCCAAAATTAGGTATACGCCACCCATCTTGGGTCGCCACTTACATGGTACATAAATTCAAATACAACTTACTAACATAACTGCTGTGGTACAATACGACATAAATCGTGAGTTTGAATACAAATATTGTCTACCGGATATTATACAAACTCAAAAGGAGTCCTCATTACAACTATTATCACACTATTTCACGTAATAGTGAGGACTACTAATGCTATCCTCTGGACCATTACTCCGCTCCCAGACTCGTCCCGGCTATGTTCTCATTTCACGAAGAGAACAAAGAAAGAAAGGGTGAGCTCAACTAGCCTTGAAGAAATATTATGACTAAGATAATGCGAATAAATTATCATTAGCCTTCAACAATGTTAAAACGATAAAATACAATAGACAACCAGTTTAATCTGCAATGAATATGCAATCCATTAAAAGAGTCAAGAGAGAATAAAATCTACTATCTTTTAGGTTTTAAAAGGTTTTCATCAATTTTTTATCAATTTGAGACTCGACTTTTAATAAATAAACCACCACATCTAATCATCCCCGTACTACACGGTCAAGGATTTTCATCAAATTATCAATGGTCATGACTATACCGAATCACCCCTGGTCATAATCATACCAAAAACTATCCATCAACGCATTACAAAGCCACCGAGGACTTTTATCACATCATTTATAACAAGCCATGATTATACCGAATGATCCTCGGTCATAATCATACTAAGTTCATCTATGCACGTAAGCCAAAGATAACATAATATATCATGAGGACGATGACAATGACATAATAATTTAATAAAACAAGTTCAAGAATTATTTTATCCGAGAATTAAGTAACGTCCAAATTGTCAACAAGATATCTTTTTTTGTAGAGTAAAATTCAAGAATGATCGTAAGAATATTTCCATGAAAAGATATCGATGGATGAAACGCAAATATCAAGGATATTCTACTAATTTCATGGAGTATAGAAGTCAAAGTTTTAACCAACTGGGTATAATAAAGAATGGAATAACAAAAGAAATCACCACGCATGCGGTATTGCCAGATGTACAAAGTTATTCCAACAGAATAATAATAAGCGGAACCAAAGTCGTGAAATTCACAATCAAGTGATGATCCAATGTAATAATAAATGCTTAATAATAAACAATGGAACCGGTCCGTGTAAAACACACGCATGTGATATATTCAAATGTAATAATAAATGCGAATAATAAACAATGGAACTGTGTCCTGTAAAACACACGCATGTGATATTCCAATGTAATAATAAAGAATGGAATAATGTAAGAAGATCACCAAGTATAGGGGATTCCACAGATATCTGAGTTATTCCAATGAATAAATAAGGATGGAATAACATAAGGATTTCACCAAGTATAGGTATGCCGCATATATAGGTTATGTATAGGGTATACCACTTTTACAAAAGTTATTCCAATGTAATAATAATGAATGGAATAACAGAGGTTCTCTTCATGAATACAAACGAATAATATCCCTTACGGTACAACAAATAATACCCTCTTACCGTAAAAAGACACTTTGGATATCAAAGTAGTGAAGTACCGAATACTCTTCTTCTTTATCTCTATAGATTTTCTCTCTATAGCTTCTCTCTATAATTTCTCTCTCTGAGTTTCAAAGAAATTCGTAAGAAACTAATGAAGGAATGAGCTTCTATTTATAGGAAAATAGAATGCATAGTAATTAATTCATGAACGGTCCAGATTGATTTACTTTAATCTGACGGTCCATATTTAAAGAAAAATCTTTTAAATAAAATATAATATATTCTATTTATATAAAAACATTTTACTATGCAAACACTATGCAACACTATGCAAAACACTATGCAAAATACTATGCAACACTATGCATAATAAAATATAATATATTCTATTTATAGAATAACTTTAATAAAGTATTCTGTTTTATATAAAAAGATGTTTCTGTTTTATTACGTTAATAATACGAATAAAACAAAAACATCATTATCGCTATAATAATTCATATTATTAATCAACAATAATGGAATCAAACTGAGTGACTTCTCACATAAGCATCAATAATCAATACCGTGTGCTACTATGCAACCACACGTATTACTGTACTTTTACTACCGAGTAGTTCAACAGTATCAACGGTAAAACTTCCGTCGTTATTTCAATAAAATATTTTTGTCGTTTTCTCAATCCGAATAATAATTACATTAGGGGGTCCACCAATGATTGAGCCGTTGTCTTAATATTCCTCGCTAAACCTAATATTCCCCGAATTAATCGAATATAATATAACCACTTGCATACTTTGCAAAATTTATAAATACTACCCACAACTATAATATTATCTCAAATTCACACCATAATATTAAAAATTATTTCGACAAAATTTAAATCTTTATTGATAAAATCTGGGGTCTCACAAGTATAATAATGATAGCACAGTAAAAATAACTTGTTGATTGATTGAGTTTAAATTGATACATAATGGGACTCTAAAGGATAATGCTAGTTTGAATGAAACAATGACAAGTATAAGTAGTGATGACTAAAGTTAGACAAGAACCTAAGTTTGGGGGAATATTTGGGGTATATAAGCTATATAAAAAAAAGAAGAAAGAAAAAAAAAGAAAACAAAGAAAAAGATAAAAAAAAAAAGTATGAATACTTGTGGGTACGCTTGTCTAGTTTTGTGGCCTTTGTTACTTGAGTAAAAGTAAGCCAGGGGATTGTCTTTACACCTAGCGCCCTAAGGTCTTAATGGTCTGGGAGTCGTTGGTCGAAAGCTCATTAAGGTAGCATTGAAAAGCCTAAGGGAATAAGACATTGCATAGCTATGTGTATAAAAAATGAGAATAAAACGGGAAAAAGAGCAAAAAGCCCCCGTATATGAAAATAAAGCATAAGTATCCCATGTTGACCATCGATATTGGTAATTGTTTGATTTTAGTTGGATCTAGCTTATTTTTGGATTTCTTGAGTTTACACTGTATGATGCCTTCGAAGAGACTTGTTATGTATTAAATTTGATTTTATATCAGTTAGCATGGTTGTTGAGCACACACACGCACTATACCAGTAATAACAGTTAAGACTTGATGATTGACTAGGAAATTGTTGATTGGTTTTGATATGAAGTATTGTCGTGTTTGCTTGATTGCTCGAAGGCCGAGTGAAATAGATTTGATTCTATCAAATACTGCTAGATTCGTAGGTATATAGATTAGTTGCATTTCATTGCATTGCATTGCATTATGTTGTGTTTCTTGGGGACAAGCAACAGTTTAAGTTTGGGGGTATTTGATTATTTGATAAGTCAGGAAATTTATTAACAATAGAAATATCATTCAAATCTGACGTATTTTTATTTAAATCCGTGACATGGGCTAAGAAAGCTTGACATCTATTTTTTTAATAAATGAAAAGCTTTATGACTTGATATGATAGTGATTGATTTTAATTGTTTGGTTGCTTAAATTCGCATAATAGGTTGGTTAGGAATATGAAAGCTAACAACCTTACGAAAAAAATTGATTTTAGCATGATGAGTAGTTAACCAATCAATCCCTAAAATCACATCAAATGCAAGTATTTTCAAGAAAATAAGATCGACAGGTAACGTGCGGTTACCGATTTGAATCAAACAAGACTTATAAACTGTGGATGTAATGAAGGTTTCTCCCAACGGAGTTTTAACAGATAAGTCAAAGTCTAATTTCTCCGAAGTCAAATTCAGTATAGTCATGACCATTGATAATTTAATGAATATCCTTGGCCCGTAAAGCAGGGATGACTCGATGATGTGGTTTATTTATTAAAATTCGAGTCTCAAATGATAAAAATTGATGAAAACATTTTAAATCATAGAAGATAGTAGATATCATGCTCTACTTAACTCTTCTAATGGATTGCTTATTCCGCTGTAGTTAAACTTGATGTCTATTATATTTTATTAGTTTAACATTGTTGAAGACTAATGATAATTTATTCTGCATTATCTTAGTCATAATATTTCTTACTGGGCTAGTTGAGCTCACTCCTTTCTTTCACTGTTCTCTTCAGGTAATGAGAACATAGTTGGGACTAGTCGGGGAACGGAGTGACGGTCCAAATGATAGTATTAGTAGTCCTCACTATTCTGTTAAATAGTGTGATAATAAATGTATTGAGGACTCCTTTGAGTGTGGATATTGTCTAGATGACAATATTCTTATTAAAACTTTCAATTTATGTTTTGTCGTATTTTACACGACTGTTGTATAATTAGTTTGTATTTGTATTCAGTACCTTGTATCTGGCGACCCAAGATGGGTGATGTATACCTATTTTGGGGGCATCACAGTTGGTATCAAAGCTTAGGGATATGATCCCTGGCTGAGATGTGAGACAAGAACTAGGAGGGGTGAGACGGGGAATTCCTTCCCTAGTATGACCTACCTAAGTTTATTTGGTATTTAATTGGTCGGTCAGAGTATAGAGATAATATGTGATATGTGATATGTTTTGTAGCAGTATTTGAAAATGGCGTCCGAAAATATTGAGATATGCAATGAAGCACATGAGACCGTTGAGTCACCAATGATCAATGCCCAGGGTAATGTTCAAGAGGAAGACAATAATCCTCATGAAAACAATAACACCGATGAAATGGTGAACGATGGGATGTTCAGAGGCTTTATGCAATTCATGCAACATCAGGCGAGAGCGGCTCCTGTCCAAAATGCAGGTGGAAACACTGACAACTCTCGGACGGTCACCGCTAAGTAGTTCAAGGAGCCGGGACCACCGGAGTTTTTTGGAGAGCCAAACCACTTAAGGCGGAGACGTGGATAAAACAGATCAACAAGATATTTGATGTCTTAGGATGCTCTGAGGAGCAAAAGGTTCCCTTTGCCACCTTCATGTTGCGTGCAGAGGCAAATTATTGGTGTGAATTTGTAAAGTTTACTCAACTTGACGCATTAAAGATGTCTTGGGAAAAGTTCCAAGAATTGTTCAAGGACAAGTACTTTCCTGAAAGTATTCGTCATATGAAGGAGGTGGATTTCATCAAGCTTGAGTAAAACAATATGACCGTGGCTCAGTACGAAACTAAGTTTGCAGAGTTGTCTCGGTTTACGTCTCACTTGGTTGATAATGAGGAGAGAATGACGTGGATGTTTCTAAAAGGTTTGAAACCCGAGATACGTTAATACCTTATCTCTCATAAACTGTGTTTGTATTCAGATGTTGTGAATAGGGCTCCGTTATTGGAGCGTGATAATGAGTCAACCCAACCAAGAGAGAGCAGCCGACAAGTCGATAATACCAGTGGTAGCAGTCATTGAAGTGGTGACAACAAACGTGGAGGGAATCAACATGTCAGAAATGATAACCACTTCGGTGGTAATCATGGCCAAGATAATAGGAGTGGAAAGTTCAAGAAGAGAAGGTTCAGCAAAGATGGAAAGATATCAGCACTAGCACCCGCTGTTAAGGAAGGAGAACGACTGCCGGTCGTATGTTACAAATGTGGAAGGGAAGGACACATAAGTCCAAACTGCACGATGCAGTCCAAAGCATGTTATAATTGTGGAAAAGAAGGTCACCTAGCCCAATTTTATCGTGCACCAAAGTCAAGTGCAGCTGGGATGGAGGCATCTAAGGGTGTCCCAGACAAGACAAAACCGGTAGTTCAAGGGAGAGCGTTTGTCGTAACCTCCAAAAAATCGAGGAATACGAACGAGGTGATCACGGGTAAGCTAATCATAAACTCTAGCGAAGTTTATACTTTATTTGATACTGGTTCTACCCATTCCTTTATTTCTCCTACTTGCGCTCAACGTTTAAATTTTGATTCCGAAGAAATTAGACTTTGATTTATCTATTAAAACTTCGTTCGGAGAAACCTTCATTACATCCACGGTTTATAAGTCTTGTTTGATTCAAATCGGTAACCGCACGTTACCTGTCGATCTTATTTCTTTGAAAATACTTGCATTTGATGTGATTGTAGGGATTGATTGGTTAACTACTCATCATGCAAAAATTTATTATTTTCGTAAGGTTGTTAGCTTTCATATTCCTAACCAACCTATTATGCGAATTTAAGCAACCAAACCATTAAAATCCATCACTGTCATCTCAAGCCATAAAGCTATTCGTTTATTGAAAAATAGATGTCAAGCTTTCTTAGCTCATATCACGGATCTAAACAAAAATACGTCAGTTTTGAATGATATTTCTATTGTTAATGAATTTCCTGACGTATTCCTAGAAGAACTTCCTGGCCTGCCCCCAGAGCGTGAAATCGAATTTTTTATCGACCTTGAACCCGGTACAAAACCCATTTCCAAAGCCCCATATCGAATGGCTCCTATTGAACTTCAGGAGTTAAAAACCCAGCTGCAGGAATTGTTAGACATCAGTTTCATTCATCCTAGTACGTCTCCTTGGGGTGCTCCTATTCTATTCGTGAAGAAGAAAGATAGAAGTTTGCGACTTTGTATTGATTATCGGGAGTTGAATCATGTCACCATCAAAAATAGGTACCCGTTGCCTCGTATTGATGAACTGTTTGACCAGTTGCAAGGAGCCAAATTCTTTTCAAAGATTGATCTTCGTTCCAGATATCACCAATTGAAGATTAGAACCGATAACATTCCAAAGACGCTTTTTTTTAACTCTAGATGCGGGCATTATGAATTCCTAGTCATGTCTTTTGGATTGACTAATGCTCCTACTGCCTTCATGGATATGATGAACCGAGTATTCAAGGAATATTTGGATCACTTTGTGGTCGTCTTTATTGATGACATTCTCATATATTCCAAAAGCCGTGAAGATCATGAGCAACACTTGAGGCTGATACTCCAAAAGCTTCGTGAAAACAAGCTTTATGCCAAGTTGAAGAAATGCGAGTTCTGGCTTGAGGAAGTAGCATTCCTTGGGTACGTAGTATCAAGTCATGGAATATCTGTTGACCCAGCAAAGATTGATGTAATTCAAAGCTGGGAGCAACCTAAATCAGTAACCGAAGTACGTAGCTTTCTCGATTTAGCTAGTTATTATCAGAGATTCGTGGAAGGATTTTCTCAAATCACTACTCCATTAACTCAGCTGACTCGGAAAGATACAAAGTTTGGTTGGAGCGAAGAATGTGAGAAGTGTTTTCAAGAACTCAAGAGAAGACTCATTTTAACATATGTTTTGACAATATAATCTGGCTCGGAGGGATTTGTCATCTACAGTGATGTTTCAGGCAAAGGGCTAGGATGTGTTCTCATGCAACATGGGAAAGTCATAGCCTATGCCTCTCGGAAACTCAAAGAATATGAGAGGAATTATCCTACTCATGATCTAGAGTTGGTAGCTGTTGTCTTTACACTTAAAATTTGAAGGCATTACTTTTATTGGGAGAAAGTGGAGATCTTTTCGGATCATAAAAGCCTCAAATATTTCTTCACTCAAAAGGAACTCAACATGCGATAACGACGTTGGCTTGAACTGTTAAAAGATTATGATCATACCATCCAATACCATCCTGGAAAAGAAAACGTGGTAGCTGACGCATTGAGTAGAAGATCATATGCGGGTACGAGTGCGATATTATCAACGCAGAGGCCCATTTTGTATGACTTACAAAGGATGGAGATAGAGATAAAGACTCTAGGGACCCACGTGATGATGGAGAATATACGAGTAGAACCGACTTTAATCGATAAAGTTAAAGCTACTCAAGCTACAGACCTGGAGCTGATGCGTATGAGGAAGAAAGTGTAAGAAGGTGCTATGCCGGAAGCAATAATCGATGAAGAAGGAATACTTCGAGTCAACTCCAGACTTTGTGTTCCTAACGATTCTGATTTAAAGTATAAAATTATGATGGAGACGCACAACACATCGTTTGCAATCCATCCTGGGAGTACCAAAATATATCATGATCTTCGTCATAAATTTTTGGTGGAGCAATATGAAGAGAGAGATAACACTGTTTATCTCAAGGTGTCTAACTTGTCAACGAGTCAAGGCAGAGCATCAAGTTCCAAAAGGCCCATTGCAACCACTTGAAATTCCAAAATGGAAGTGGGAGCACATTACCATGGATTTCGTTACTGGTCTTCCCAAGGTTTTTCAAGGCATAGATGCAATTTGTCATTGTTGATAGATTGACCAAGTCTGCTCACTTCTTACCAATACGATAAACTTATACACTTGAACGTCTTACTCGTATGTACATAAACGAGATTATAAGACTGCATGGTATGCCAGTATCCATAGTTTCTGATCGAGACCCAAGATTCACTTCAAGATTTTGGGTTAGTTTGCAAAAAGCTATGGGCACGAATTTACGATTTAGTTCGGCATATCATCCTCAGACGGATGGACAATCAGAGAGGACTATTCAAACTCTTGAAGATTTATTATGACTCTGTGTCCTTGACTTCAAGGGAAGTTGGGAGAAGTTCTTACCGTTGGTGGAGTTTTCCTACAACAACAGCTATCAAGCAAGTATTGGCATGGCTCCATTCGAAGCGTTGTATGGAAGAAAGTGTCGCTTCTCCAAAGATCTTTGGGATGAGGTGGGTGAAGCAACGTTGTTGGGACCGGAGTTAGTACGTATGACTACAGAAAAGATTCAAACGATCCGACAACGTATAAAAACCTCACAAGATCGACAAAAGAGTTATACTGATCTTCATCAAAAGGACGTGGAATTCGATATTGGAGATCATGTGTTGTTACGTATTGCTCCATGGAAAGGAGTTACGAGATTTAGAAAGAGAGAAAGATCAATCCTCGATTCATTGGCCCATTTTTAATCCTCGATCGAGTAGGAACTGTGGTCTAAAGACTCGCTTTACCGTCAAGTATGTCTCGTGTTCATAACGTTTTTCATATATCCATGTTACGTAAATATGTGAAAGACCCGAACCACATTATTGAGTTAGAACCGGATGAAATAGCGGAAGATTTAACGTATGAAGAGATTCTTGTTCAAATCTTGGATAAGAAATAGCATATTCTACGCTCCAAGGTTATACCTCAAGTCAAGGTTTTGTGGAGAAACCACGATGTTGAGGAAATGACCTGGGAGTTAGAATCTAAAATAAAATCAAGGTATCCTTACCTCTTTGACATACCAGGTATGTACCCTAATTTCGAGAGCGAAATTTCATAAGAAGGGGAGGTTGTAAGACCCCAACTTTTATGAATAAAAATGAATTTTCAATAAATATCATTTTTGAATATTATGGAGTAAATATTATGCAAGTTGTTATATAATATTCGATTGGTTGGGGAATATTCGTTTTAATAGGGAATATTCGTACGAAGACACAATCATTGGTGGACCCCACAACAGAATTATTGTCGAATTGAGAAAACGACAATAATATTTTTATGAAAATAACGGCGGAAGTTTTACCATTAACTGTTGAACTACTGGGTAGTAAAAGTACAATAATACGGGTGGTTGCATAGTAGCACACGGTATTGATTATTAAGTCACTCAGTTTTGTTCAATTATTGCTACAGTAATTGCTGCATAGTATCTCACGTTATTTGATTCAATTATTGTCGATATTTTATATATTATTAAATCAATAATTGAGATAGTAAAGTTATTAATATTATTATTTGCAATATTAACGATGTCTAGAAGTTCTGCCAAGGAGAGGTTTGGTCACCTAATTGCGCGCTAATAGGGAGAAATCCTTATTGGAAAACCCCTTCTTTCCTAGGAACAACCTGAACGATTAATATCGTGAATTATAATAAAGGTGATAAGTTTTGTTTTATTATTATTATAAATGTAATAAAATAGAATTTTTTTATATAAAACAGAATACTTTTGTAAAGTTATTTATTTTATTAGGCTATAAATAGAATATATTATATTCTATTATGCATAGTGTTTTGCATAAGTACTGCATATAGTGTTTGTCTAGTAAAATCTTTTTATATAAAATAAAATATTATTATAAACTTATTTGTTTTATTAGACTATAAATAGAATATATTATATTCTATTATGCATAGTGTTTGCATAGTATTTGCATAGTAAAATCTTTTTATATAAAATGTAATACTTTTATAAAGTTATTTATTTTATTAGATTTTAAATAATATATATATATATATATATATATATTATTTTAAATAGAATATATTATATTTTATTGCATAGTATCCTTTCTATTTTCCTATAAATAGGATGCTTAGTTAGAATTGAAAACACATCAGAAGTTCAGAGAATTCTTCTTCTATAATCTTGAGCGTATTTCTTTAGAGTTTAAGAAAGCTTTGAGCGTAGTGCAAGTTTTCTTCAAGTATATCCCCGCCCTACCCGTCGGAGTACTCTTCTTTATAAGATAAGGGGTATTATTTCTTTCGTATTCATGAAGAGAACTTCTGTTATTCCATTCCTTATTATTCTGTTGGAATAACCTATATATGCGAAGTACCGCATACATGGTGAAATTCTTCTGTTATTCCATTTCTTATTATTCTGTTGGAATAACCTGTATATGCGAAGTACCGCATACATGGTGAAATTCTTCTGTTATTCCAATCTTTATTATTCTGTTGGAATATCCTGTCTGTGCGTATTACACATAACCTGGTTCCATTATTTATTATTCTGTTGGAATAACCTGTTTGTGCGGTCTATCGCATGCTTGGTGAAGTCTTTTGTTATTTCATTATTTATTATTCTGTTGGAATATCCTGTTTATGCGTTTACGCATGACCTGGTTCCATTATTTATTATTCTGTTGGAATATCCTGTATGTGCGTTTATGCATGACCTGGTTCCATTATTTATTATTCTGTTAGAATAACCTGTCTGTGCGGTCTATCGCATGCATGGTGAATTCTTCTATTATTTCAATCTTTATTATTCTGTTAACCTGTCTATGTGGATTACCATATGCTTGGTGAATGACCCTTCGTATTCATTTCTTATTAAATTGTGGAAATGATCTGTCTACGTGGATTACCGCATGGCAGGTGAAAATCCATTGCAGTTTCATATATTCTATGATACTCATTTGGTTAAAATTTTGGCTTCTATACTCCATGAAATTAGTGGAATATCCTTGATATTTGCGCTTCATCCAATATCTTTTCATGGAAATATTCTTCTGAGCATTCTTGATTTTTACTCCACAAAGCAGTATCATGTTAACAATTTGGACGTTATTGGTTCCTGAATAAATTAATTCTTGAACTTGTTTTATTGAATTATTATGTCATTGTCATCATCCTCATGCTTATATTATGATGAAAGTCATCTTTGGCTTATGTGCATAGATGGACTTGGTATGATTATGACCAGGGATTATTCGGTATAATCATGACCTGTAATGTTATAAATGATGTGGTAAAAGTCCTCGATGGCACATAGTGTATTGATTGACGCTTTTTGGTATGATTATGACCATAGATTATTCAAAGATAGTCATGACCATTGATAATTTAATGAATATCCTTGGCCCGTAAAAAAGCGTGGATGACTCGATGATGTGGTTTATTTATTAAACCGAGTCTCAAATGATAAAATTGATGAAAACATTTTAAATCATAGAAGATAGTAGATATCATGCTCTACTTGACTCTTCTAATGGATTTCTTATTCCGCTGTAGTTAAACTTGATGTCTATTGTATTTTATTAGTTTAACATTGTTGAAGACTAATGATAATTTATTCTGCATTATCTTAGTCATAATATTTCTTACTGGGCTAGTTGAGCTCACCCCTTTCTTTCACTATTCTCTTCAGGAAATGAGAACGTAGCCGGGACTAGTCGGGGAACGGAGTGACGGTCCAGATGATAGTATTAGTAGTCTTCACTATTCTGTTAAATTGTGTGACAATAAATTTATTGAGGACTCCTTTGAGTGTGGATATTGTCTAGATGACAGTATTCTTATTAAAACTTTTAATTTATGTTTTGTCGTATTTTACACGACTGTTGTATAATTAGTTTGTATTTGTATTTAGTACCTTGTATCTGGCGACCCAAGATGGGTGATGTATACCTATTTTGGGGGCATCACAGTTGGTATCAAAGCTTAGGGATATGATCCCTAGCTGAGATGTGAGACAAGAACTAGGAGGGGAGAGACGAGGAATTCATTCGCTAGTATGACCTACCTAAGTTTATTTGGTATTTAATTGGTCGGTCAGAGTATAGAGATAATATGTGATATGTTAATTAACCCTTGTTTTGTGGCAGTATTTGAAAATGGCATCCGAAAATGTTGAGATAAGCAATGAAGCACATGAGACCGTTGAGTCACCAATGATCAATGCCTAGGGTAATGTGCAACAGGAAGACAATAATCCTCATGAAAACAATAACACCGATGAAATGGTGAACGATGGGATGTTCAGAGACTTTATGCAATTCATGCAACATCAGGCGAGAGCGGCTCCTGTCCAAAATACAGGTGGAAACACTGACAACTCTAGGACGGTCACCGCTAAGTAGATCAAGGAGTTGGGACCACCGGAGTTTTTTGGAGAGCCAAAACCACTTAAGGCGGAGACGTGGATAAAGCAGATCAACAACATATTTGATGTCTTGGGATGCTCCGAGGAGAAAAAGGTTCCCTTTGCCACCTTTATGTTGTGTGACAATAAATGTATTGAGGACTCCTTTGAGTGTGGATATTGTCTAGATGAAAATATTCTTATTGAAACTTTCAATTTATGTTTTGTCGTATTTTACACGACTGTTATATAATTAGTTTGTATTTGTATTCAGTACCTTGTATCTAGCGACCCAAGATGGATGATGTATACCTATTTTGGGGCGCCACAATTAATCTGAGGTGACTCAACGGTCTCATGTGCTTTATTTCTTATCTCAACATTTTCGGATGCCATTTTCAAATACTGCCAAAAAACAAGGGTTAATTATCATATCACATATTATCCCTATACTCTGACCAACCAATTAAATACCAAATAAACTTAGGTAGGTCATACTAGCGAAGGAATTCCCCGTCTCTCCCCTTCTAGTTCTTGTCTCACATCTCAGCCAGGGATCATATCCCTAAGCTTTGATACCAACTGTGACGCCCCCAACATAGGTATATATAACCCATCTTGAGTCGCCAAATACATGGTACAGAATACAAATACAAACTTAATTATACAAACGTCGTTTAATATACGACAAAACATAGCTGAGAGTTTAAACAGGAATATTGCCTTCCAGACAATATCTACTCTCAAATAGAGTCTTCATTAAATTTATTGTCACACTATTTTATTGAATAGTGAGGACTACTATAACACCATCTCGGACCATCACACCATTCCCCGACTAGTTTCGGCTACGTTCTCATTTCCTGAAGAGAACAATGAAGGCAAAAGGGTGAGCTCAACTAGCCCAATAAGAAATATTATGACTAAGATAATGTAGGATAAATTATCATTAGCCTTCAACAATGTTAAACTGATAAAATACAGTAGACATCAAGTTTAACTATAGCGGAATAAGCAATCCATTAGAAGAGTCAAGTAGAGCATGATATCTACTATCTTCTATAATTTAAAATGTTTTCATCAATTTTTATCGCTGAGACTCAGCTTAATAAATAAACCACATCATCGAGTCATCCCTACACTACGGGCCAAGGATATTCATTAAATTATCAATGGTCATGTCTATACCGAATAATCCCTGGTCATAATCATACCAAAAACTATCCGTCAATACACTACAGGCCACTGAGGACTTTTACCATATCATTTATAACATTACAGGTCATGATTATACTGAATAATCCCTGGTCATAATCATACCAAGTCCATCTATGCACGTAAGCCAAAGATGACTTTTATCACAGTATAAGCATGAGGATGATGACAATGACATAATAATTCAATAAAACAAGTTCAAGAATAAATTTTAAAGATTTATAAGTTAATTTATCTTGAAATCAATTACGTCCAAATTGTAAACATGAAACTGCTTTGTGGAGTAAAATTCAAGAATGCTCAGAAGAATATTTCCATGAAAAGATACTAGATGAAGAGCAAATATCGAGGATATTCTACTAATTTCATGGAGTATAGAAGCCAAAACTTTAACCAACTGAGTATAATAGAATATTTGAAACTGCAAATGGATTTTTGCCCGTCATGCGGTAATCCATGTAGACAGATCATTTCCATAATTTAATAAGGAATGAATACGAAGGATCATTCACCATGCATGCAGGTAATCCACATGATACAGTTATTCCAATGTAATAATAAAGAATGGAATAATGTAAGAATTCACCAGTAATGCGATAGATCGCATGCATGTGTTATTCCCAATGTAATAATAAGGAATGGAACTAGGTCATGTGTATTCCGCATGCATGTGATATTCCAACGTAATAATAAAGAATGGAACCAGTCATGCGTAATCCGCATGCATGTGATGTTCCAACGAATAATAAAGAATGGAACTAGGTCATGCGTAATCCGCATGCATACAAGATGTTACAATGTAATAATAAAGAATGGAATAACAACCCAATTCACCAGTGCATGCGATAGATCGCACGATGCATGTTATTCCAATGTAATAATAAAGAATGGAATAACAAAAGAATTTCACCATGTATGTGGTACTTCAGATGTAGACAAAGTTATTCCAACATAATAATAAAGAATAGAATAACAACTCTTATGAGTATTGAAAGAAAATAACTCTCTTCATGAATACAAAAGAATAATACCCCTTACCTCAAAAGAAACTGGATACTGGAATAGTGAGGTAGCAGACTTCTCTTCTTCTTTCTCTCTATAATTTCTCTCTATAATAATTTCTCTATGGCTTTAGTGAATTGGTGAGAAATGAAGGAAGAATGAGCTTTTATTTATAGGAAAATATAGTTTCGATAATTGCACATTTTGGGGCTCAAAATATTACAATATAATACCTTCCTCTTTTTCTTCATTTTTAGTTTAGTCCTACAAGTATTATCAAACTTGCACCACCTCCCCTAATAGTAAATAATGTGAATCAATAGTTCAATCATGTGAATCAATAGTTATAATCATGTGAAAATACGAATTATAGTATAGTACCTCCATCTATACCTCCATTTTTAACTTAGTCATGCAAGTATTATCAATCTTGCACTAACTCCCCTAATAGTACAAGAATGTAAATCAATTGTACACACATGTGAACAAATAGTTATAATCATGTGAATTAATAGTAATTAATTGCTCATTTATCCGATTAATTACCCAACTGGTCAGTAAAACTTCCAGACATCAATTAATATCCAAATAAATGTCGATTTCCACTAACACTAATAATTCCAACACAATGGAACTATCAATTTCATTTTTAATCAACACGAACTTATTCATCCTTAATATTATAACTCACAATATTTAACAACTAGGTCGTTCCCAGGAAAGAGGGGGCTTTCCGATAAGGATTTCTCCTTATTGGCACACAATTAGATGACCAAACCTCTCCTTGACAGAACTTCTAGACATTGTAAATATTGCAATTTAGTAATATGAATAACTTTGTCGTCTCAATTATTGATTTAATAATATAACATATTATGCAAATGATACTGTGACAATAATTGAATCAATAACATGAGAGATATGATGCAGCAATTACTATAGCAATAATTGAATACAACTGAGTGACTTCTCACGTAAGCATCAATAATCAATACCGTGTGCTACTATGCAACCACGCCAGACATTCATTTACTTTACTACCGGGTAGTTCAACAGTTTAACGATAAAACTTCCGCCATTATTTTTTATAAAAAGATCATTCTGTCATTTTCTAACTACGATAATACTTCCGTTGTGGGGTCCACTAATGATTGTGCCGTCGTACGAATATTCCCTGTTAAAAGGAATATTTCCCGACCAATCGAATATTATATAACAACTTGCTTATTTTGCAAAATTTGTAAATATTACCCACAACTATAACATTATATTATATCCATACCATAATATTTAAAAATATATTTCGAGAGAAATTAATCTTTATTCATAAAAGTTGGGGTCTTACAAATACCGTGTGCTACTATGCAACCACGCGTATTACTGTACTTTTACTACCGGGTAGTTCAACAGTTTAACGATAAAACTTCCGCCATTATTTTTTATAAAAAGATCATTCTGTCGTTTTCTAACTACGATAATACTTCCGTTGTGGGGTGCACTAATGATTATGTCGTCGTACGAATATTCCCTGTTAAAAGGAATATTTCCCGACCAATCGAATATTATATTATAACTTGCTTACTTTGAAAAATTTATAAATATTACCCACAACTATAACATTATATCAAATCCACACCATAATATTCAAAAAAATATTTCGAGAAATTTAAATCTTTATTCATAAAATTTGAGGTCTCACAATCTCCCCTCCTTATGAAATTTTGCCCTCGAAATTTACGTACGTACCTGGTATTCCGAAGAGATGAGGATACCTTGACTTCATTTCAGATTCTAACTCTTGAGGTATAACCTTTGAGTGTTGAATACAATCCTTCTTATCCAAGATTTTAACACGTATCTCCTCATATGTTAAATCTTCTGTTATCTCGTCTAGTTCTAATTTAATAATGTGGTTCAGGACGTCCACATATTTACATAACATTGATACGTGAAAAATATTATGAACACGCGACATACTTAGCGATAAGGCGAGTATATAGGCCACAGTTCCTACTTGATCGAGGATTTCAAATAGGCTAATTAAATTGAGGGTTGAGATTTCTTCTCTTCATCGACTCTTGCTTCTAGAATAACGCCCTCTTGAACCTTCTTCTTCACATTCATCAGCTCTGAGTATGTAGCTTGAGCGGCTTTAACTTTATCGATTAAAGTCGATTCTAATCTTATATTTGTTATCTTCGCATGGGTCCCTAGAGTCTTGAACTCTATCTTCATCATTTGTAAGTTATACGAAATAGGTTTTTGTGTTAACAACATCGCACTCGTAAACGCATACGATCTTCTACTCAGCACTTCAGCTACCACGTTCTCTCTTCGACAATGATATTGAATGGTATGATCGTAATCTTCAACAGCTCGAGTCAACGTCTTTGGCGCATTATACGTTCATTTTGGTTGAAGAAATATTTAAGGGTTTTAGAAATGGGTTTTGTACTGGGGTCAATACAAAATTCGATTTCACGCTCTAGGGGTAGGCTAAGAAGTCTTCAAGAATACGTCAGGAAATTTATTAACAATAGAAATATAATTCAAAACTGTGACTCTCATCCAAGACTTGAATAACATGTCACATTGATACCTATCAACTTGCCATCGTCATTCACACCATCGCCTACGGAAAGTCTAGCTTCGATGCATCCCAAGACTTGGAAGTCACCAGCGAAAGGCTTGGGGCTCTTTACTTATGGCTTGATATGACAATGATTGACTTTAGTGGTTTGGTTGCTTGAATTCGCATAAAAGGTTGGTTAGGAATATGAAAGATAACAACCTTACGAAAAGCTTGATGAGTAGTTAACCAATCGATTCCTAAAATCACATCAAAGGCAAGTATTTTCAAAGAGATAAGATCAACAGGTAACGTGAAAGTGTCGATTTGAATCAAACAAGATTTATAAACAGTGGAGGTAACGAAGGTTTTTTGCTAAGTTTCAATCGATAAGTCAAAGTCTAACTTCTCTAGAGTTAAATTTAAACGTTGAGCGCAAGCAAGAGAGATAAAAGAATGAGTAGAACTGGTATCTAATAAGGTATAGACTTCGCAAGAATTTATAATTAACTAACCCGTGCTAACTTTGTTTGGGTCACTCCCTTTTTGAGAAGTCATGAAAAACGCTCTTCCTGAAACCACCGACTTTGTTTTGTCCGTATCTGCCTTTGGTGCCACCATCCCAGCTGGACTTGACTTTGGTGCACGACAAAATCGGGCTAGGTGACCTTCATTTCCATAATTGTAACATGCTTTGGACTACATCGTGCAGCTTGGACTGATGTGTCCCTCTCCTCCGCATTTGTAACATACGACCGGCGGTCGTTCTCCTTCCTTAACAGGTGCAGGTACTGCTGTCTTTCCATCATTGTTGAACCTTCTCTTCTTGAAATTTCCACTTCTATTATCTTGGCCATGATTACCACCGAAGTGGTTACCATTCTTGGCATGATAATTTCCTCCACGATGGTTCACTGTTCGATGGTCGTTGTTGCCGCCGGTATGATTATTATCGTGTTGCTGGTTATTACCTTTTGGTTGTGCTGACTCATTATCGCGCTCTAATAATTGAGCCATATTCACAATATCTGAATACAAACACAATTTATGAGAAATAAGGTATTGACGTATATCGGGTTTCAAACCTCTTAGAAATATTCGCGTCATTCGCTCCTCATTATCGACCAAATGGGATGCAAACCGGGATAACTTTCTTAAATTTAGCCTCGTATTGTGACACGGTTATATTGTTTAACTCAAGCTTGATGAACTCTACCTCCTTCATGTGATGAATACTTTTGGGAAAGTACTTGTCATTGAAAAGATCTTGGAACTTCTCCCAAGACATCTTGAGTGCGTCAGGCTGGGTACGTTTTATAGATTCCCACTAATGATCTGCCTCTTCATGCAACATAAAGGTGGCAAAGGGAACCTTTTGCTCCTCGGAGCATCCCAAGACATCAAATATCTTGGTGATCTGCTTTAACCATGTCTCCGCCTTAACTGGTTCTGGCTTTCCCAAAAACTCCGGTGGTCGCAGCTCCTTGAACTACTTAGCAATGACCAGCCGTGGGTTGCTATTGTTTCCACCTGCATTTCGAACAGGAGTCTCTCTCGCCTAATGTTGCATGAATTGCATAAAGCCTCTGAATATCCCATCGTTCATCATCTGATCAGTGTTGTTGTTTACCTGAGGATTATTGTCTTCCTGTTGCACATTATCCTGGCTATTGATCGTTGGTGACTCAACGGTCTCATGTGCTTAATTGGTGATCTCAACATTTTTAGATGCCATTTTTAAACACTATCACAAAACAAGGGTTAATTAAAATATCACATATTATCTCTATACTCTGACCAACCAATTAAATACCAAATAAACTTAGGTAGGTCATACTAGCGAAGGAATTCCCCGTCTCTCCCCTCCTAGTTCTTGTCTCACATCTCAGCCACGGATCATATCCCTAAGCTCTGATACCAACTGTGATGCCCCCAAAATAGGTATACATCACCCATCTTGGGTCGCCAGATATATGGTACAAAATTCAAATACAACTTAATAATACAACAGTCGTGTAAAATACGACATAACATAATCTAAGAGTTTAAATAAGAATATTGTCATCTAGACAATATCCACACTCAATGGAGTCCTCATTACATTTATTATCACACTATTTTACAGAATAGTGATGACTACTAAAACAACCATCTGGACCGCCAATCTGTTTCCCGACCAGTCCTAGCTATATTCTCATTTCCTTAAGAGAATAATGAAAGAATAGGGTGAGCTCAACTAGCCTAGTAAGAAATATTATGACTAAGATAATGCAGAATAAATTATCCTTAGCCTTCAATAGTATAACAACTGATAGAATACAATAGACAGCAAGTTTTAGATTAACAACTCCAGCGGAATAAGCAATCCATTAGAAGAGCCAAGTAGAGCATAAAATCTACTATCTTCTATGATTTAAAAAGTTTTTCATCAACTTTATCACGAGACTCGACAATAAATAAAATTGAATCATCCCTGCACCACGGCCAAGGATATTCATGTAATCATCAATAGTCATGATTAAACCAAATAATCCCTGGTCATAATCATACCAACAACTGTCCATCAATGAACTACAAGCCAATGAGGACTTTTACCACATCATTCGTCACATTACGGTCATGATTATACCAAATAATCCCTGGTCATAATCATACCACGTCCATCTATGCACGTAAGCCAAAGATGACTTTCATCAAAATATAAGCATGAGGATGATGACAATGACATAATAATTCAATAAAACAAGTTCAAGGATAAATTTTAAAGATTTATAATTTAATTTATCCAGAAATCAATAACGTACAAATTGTCAACATGATACTGCTTTGTAGAGTAAAATTCAATAATAATATTAATGTACCAAAAATAATTTGGACAGAAAAGAAATATATTTTTCAAGTGAATAGTACCCCGCGAATAATACTTCGGGAATAGTACCCCGTGAATAGTACCCCGACACAAAAAGTGTCCTGAATACCCGAGTGAATGATACTAGAGTGAATAGTAATCGGGTGAATAGTAACCCATGAATAGTAACTCGTGAATAGTACTTTGGCATAAAAAGTACCCTGAATACCCGAGTGAATAATATCAGAGTGAATAGTAACCCGTGAATAGTAACTCAGAAAAAAAATACCATAGAAAATGATATTCCATGACGAGTACAAAAGAAATGATATCTCAGACGAATATAGTAGAATATATGAAACTGCAAATGGATTTTCACCCGCTATGCGATAATCCACGTAGACAGATCATTTCCATAATTTAATAAGGAATGAATACGCAGGATCGTTCACCATGCATGCGGTAGTTCACACAGACAGGTTATCCCAACAGAATAATAAAGAATGGAACCAGGTCATGCGTAATCCGCACAGACAGGATATTCCAATAGAATAATAAAGAATGGAACCAGGTCATGCGTAATCCGTACAGACAGGATATTCTAACAGAATAATAAAGAATGGAATAACAACAGAATTCACTAGGCATGCGATAGATCACATGCAGACGAGTTATTCCAATGTAATAATAAAGAATGGAATAACAGAAGAATTTCACCATGTATGCGGTACTTCGAATAGACAGATTATTCTAACATAATACTAAAGAATGGAATAACAACCCTTATGAGTATTGAAAGAAAATAACTCTCTTCATGAATACGAAAGAATAATAGCCCTTACAATAATAATAATAATATCCCTTACTTCAGAAGAAGACTGGATACTGGAATAGTGAAGTAGCAGACTTTGCTTCTTCTTTCTCTCTATAGCTTCTCTCTCTATAATTTCTCTATAATAATTGCTCTTGTGAGACTTAGTGAATTGGTGAAAAATAATGAAGGAATGAGGTTCTATTTATAGGAAAATATAGTTTCCATAATTGCACATTTTGGGGCTCAAAATATTACAGTATAATACCCTCATCTTTTCATTCATTTTTAATTTAGTCATGCAAGTATTATCAAACTTGCACCACCTCTCCTAATAGTAAATCATGTGAATCAATAGTAAATCATGTGACTCAATAGTTCTAAACATATGAAAAATTAATTATAGTATAGTACCTTCATCTATACCTCCATTTTTAACTTAATCATGCAAGTATTATCAAACTTGCACCAATTCCCCTAATAGTAAATCATGTGAATCAATAGTACACACATGTGAACACATAGTTATAAGCATGTGAATTATTAGCAATTAATTGCTCATTTATCCGATTAATTACCTGATTGGTCAATATAACCTCCAGACATCAATTATTATCGAAATAAATGTCGATTTTCACTAACACTAATAATTACAACACAATGGAACTATCAATTTCATCTTTAATCAACACGAATTTATTTATCATTAATATTATAATTCAAAATATTTAACAACCAGGTCGTTCCTAGGAAAGAGAGGGCTTTCCGATAAGGATTTCTCCTTATTAGCGCGTAATTAGGTGACCAAACCTCTCCTTGACAGAACTTCTAGACATTGTCAATATTGTAAATAATAATGTGAATAACTTTGTCATCTCAATTATTGATTTATTAATATAACATATTATGCAGATGATACTGTGACAATAATTGAATCAATAATATTAGAGATATGATGCAACAATTACTGTAGCATTAATTGAGTATAACTGAGTGACTTCTCACATAAGCATCAATAATCAATACCGTGTGCTACTATTCAACCACGCGTATTACTGTACTTTTACTACCGGGTAATTCAACAGTTTTAACGATAACACTTTCGTCGTTATTTTTATAAAATGATAATTGTGACGCCCCCAAAATAGGTATACATCACTCATTCTGAGTTGTCAATACATGGTACAGAAACAACTACAACTTTATTATTACAACAGTAAAACTGTGAGTTTAAATACAAATATTATCTTCTAGACAATATCTATACTCAAATAAATCCTCATTACATTTATTGATACATTATTTTACAAAAATGGTGAGGACTACTAAACAACTCTCTCTAGAACCTTCATTCCATACCCCAGACTTGCATACTCGCTATATTCTCGCCTCCCGAGAGAAAAATGGAACAAAAAGGAAAAGGGTGAGCTCAACTAGCTCAAGAAAAGAATAATATTATGACTAAGATAATATACAACAAATTACCGTTAGTCTTCAACAAGGAAAAATCTAATAGAATACAATAGACAACAAATTTTAAATCAATATTCGCAGTGAAATAATAATTCATTAGAAGAGTTAAATAGAGAATGCAAACTACTATCTTCCATGTATGAATTTAAAAGTTCATCGCTCATCTTTTATCCCTATAACATCAATCAATATATATCTCGAATCACATATTCATCTTTGCACTACAGCCAGATATTCATCATTAATCATGTTCATCTAAACACTGCTCATCTTTGCACTACAGACAAAGATATTCTTCGAAATCATTCATCTTTCCACTACAAAGCCAAAGATATTCCACAATATCATCATTTAAGACCAAGATGATGAAAAATATTTTTAAAGAAACGAATCCAAAGAAACAAAATGACAAGGATTAAGGATTAAGGATTCGTACTTTGTTTTATTCACGTCCAAAAATACCTCAAAAATAATCACAAGGTGTAAAATTCAAGAATGATCAAAACATGGATACAATCAAAGCTAGTATCCGTAATAGATATTTTGGACGAAAAGAAAATTTTCATTTTTCGATGAATAGTGCCAGATTCGTAAATAGTGTCAGATATCGTGAATAAAGGTCTGATATCGTGAATAGTAACTCCGACACCAAAAGTTCCAAATTTGATAAAACTTCAGATCAATATTTCAAAGATAATGATATTGAAGAAATAATATCATTACAAAAAAAAATATCCCTTACCTCAAAAGATCAAGACTTAAATTAAAACACCTGATATAAGCTATGACTTGAACTTGCACCAGAGTAGCAATACTCAAACAATACTCAAAATACTCACAAGAATACACTCGATAATATAGAGAGAAAACTTCAGCTTTACGGTGTGATTTTCAATTCTAACCTAAGCACCCTATTTATAGGAAATCGCTTAGAACACCAAAGCGTAAAATTTAATAAATTAATAATATAATTATATAAATTTCCTACACATGCCTAGAATCTGATTTCACCATCAAACACATGCCACATTCTAGAAAAAGTAAGAAAAATGTTTTTCTAATTTAAAATAATTTAAACTTCCAAAAATCAATTATTTTTGAGGTTCTAACTTCAATAATTCATAATAAATAGCCCTTTCATCGTAAAATTCGAATCGCAAGTTTTTATAGGAAATTCAATTCTCTACAACTTTACGTAAGAAAGTTTTTCCAAATTCCAAATAGAAATTGACCAAAAATCCACAAACCAAGCGATTTTACGTGCTATAATCAAATTTCACCAATAAATGGGGTCCACCGACATGTTTAACATGTTTTAAACATTTATTGCAACAAAAATACTCTTCCTCAGTATACTCATATATCCCATATTCGTTGTAAAAATATCACCATTATTATATTATTAAAATATAATAATATATTTAAATGAATTATTTTATCGTAAAAAGATAAAATTTCAATTTTCAACAATTGTCACATTAAAAATTTTCTCCATCTATATCCACATAAAATTAATATTTTCCTCATCATATGAATCAATAATTAATTATTCACAAATAATATTACAGACTCACAATATTGACAACCGTAGTTCCTCCGTGAAGAGGGGCTTTCCAATAAGAATTTCTCCTTATCTTGTGCGCAATTATTAGGTGACCAAACCTCTCCTTAGATGTAACTTTCTAGACATTGCCAATAATTTTATCTAATAATATTATTCAGATAATATGAATTATTGCTTCGATAATGAAAAATATTGTGTAATGACAATTATCAAACAACAACAATATAAAATATCAACGCAGAATTATTAACTCAATAAAATAATTGAATAAGTAATTACCGTAACCATTATTGAGTAGTGCCTTTACGTAAGAATCAATAATTGGTGCAATACCGGTGCTGCCATCGTGTTTTAACCACCGGGATTTTAACAAGATTAATTCAGAATAACTACGCCATTATTTTTAAATAACTTATATTTGTCGCTTTCTTCATCCAATCGCTTTCAAGTTATGGGGCCCACACATGGTCGCTACTGGCAGTCAGCATTTAATATTCCCCGACAAAGATTTAATATTCCATTTACCAAACGAATATTCCTCGACAACAATGAATATTTTATAACCACTTGCTTATTTTGAAATATTTGCGTATTTTACCCTAACTATCCACATTAATCAAATCAACTCTTACTATTTCAAAATAATAAATAGAGAAAATTAAATTTCATTAATAATAAGTTGGGGTCTTAAAACCTCCCCTCCTTATGAAATTTCGTCCTCGAAATTGACGTGACGATACACTGTGTTTCAAAAGGTGAGGATACCTCGCTTTCATTTCCGCTTTCCAATTCCTGTGTCATTTCCTCTATAGCATGATTCCTCCACGTAACTTTAACTTGTGGTATGACCTTTGCGTGTAGGACATGCTCCTTCCTATCCAAGATCTTAACAGTACCTCCTCATACGTTAAGTCTTCTATTATTTCGTCCGGTTCTAACTCTATAACGTGGTTCGGTCTTTCACATATTTACGAAAGTATGAGTATATGTGAAACACATTATGAACACGAGACATACTTGAGGTAACGCAAGTCTATAGGCTACATTTCCTACTTCAACAAGAATTTGAAATGGACCAATAAATCGTGGATTGAGCTTTCCTCTCTTTCCAAATCTTGTAACTCCCTTCCATGGAGCAACTCGCATGCAATCAATACATGATCCCCTACACTAAATTCCACGTCCTTTCGATGAAGATCCGCATAACTCTTTTGTCGATCTTGTGTCGCTTTGTATACGTTGTCGAATCATTTGAATCTTTTCGGTAGTCATACGTACTTAACTCGGTCCCAACAATGTTGCTTCACCCACCTCATCCCAACATATTGAGAACGACATTTTCGTCCCATATAATGCTTCAATGGAGCCACACCTATACTTGCCGATAACTGCTTGTTGTAGGAGAATTCCACCAATGGTAAATACTTATCCCAACCGCCTTGAAGTCTAGGACACAGAGTCTTAATAGATCTTCAAGAGTTTGAATAGTCCTCTCTCGATTGTCCGTCCGCTTGGGGATGGTATGCAATCCCAATCGTAAACTCCGCGCCCATAGCTTTTTGCAAGCTAACCCAAAATCTTGAAGTGAATCTTGGGTCACGATCCGAAACTATGGATACTTGGCATGCCATGCAACCTCACAATCTCATTTACGTACATATACTAGCAAGACGCTCAAGGAATAAGTCTCCGATCGGCAAGAAATGAGCGGACTTGGTTAATCTATCAACAATAACCCAAATAGCATTGATGCCTTGAGAAACCGTAGGAAGACCCGTGAATCGAAATCCATGGTAATGTGTTCCCACTTCCATTTCGAATCTCAAGTGGTTGCAACGGACCCTTAGGTACCGGATGCTCCGCCTTTACACGTTGACAAGTTAAACACATCGAGATAAACTTTGCAATCTCTCTCTTCATATTGTTCCACCAAAATGTATGTCAAGATCACGATACATTTTAGTACTTCCAGATGGATTGCAAATGGTGTATTGTGTGCCTCCATCATAATCTTGTACTTCAAATTAGAGTCATTAGGAACACAAAGTCTAGAGTGCACTCAAGTATTCCTTCTTCATCAATTCTCGCTCCTAAATAGCTCCTTCTTGTACTTTCTTCTTCATACGCATCATCTCCTGCCCATGGTGGCTTGAGCAACCTTAACTTTTTCTATTAAAGTTGGCTCTATACGATACTTGACATCATCGCACTCATTCCCGCATATGATCTTCTACTCAACGCGTCACCTACCACGCTCGCTTTTCCGTGATGGTATTGAATAGTGTGGTCGTAGTCTTTCAATAGCTCGAGCCAACGTCACGCCGCATGTTGAGTTCTTTTGGAGTGAAGAAATATTTAAGGCTTTTATGGTCCGAATATATCTCCACTTTCTCCCCATATAGATAGTGCCTCCATATTTTTAGCGCTGAACGATCACCGCTAACTCTAGATCATGAGTAGGATAATTCCTCTCATACTCTTTTTTAAGTTGTCGTGAGGCATAGGCTATGACTTTCCCACATTGCATGAAAACACATCCTAACCCTTTGCCCAAGCATCGTCAGAGATAACAAATCCATCCGAACTAGATGGTATTGTTAGAACAGTGCCAAAATAAGTCTCCTCTTAAGCTCTTGAAAACTCTTCTCGCATTCTTCGCTCCAAACGAATTTCAGTATCCTTTCGAAAGTTAGTCGAAGTTAATGGAGTAGCGATTCGAGAAAACCCTTCCACGAATCTCCGATAATAACCAAATAAGCCCAAAAAAGCTACGTGCTTCTTGGCCACCAACTTGGTTGCTCCCATCTTTGTATTGCTTCAATCTTCACGGATCAACAGATACTCCATGTTTCGACACCACGCGCCCAAGAAATGCTACTTCCTCAAGCCGTAACTCGTATTTCTTCAATTTGGCATATAGTTTGTTTTCACGAAGCCTTTGGAGTACCAAATTTTCAAATGGTGCTCATGATCTTCACGACTTTTGGAATATATAAGGATGTCATCAATAAAGACAACAACAAAAATCGATCCAAATATTCCTTAAATACTCGGCTCATCATATCCATGAAAGTCATAGAGCATTAGTCACCCAAAAGACATGACTAAGAATTCATAATGCCCATACCGAAGTTCTCGAAGGCGCCTTTGAATATCCTCGATTCCTAATCTTCACCGATGATATCCGTAATCTAAGATCGATTTTTGAAAAGAATTGTGCCCTTCTCAGAATCGGGTCAAACAAGTCATCAATACGAGGTAGAGGATATCTATTCTTGATGGTGACATGGTTCAATTCCCGATAGTCAATACAAAGTCGCATACTCCCGCTTTTCTTCTTCTTTACGAATAAAAAAAGAGAGCACCCCAAGGAGATATACTAGGGGCGAATGAAACCGATGTCCAACAATTCCTCAGTAGTTGAACCTTTAACTCCTGAAGTTCAATAGAGCCATTCGATATGAGGTTTTAGAAATGGGCTTTGTACCAAAGTTCAAGATCAATAAAGAATTCAACTTCACGCTCGGGGTGTAGACCGGAAGTTCTTCGAAATACGTCGGGAATGTCAATAACAACAGAATATTATTCAAATTTGACGTGTCTTTATTCAAATCCATAACATGGGCAAAGAAAGCTTGACATCCGCTTTTTCAATAAACGAATAGCTTTATGATTAGATATGATGGTGATTGATTTTAATGGTTTAGTTGCTTTAATTACATAACAAAGTTGGTTAGGAATATGAAAACTAACAACCTTACGAAAACAATCAATTTTGGCATGATGAGTAGTTAACCAATCAATCCCTAAAATCACATCAAAAGCAAGTATCTTTAAAGAGATAAGGTCAATGTAAGGTGATGGTGCCAACTTGAATCAAACAAGATTTATAAATGAGTGGATGTGATGAAAGTTTCTCCTAACTGAGTTTCCACAGATAGGTCAAAGTCTAATTTCTCCTGAGTCAAGTTTAAACGCTGAGCACATGCAGAGAGATAAATGAATGGGTAGCACCCAGTATCAAGTAAGGTATAAACTTCGCAAGAATTTATAAATAGCTTACCCGTGATCACCTCGTTTGGGTTCCTCGCATTATGACCACCACAACAAACGCTTCTTCCTAATCATTGACTTTGACTTTTCTCGGGATATCTTTTGAATCACCGTCCCCATTGAACTAGGTTTCGCTCATCGCATAATCTCGAAGCGATATGTCCTTCCTTTCCACAATTATAGCATACCTTGATCTGTTGTAGGCGCTTTGGATCGATATGTCCTCTTTTTCGCATTTGTAGTAGTATATGACCGGTGGTCGCTTCTCCTCCCTTAGAACCGATTCTTTGTCGGACTTTGTCGTCTTTACATGGTCGTTGTTAAATCTCCTCTTTTAAAATCTCCTCCCCGACTCGCTTCTTCTATTTTCATGGCCATGATTACCACCGTAGTGGTTACCATTTTGTCCGTCTGTTTCTTTCTTCACCGGTTATCATTATTCTGCTTGATCGCTATCTCCGTACGATCCTCGGTTGTGGTCCCTCAACGACCGTACTCGTTATCTCGCTTCTAATAATTGAGCCCTATTTACAACATCTCTAATAGAGAGAAAATTTATGAGAAATGAGATACCGACGTATGCCGGGTTTCAAACCTCTAAGAAACATCCACGTCATACGCTCCTCATTCTCCACCAAATGAGGTGCAAACTCGATAACTCGCAAACTTTGCCTCGTCATCGAGACACCGCCATGTTGTTTTGCTCCGGTCTAATAAACTCCACTTCCTTCATATGACGAACACTTTCGTGAAAGTATTTGTCATTAAATAGTTTCAAACGCCTCCCAAGACATGCCGAGTGTGTGGTGGATGGGTACGCTTCACGACTCCCACCAATGAGTCCGCCTTCGCCACGGAACATAAAGGTGGCGAATGGAACCTTCGTTCCTCCGTGCATCCCAAGACATCGAATATCTTGGTAATTTGCTTGACCCATGTTTTCGCCATGATCGGATCCGGCTTTCCTTTAAATTCGTGGTCCCAACACTTTGAATCGCTTGGTCGTGATAACCCGTGAATTGCTATCATTTCCTCCTCGTATTTTGAACACGAGTCTCCTCGTCTGATTTTGCATGAATCGCAAAAGTTTCTAAACATCCCTCTTTCATCATCTCGCTTTCAAGGTGTGTTGTTCACAGGAGGAACATTGCCAACTGTTGCACGCTCTCCTCGTTGGTGAGTACAGGCCTCCACGGCCTCATTTTCATTGCTAATATTCTCACGACATTCTCAAATACTTGCCATAAAATAAGGGTTAATTAAGGAAATCAATATATCACATAATATCCTTATATACTTGACCAACTAAAAATAAGCTTAGGTAGGACACACTAGCGAAGGATTTACTCGCCTCCCTCCTAGTTCTATTCCCCATCTCCGCCAGAGATCATATCCCTAAGCTCGATACCAACCGTGGCGCCCCCAAAATAGGTATACATCACCCATTCCGAGTTGTCAATACATGGTACGTAAATAACTACAACTTTATTATTACAACAAGAAAAGCTGTGAGTTTAAATACAAATATTATCTTCTGCACAATATCTATACTCAAATAAATCCTCATTACATTTATTGATACATTATTTTACAAAAATGGTGAGGACTACTAAACAACTCTCTCTAGAACCTTCATTCCATACCCCGACTGCATACTCTCGCTATATTCTCACCTCCCCGAGAAAAATGGAACAAAAGGAAAAGGGTGAGCTCAACTAGCTCAAGAAAGAATATTATGACTAAGATAATATACAACAAATTACCGTTAGTCTTCAACAGGGAAAAATCTAATAGAATACAATAGACAACAAATTTTAAATCAATATTCGCAATGAAATAATAATTCATTAGAAGAGTTAAGTAGAGAATGCAAACTACTATCTTCCATGTATGAATTTAAAAGTTCATCATCTATCTTTTATCCCCAGTAACATCAATCAATATATATCTCGAATCACATATTCATCTTTGCACTACGTGCCAAAGATATTCATCACCGGGTCATGTTCATCTAAACACACTGCTCATCTTTGCACTACAAAGCCAAAGATATTCTTCAGAAATCATTCATCTTTGCACTACAGCCAAAGATATTCCACAATATCATCATTTAAGACCTAAGATGATGAAAATATTTTAAAGAAACGAATCCAAAGGAAACAAAATGACAAGGATTAAGGATTAAGGATTCGTACTTTGTTTTATTCACGTCCAAAAATACCTCAAAAATAATCATAGTGGTGTAAAAATTCAAGAATGATCAAAACATGGATACAATCAAAGCTAGTATCCGTAATAGATATTTTGGACGAAAAGAAAAATTTTCATTTTTCATGAATAGTCTTAGATTCGTAATAAGTGTCAGATACGTGAATAAAGCCATATACGTGAATAGTAACTCCGACACCAAAAGTTCCAAATTTGATAAAAACTTCAGATCAATATTTCAAAGATAATGATATTGAAGAAATAATATCATTACGAAAAAAAATAATATCCCTTACCTCGAAAGATCAAGATTTCTAAATTTGAAACACTTGAATATAAGCTATGACTTGAACTTGCATAGTATAGCAATACTCAAACTATACTCAAAATACTCACAAGAATACGCCTCGATAATATAGAGAGAGAAAACTTGAGCTTAAATTGTGATTTTCAATTCTAACCTAAGCACCCTATTTATAGAAATTGCTTAGAACACCAAAGCGTAAAAAATTTTAATAAATTAATAATATAATTATATAAATTTCCTACACATGCCTAGAATCTGATTTCAGCCATCAAACACATGCCACATTCTAGAAAAAGTAAGAAAAACGTTTTTCTAATTTAAAATAATTTAAACTTCCAAAATCAATTATTTTGAGGTTCGAACTTCAATAATTCATAATAAATAGCCCTTTCATCAGAAAATTCAATCTCATGAGTTCTTATAGGAAATTCAATTCTCTACAACTTTACAGAAGAAAGTTTTTCCAAATTCCAAATACAAATTGACCGAAATCCACAAACCAAGGCGATTTTACAAAGTTATAATCAAATTTCAAATAATAAATGGGGTCCACCGACATGTTTAACATGTTTTAAACATTTATTGCAACAAAAATACTTCTTCTTCCTCGTATACTCATATATCCCATATTCGTTATAAAAATATCACCATTATTATATTATTAAAATATAATAATATATTTAAATGAATTATTTTATCGTAAAAGATAAAATTTCAATTTTCAACAATTGTCACATTAAAATTTTCTCCATCTATATCCACATAAAATTAATATTTTCCTCATCATATGAATCAATAATTAATTATTCACAAATAATATTACAGACTCACAATATTGACAACCGTGTAGTTCCTGTGAAAGAGGGGCTTTCCAATAAGAATTTCTCCTCATCGCCAATTGATTAGGTGACCAAACCTCTCCTTAGATGTAACTTTCTAGACATTGCCAATAATGTTATCTAATAATATTATTCGATAATATGAATTATTGCTTCGATAATGAAAAATATTGTGTAATGACAATTATCAAAACAACAAAGAATATAAAATATCAACGCAAAGAATTATTAACTCAATAAAATACTTGAATAAAGAATTACTGTAACCATTATCGAGTAGTGCCTTCACGTAAGAATCAATAATTGGTGCAATACCGTGTATATATCTTGTGTTTTAACCACCGAGGATTTTAACAAAGATAATTGGTAATAACTACGCCATTATTTTTAAACAACTTATATTTGTCGCTTTCTTCATCCAATCGCTTCACATGGGGCCCACACACATGGTCGCTACTTGTTCGCATTTAATATTCCCCGACAAATTTAATATTCCACGCACCAAACGAATATTCCTCGACAACAATGAATATTTTATAACCACTTGCTTATTTTGAAATATTTGCGTATTTTACCCCTAACTATCCACATTAATCAAATCAACCCTTACTATTTTAAAATAATAAATAGAGAAAATTAAATTTCATTAATAATAAGTTGGGGTCTTACAACAATTCTGTCATTTTTTAACTACGACAATACTTCCGTTGTGGGGTCCACTAATGATTGTGTCGTCGTACGAATATTCCCTATTAAAACTAATATTCCCCGACCAATCGAATATTATATAACAACTTGCTTACTTTACAAATTTTATAAATATTACCCACAACTATAACATTATATCAAATCCACACCATAATGTTCAAAAAAATATTTTGAGAAATTTAAATCTTTATTCATAAAATTTGGGGTCTCACAAGTTGGGCGTCTGTGCCCCATTTCCCTGTATTTTTAGCTGTACAAAGATGATGTATTAGATGATGATGTACTTAGGAATGTATGTACTATTTTCCATTCCTTACATCATATTGCCATCTATTGTTTATCATGCGTGTATTATGTTATGCATATGTATGTCCAGAGATATTTAGCATTGACCCCTGGATGGTCTTATGATATGGCCCACACAAATGTCTTCTTCGACAGTTAGCTGCGTTGATCATACCCCACCAGTATTGGTAGTCTCTCATCTGAGGTTATGGTATGATAATTTTTCACCTCCAGACAGGGTGACCGTAAATCAGCTATTACAACATTCCATGACCCTCCTGATGTTCCAGGTTCCTATGGGCTTTTTTAGATGGTATGCTGGAGCATTGGGTACCGGAGAGGCAGGTTTTATGGTCTGGGACCCAGGAGTTGACTCCCACCTTAAAGGAGTATGCGCGGTTAACTGTACTGCCACTGGATAGACCTTACGCTCGGATGGCTATCGGTGATATGAGCCGAAAGTTTATGACCCTCACCGGGCTGAAGCATAGAGTAGTACAGTATGAGATTACATCCGGCCATGTGGTGTCCCAGCATTTTCTGATAGACATATTTGGCTCAGTGGACAGTTATGCTCGATACTCCGGGGATTTCACCACGTCGGAGGATTAGTGGTGTACGGCCAGAGTAGACGTACTCATGATGTGTATAGTGGCTTATGTGTACATACCACTGTATATGGATGAGCTGGACATCGGTGTTGTCATGACAGTGAGAGCTCTCAGGGAGGTTCATACCATTGTGCCGATGATTGTGATAGAAACATTGAGATCCGCCATGTATTGTCATACCTATCATGCAGGGGTATTCATAGGCAGCTTGGTCATGTTGTATGTGTGGTTTTTGTCACACTTCAGACCGATTGGCACCTTCCAAAGGCATGGGTATTTCTTTTCCCATGAGATAGTCATGTCTTACTCCTTTCAGCTAACGAAGTGCACAGACGCTGCATCTTGGTCAGTGTTTTTGGCAGGGATTGGAGATCCTTTTGACATTTTGCCATGTACAGGGCTCAGTTCACCCTACAGCTTCATTACTCATGCCCCTAACATGAATTATCTCCCTCTGGCTGGGTTGAGGGGCATGACTACTTACCACCCACTGGTTGTGATGTCACAGTTCAACTAATTTCAGGACTTCCATCCTTTTGAGGGGGCATTAGGTCAGCATTTAGCTTCTCGCCATTTGTCATCAAAGGATAGATCCAGGGTGTGAGACCCCGAATTTTATGAAATGAAAGTATTCAATTTTCTTATAATTATTCTATTTAGTAAATGGTTAGATTGATAAAAGGTTAAAGTTAAGGGTGATATTTGAAATTTTTTCAAAGTAAGCAAGTTGTCATAAAATAATTGGTGATAAAAGTACAGTAATACGTGTGGTTGAATAGTAGCACACGGTATTGATTATAAATGCTTACGTGAGAAGTCACTCGATTTTATTCAATTATTGTCACAATATTTTATATTATTAAAACAATAATTGAGACGACAAAGTTATTCATATTATTATTTGCAATATTGACAATGTCTAGTTTTGTCAAGAAGAGGTTTTGTCACCTAATTGTGCGCCAATAAGAAGAAATCCTTATCGGAAAGCCCCCTCTTTCTTGGGAACGACCTGGTTGTTAAATATTATGAATTATAATATTAATGATGAATAAGTTCGTGTTGATTAAAGATGAAATTAATAGTTTCATTGTGTGGGAATTATTAGTGTTAGTGAAAATCGAAATTTATTTCAATAATAATTGATATCTGGAGGATATATTGACCAATCGGGTAATTAATCGGATAAATGAGCAATTAATTGCTATTAATTCACATGTTTATAACTATGTGTTCACATGTGTGTACTATTGATTCACATGATTTACTATTAGGGGAGTTGGTGCAAGATTGATAATACTTGCATGACTAAATTAAAAATGGAGGTATAGTTGAAGGTACTATACTATAATTAATTTTTTCACATGTTTAGAACTATTGAGTCAAATGATTTACTATTGATTCTCCTGATTTACTATTAGGGGAGGTAGTGCAAGTTTGATAATACTTGTAGGACTAAATTAAAAATGAAGAAAAAGAGGAAGGTATTATACTGTAATATTTCGAGCCTCAAAATGTGCAATTATTAAAACTATATTTTTTTATAAATAGAAGCTCATTCTTCCTTCATTTCTCATCAATTCACTAAGTCTCACAAGAGCAATTATAGAGAGAGAAGCTATAAAGAGAGAAGTTATAGAGAGAAAGAAGAAGAGTAGTATGCTACTTCACTACTCTCGTATCCAGTCTTCTTCTGAGGTAAGGGTTATTATTTTTTTATATTCTGAAGAGATATTATTTTTCGTATTTGTATGAATATTATTATCGTTCAATATTCATTATATTCATTTAATATTCGTAAGGAATATTATTTTCGTTCAATATTCGTAAGGAATATTATTTTCGTTCAACCGTTGTAAGTAAGGGGTTTCTGCCAGGGGCAGTTTCATAATTTTTTCGACCCTCAAAAATTCTGGAAAAATTTGAAATGATAATTTGATGAGTTTTCTAGATTGTGTCCAAAAATGGCGATTTTTGGATATATAGATTAGGAGTTATGAATTTTATGAGAAAAAACTATTTTAAAAAGAAACCCTTATAACTCCTTGTAGTTAACTCCAAAATTGGTGAAATTTTTATTGGGGGTACATCTATATAACATCAGTATACCCTGTAATTTTGGAATTTTTGGACAAAAGTACAATTTTTGATAAATGTCTAAATATTCGGCAGTTTTAGTCATATGAAAAATAGTAAATGAATTTTAAAAATTCTGAGAAAAAGTATATGTTCAATATGGGACTATATTCTGCTAAATCCCAGAAAAGAAAATTTGTTTGTACTGATTTGGTATTTTTCATTAAAATGGACTAGTTATGAGTAAATAAAATAAATATGTTATGTGAAGTAAGAAAATTAGAAAATAGGATTTTATGGCTTGAGAATCATATATAAGGTATATGCAGATTTTTGATGAGAGTTTTGGTTATTGGTGATGAAATCTTATGAGTTTGTCATTTTAGGATGATTAAATTCATTAATTAGTAAAGTGTAAACAATTAAAATAAATTGTTTATAAGTTTAAGAAATGATTAAAATATTATGGTAATATTAATAATATTAGATTATGAGATTATTAAGTGATTTATAACATTTGGATTAAGGTGTTATAAATATTGATATGGATTTTATTGTGAAACTTTATCTTTTTGTTCGAGGTTACTATTCACGATATCGACACTATTCATGTATATGGCACTATTTATGTATATGATATTATTTATGTATACGATCACTATGTATTTAATCTGAGTACTATTTACTGAGTTACTATTCATGAGTTACTATTTATGAGTTATTATTCACGAGTTACTATTCACGGGGTATTATTCACCTGAAAAATATATTTCTTTTTTGTCCAAATTATTTTGGTACATGAATATTATTCTTGAATTTTACTCCACAAAGCAAAGATTATGTTGACAATTTGGATATTTTTTAAACTCGGATAAATTTAAAGTCTTTAATATTTATCCTTGATTTCGTTTGATTAATGCTTATATCATTGTCATCATCCTCATGCTTATATTATGATGAAAGTCATCTTTAGCTTACGTGCATAGATGGACTGTTGATAATTAGTTTTATGGTTGTATATCTTTGGCTTACGTGCAAAGATGGACCGTTGATTATTGGTTTTACAGTTGTATATATTTGGCTTACGTGCAAATATGGACTGTTGATTATTAGTTTTATAGTTGTATATCTTTGGCTTACGTGCAAAGACGAACTATTGATTGATAACTTTGGCCCGCAGAGCAAAGATGGACAGGTGTATGACACGATCATGACCACTAGTGATCCTAACGAATATCCTTGGCCATAGTGCATGGATAATTCGATGATGTGATTGGCAGGATTATGACCATTAGTTAACAGTTGAATGTCTTTGGCGTCAGAAGTAGCAATCGACGAGAAATTAATTGGTATGATCATGACCATTGGTTTTATAGTTGAATATCTTTGGCCCGTAGCGCAAAGATAGACAACTGATTGGTATAATCATTGTTATTACTTTTGAATATCTTTAGCCTTTGGGGTAAGGATATTGAGTAAACGTTCTATTAAGCCTTTGTGGTAAGGAGGAACTGTTGATTTACATGATTATAAATATGAATTGTGGATTTAACTATAATCTTTGGTGGTTCAGGTGAAGACAGATGATGAGAGTTCTTTTTGTCTTGGGTATAACAAAGAACTGTTGATGAGTATTATAAGAATGGAATATTAACGATGGACTTTTAACATAGAGGAGATAGTAGACATTATGTTCTACTTGACTCTTCTAATAGAATACTTATTCCACTGCAGTTGTTGATCCAAAACTTGTTGTATATTATATTCTATCAGTTGTTATACTGTTGAAGGCTAAGGATAATTTATTCTGCATTATCTTAGTCATAATATTTCTTACTGGGCTAGTTGAGCTCACCCTTTTCTTTTATTGTTCTCGTCAGGAAATGAGAACGTAGCCAGGACTAGTCGAGGAACGGAGTGACGGTCCAGATGTTTGCATTAGTAGTCCTCACTATTCTATGTAATAGTGTGATAATAAATGTATTGAGGACTCCATTTGAGATTGAATACTGTCTAGAAGACAATATTCATATTAAAACTCTCAGTTTATGTTTTGTCATATTTTACACGACAGTTGTATTATTAAGTTGTATTTATATTTTGTACCACGTATCTGGCGACCAAAGATGGGTGATGTATACCTGTTTTGGGGGCGTCACACAGGGTGTATGCCTGTTGGGATCAACGTGAGCTAGATGAGTTTTCTGTTAGCCATCCGGGCTATTCGACAGAGTATTATGCATGGATGGAGGCAGAGACCACATCGGCAACGGTTGTATCCACAGTGCCGGGGATTGATTCTGATGGTGGAGAGCCCAGAGAGGATGTTGATTTTCCCACCGATGAGCTATTTCTTTGGGTTGCACAGCGGTGTGATGGATTCTCCCAAGATGATCACTCATCGTGACTCGCATTCAAAGAGTATTTAAAGCAGAGCCTGCATCTGATGACATTTGAGAGAGATCAGGCTAGGGCCTTGATGTTGACAGCTCTTGCTGGGAGAGATGTCGCTCTATTAGAGAGAGATGATGCTTTGACTCATAGAGACACTGCTATTGCTGAGCGGGATGAGGCTAGATCATTTAGTCTGCATTGATTGCTGAGCAGGATGGTGCCATATCTGCCCAGGACGTAGCCCATACAGATAGTACTATAGTGAGATCCCTTACCACTGGCATTATTGCCGAGATAAGAGCATATATTGATGAACGCAATGTCACCATACAGTTGGATGTGGATCTGTTGGCTCGTGTAGATACCCTTGGGCAGAAGCTCACAGCATTACCTCCTTCTTCGGAGAGAGATGCCATGTTGGACTTGATAGCTCACATATACACTGATTTATAGATGGGCTTGTATTTTCCTGCACAGACTAGCTTAGCCATTTTGTCATGTCCAGTACATATTGTATATATATATAACAACATTATATATGGTAGGGAAATATATTTTGATTCACTTCCCTTTTAGTTGTGCTGTGTTACTTGCTTGATATTTGCCTATTTCTTCAGGGCTTGTGATCTTGATGTATTATGAACTCATCCTTGATGGATGGACATTGAGATGTCTCGGGATCTTTCAGAATGGATCATTGATCTGTGTGTATCCCTACCCTTTGGTGTCTTGGGACTGGTTTTTGTATGTAGTAATAGAGAGGATTGTGGCTTTCCTCTCTAAGGTTGATCGCACCATAGATGGTCGTCGGTACTCCTTTATATGGGGGAGCCCAGGTAGTTCCATCTCTTATGGATTGGTATTTCTCTTTCAGGACTCAACCTCAACTTAGATGGTCGCCGATTCTCCCATTTGTGTGGGGAGATCAGTTAGTTCCATCCCTTTGGTCTGAAGCTAATGAAATGTGGTGGATTAAAGTTTGATCCCAGTACCATATGATAAGTTTTTGTGTTTTGGTAGGGGGTAAGACCGAACCATAAATGGCTACCTACGTACTCCTATTGAAGAGGAGATCAGGTCTGCGTAGTTCAAACCTGGTGTAAGGGGTTCAACATTGTATGTGATGAAAGGGTGTAGAAATGTTTTTGTTTTTTTATTGTGGTGCGACCGGGCCATAAAAATGGTTGCCTATGAACTCCCATGTATTGGGGAGATCAGGTCGACGTAGTTCGCCCCTTGTACAGGACGAATTACAGCCGAAAAAGTTTGATCCCATGTTCAGGACAAACTGCAGGTGAAAAGTTTGATCCCATGTAAAGGACAAACTGCAGGTGTTAAAAGTTTTACCCCTGGTGGGATAAAACTGCATGTGTGAAAGGTTTAATCCATGGTGGGATAACCTGAAGATGTGAAATGTTTGAAACAAAGTGGAGCGAAGGATCTGCTGATCCGAAACCAGGATGCTGGTTTAAAAAGTGTATTTGTCTTTAGTGGGGAAGATGGGTATGAAGAAGAGTTGTATGTAGTGAAAGGTTAGAAAACTTGAAGTGACTGGGGATCTGGTGATCCAAAACCAGGATGTTTGCTTGATGGTAACCTCAGACATAGTACCATTTCACAGTGTCCGAGTTGATGAGTTGTAGAAATTCATCGCCATCCATTTCTTATAATCTGAGAGCGCCTCCTATCAATACCTCCTTGACAACAAACGGGCCTTCCCAGTTTGGGACTATATTTTTCCTGGGACTGATCTTGGTTGTCAATGATCTTCTTCAAAACTAAGTTATGTTGTTTAAACTGCCGTAGCCGGACTTTCCTGTTGTCAGATCTGGCGATCCTTTGTTGGTATAATTGACCATGGAAGATGGTAGTGGTTTGCCTTTCGTCTATTAGAGACAATTGGTGATACCTATCTTATAACCATTGGTCTTCATCCAGCTGAGCGTCTATCAACACTCTAAGGGATTCCATTTCCACCTCTTTGGGGAGCACTACTTCCATCCCATAGGTTAGTGAGTAGAGGGTTGCCCCAATGGAAGTGCGCATTGAGGTTCTATAGGCTAATAGAGTCAGAGGCAACAAGTCATGCCATCCTTTATGATTGGCGAACATCTTTTGCATGATCTTCTTGATATTCTTATTAGTCTGTTCAACAACACCATTCATCTTTGGACGGTAGATGATGGAGTTGAGGTGTTTGATGTTGAATTTACTACATAACACCTCTATCATTTGATTGTTGAGGTTCTTAGCATTGTCTGACACAATTACCTCTGGTTGTCCATATCGACAAATGACATTATTTCTGATGAAACCAATGATGACTTCTTTGGTGACCTTAGGGAAGGAGGCTGCTTCTACCCACTCGGTGAAGTAGTCTATCATGATGAAAATAAACCGATGCCCATTACTAGATTTGGGCTCGATGGGCCCGATCACGTCCATTCCCCACATTGAGAAGGGCCAGGTTGAACTCATATTGTCGAGCTCCCTTGGAGGGGCGTGAATAGCATTCCCATGAATTTGGCATTGACAACACCTCTTGACGTGATCACCACAGTCAGCCTTGAGAGAGAGAGCCAGTAATACCCTGTTCTGAGGATCTTTTTGACAAGTAGAGGGCCGCTCATGTGTGGGCCACATATTCCACCATGAATTTCATCCATGAGCCTCTAAGCTTGGTCATTTTCCAGACATCTAAGGAGACCTAATCCTGCATCTCTCTTGTAGAGTGCATATCTACTCAGGTAAAATTTCATAGCCATTCGATATATCCTCTTTCTTTCAGCAGGACTCGCCTTAGCGGGCGTGGATCCATCTCGTAGATATTCCTTGATGTGTTGATACCAAGGGTGTTGGACGAGAGGTAGCTCATTTGATACTTCTCCAATGTAATTCCCAAAGACTGGAGCCTTTTGCAGGGCAAATGTGATTCTTGGCATGTTTTCCTTATCAGGTATGTTGATCAAGGAGGTCAAAGTTGCTAGCGCATTCGCAAAGTCATTCCTATTTCAAGGAATGTGGAGAAAGGATATTTCTTCAAACTCCTAAGCCTTCTGGATAACCTGCTGATGGTAAGGCATCAAATGTAGTTCTTTGGTGTGATAGATCCCAGTGGTTTGTCTGATTACCAATTCAGAATCTCCAAAGACAGTTAACCGCCTGATGCCCATTGATTGGGCAAGTTTTAGCCCCATGATATAGCCTTCATACTCAGTTGTGTTGTTGGTGTTGACAAACTGCAATTTAATGGCGTCGGGATACTGCTCCCTTGTAATAGATACTAAAACTGCTCCAGCCCCAGAACCTTCCATATTTACAGCTCCATCAAAATACATCTTCCATGTCTAGTGTGTATCGTACTGATGGTGTTGCTGAACTATCATTACCCCTTCATCGGGGAATTATGTTTCCAAGGGTTTAAAATCCCCTGAAGGTGCGGCGGCCAGTTGATCCGCAATTCCTTGACCTTTAATAGACTTTTGCGTTACGTAGACGATGTCAAATTGCTATAGGATTAACTGCCATCTGGACGGTCGACAATTCAACATGGGTTTGTTGAACACATACTTGAGAGGATCCACGCGGGATATGAGATGGGTTGTGTGACCATGAAGGTAATGCTGTAACCTCATGGAAGCCCATACTAAAGCACAACAAGTCTTCTCAATCAGAGTGTACTTGTATTCACTGCTGCTGAATCTTTTGCTGAGGTAGTAGATAGCTCGCTCTTGGCCTCTATCATCTTTCTGTCCCAGCATGTAGCCCATGGCATTGTCATTAATAAACATGTACATGAACAGGGGAACTCCATCCCTGGGAGGTACCAAAATAGAAGCTTTGACTAACTGCTCTTTGATTGTAAGGAAGGCTTTCTGACACTTATTATTCCATTTCATAGAGGAGTTCTTCCTTAACAACTTGAAGATAGGCTCACATGTTGCTGTGAGTTAGGAGATAAATCGGCTAATGAAGTTGATTCTTCCCAAAAAAAATCCCTGTATTTCCTTCTCTGTCTGAGGAATGGACATTTTCGTGATGGCCTAGATTTTGGTGGGATCCAGCTCAATCCCTTTGTCGCTGACTAGAAATCCTAGCAACTTGCCTAATTTAACGCCAAAGAGGCACTTGGCTGGATTCAACTTCAAGTTATACTTACGCAACCTGTTGAAGAGCTTTTTGAGATGGTCTAGGTGGTCTTCTTCCCTTCGGGACTTGACAATGATGTCATCCATATAGATCTCTATCTCTTTGTGCATTAAGTCATGAAAAAGAGCCATCATAGCTCGTTGATAGGTAGCTCCAACATTAATGAGGCTGAATGACAACCTTCTGTAGCAAAAGGTTCCCCAAGGTGTGATGAATGCAGGTTTCTCATGATCCTCTTCAACAACCATGATTTGATGGTACCCTATAAAATAATCAGCAAAGGAGTACATGTTGTATTGAGCAGTATTGTCAATAAGAATGTGGATAAATGGTACGGGAAAGCTATCTTTAAAGCAAGCTTTATTCAGATCCCGGTAATCCACGCAAACTCGCACCTTTCCTTTTTGTTTAAGCACAGGGATTATGTTGGATAGCCATTCAGGGTATGTTGACACCATGATGAGCTTCTGCCTGATTGGCTTGAATCCCTCTTTGATGGGGAAGCGATGAATGACAATGTCAGTGGACAAACCCACTATGTCTTCATGAGACCATGCAAACACATCCTGGAATTGGGTTAAAAGTGTAACCATGTCATTCCTTTGGTTTGGAGTGAGGTCCGTACCGATGTGGATTAGTTTGGGGTTTTCTAAGGTTCCAAGGTTGAAAGAGGAGGTTTGTTCAAGATTTGGTTTGGGGTTTTCCTCGACCCATTCTTTGATCTCCTGAGGTATCTCATAGTCCTCTTGTATTTCCATCAAGTCTGAGTCCAACTTTACATCAAAGTTAAAGTCCTTGTGGAGAATAGACACCTCATCAGCAAGTTTAGGCACGTCTAAATTTAGAGTCCTGAAACAAAAATGCTTTCACTTAATATATAAAACTGTTCAATCATACAAAGTGTTAGCATGTAATGACAAAATAACTGCTAATTCTGTATAGAAAAGTAAGCAGTTATTGCTATCTACAAGGTAGAGGGGGTTTCTGCTAATTCTGTATAAATGCATGGAATGCTGCTCCAATTGCCAAGGGTGAAGTCATTTTGGACAACAGTGATGCAAGGGCTGTCATCGTCCTCCTTCTCCCGAATGATGACCATGATATCTGGAAAATCGTCATCTGGGATGTCTCTATTCATGCCCTTAGTATAGATAATGATGCGTATGTTTGACAACCACCTGGCAATGTCTTGTTTACGTCTCTATTCCCTTTCTTCCACTTCGGGATCTGGAATCAGGAACTCTTTTCCTTCGATTGATATCGGTTTAGGAAACAACATAGCCATTACATGGGCAAGCACCTTTATAGGAGACAGTACAGGCTCAGGAACTGTAGGTTGAGACAATCACTATGTGGCTGAAGCTGAAGGAATCTGTTTGTGCTTATGAGGATTCCTATGACTGGAACTAACAAAATATCCTAGTCCGACTGTTCCGATTTGACTGGGAATTTGAATTGGACGCTTAATGCCTTGATGATCTTTTCCCAATCCTTGTCAAGGTTTATATCCCAATGATATCATCTCTTGAGTTGCCAACATTACCTCGGCTGAAATCTTGGGTATCAAAGGTGGTGCCCCAATAGGATGATAGTGAATGTTACTCACCTCCAGGGCATGGAAACTGACCGGCTCAACTTATGAATTGAAGCTGATGAGTGGTATGTCACCTTGTTTATGACATTTCGGCTTAGCATTAACAGTGACTAGGCTATTGTTAATGATGTATTTTAGTTGCTGGTGAAGGGTGGAAGGGATGGCTTCGGCCATATGAATCCACGGTCTCCCTAAGAGCAGGTTGTATCCTGTAGCTATTTTGAGCATGTGAAAGGATACACAAAAGGTATGTGGACCAATCTCCACAGGCAGTTCAATCTCTCCGACAGCATTACGTTGGGATCCATCAAAAGCTTTGATAACCGTATGGCTGCTTTTGATTCAATTGAGATTGATATTTATATACTCCAAGGTGGCATAAGGACAGATATTTAAAGATGATCCTCCATCTATCAGGACTCCTCCCACCATGTATCCGGAGGACAGAACTGCTATGTGCAACGGTTTGCAATGACCAGTCCCTTCGGGAGGAATGTCATCATCAGTCAAAGATATCACATTGTTGTTAAAAATGTGATCAACCAGATACTGGAATTTTTCAACATCCACTGATTTCGGTAAATGGGCCTCTTCCAAGACCTTTAATAAGACCTTTTTTTTATCTTCGGAAGAGAAAACTAAGTCCAGTATGGAGATTTATTGTGGAGCTTCTCTCAAGCTTAAAACTACCTTGGCTTCATTATGGCCCATAGTACAGAGGAACTCTTCAATATTCTCCATGGAAACTTTCCCCTTTGATTTGATGGTAGGCTTCATCACCCGTTGGGGAAGATATAGTGGATTCTCCTTCAATACTGCAGCAGTTATGTGTGATGTGGATCCTTCAGCCTCTCCATAATTCCATGACACTTTTTGTAGGCTGACAATAGGATATTGTGGTCTGTATGGCAAGAGAATTTTCTTTGGTGCAGTCACTTTCAAATGATTGTCAACACCTTTGAGTTGAATTGCTTGTATTGTGAGTGGTCTAGCAGCCAAATCATCCTTAGCGGATATAACTGCTACGACTTCCTTCCATTTTATTGGAAATGTGTCCCCACTCTCGAGTAACACAGTGTTATTATCTGCCAACTGCAGGACACCATGGTCTATTAAGTTCTGAATAAGATGACAGAGTGCCCAACATTCTTTTGTGCTGTGTTCGCGAGAGTGGGAATGATACTGACATACTCCATTAGAATTGAACCGTCTTGAATCGGGATTAATTGGAGGTAGTAGAGTTGTGATTCATCCTTCATTTATCAGCATCAGAAATATCTCCTCCATCAATTGACCCAGATAGGTAAATTCCCTCTTGTTGGTAAAATCTCGACGGGATTTGGTACTTGCTCTTTTTACAAATTTATCTTCCAGCGTTTAACTTTCTAGAGTCAATGGAGTATTCATAACAAGAGGAAGGAGACTAGTATGCTCCTGGCTGACAAATTAGCGTGCGACTTTGTGCTGATGGATCACCAATTCTCCCAATTGGTTGATTTGCTTACAAAGAGCTTTCATCTATCGTTCCATCATAAACTAGAACTGTGCATAATCCCATTTGTCAGCACCATCCTTGCTGGTTTGGGAGGATTCATAACTGTAATTGGAACTCTGTCCATTACTCCAATTAATCATATTAACCTCCTCTTCTTTGTGCTGAGGAAGAGGGTTGTCTTGCACGTGGGGTTGGTCAGATTTAGTCACCATGATCTCACCATTATCAATCAAATCCTGGATCTTATGTTTCAAGGCCCGGTAATCCTGAGTATCATGTCCTGGAGCTCTAGCATGATAAGATTTCCTATTAGCATTGAAACCCTTCCCATTCGGGTTGGCTGGTGGAAGAAGATGGGTAATTTTCTTTTGAGTTGTCAGAAGGTTGAGAATGTTCTTGAGTGAATCCCCTAAGGGTGTGAACACTCGAGTGCGTCTGACTTCTCCACTTTTTGGTAAGGGAGTGTTTGAAGACTGTTCTTGAAAGGGGGAGTAGTTTCTCCTCTGGATAGACATGTTCTGACTGCCTTTTTGCCCTTGTAGTATCAAGGAAACATCCTCCTCTTTCTTCTTATGGACCCTCCGAGGGTTTTTTCCATAACTTCCAAACTGGATGTGCTCAGCAACAACTTTCAGAGCAGCCAAGTCTTGAATCTTTCCTGATTTCAATCCCATCTCAGCCATCTATCCATGTTTAATCAATCAAAAAATGGCTTGCCAATGCCAGCTAAGACTCTCTCATAGATGGGAGCTTCTTGTATATCTATGAAGGTCATCACCATTTCAGACTCAGTCATAGAGGGATAACTTGAGCAGCAAGGCGCCTCCACCTTTGAGAATACTCTCTGAAAGACTCGTTGGCTTGTTTCTTGACCTTGGTAATTTGGTACCGGTCTGGAGCCATCTGAGACTGGAAACTATACTGGCTAAGGAAGGCATGAGCCAGCTCTTCCCAACTTTAAATCTTGGAGTTGTCTAATCTAGTGTACCACGATCGGGCTTCTCCAGTCAGACTTTTCTGGAATAGCTACATACTTTACAAAGTCAAGAGTCTTGAACTTCTCTGGATAGTGAACACCAGGGAATATACAAAGGTCAACATATGAAACACTACTGTGTGCTCCAATCCCTTTAATAAACCGAATGGTCTCTTCCATTTGGAGGACTTTCTTCTTGATATCACCGGTGTCTGGATCTTCTTTGAGATGAGTGATTTCAGGGGTTTGGTTGGTTTTGTTCAACTAAAACTCAGGTACGGGAGTTTCCCTGTCTGGACCTTGGGTTCCTCCTTATGCAGAGGATTCTGTATGTATGGGTATTTGTGGACCCTGAGTAGACTGGTGTAGTTCTTTAAGCTGAACAACCAAATCTATAATTTGTTTGCTTAATCCTTTAAACTCCTCATGAGAGATAGGAGTGGGATTAGACTAATCAGATGAAGACATAATTGGCTGTAGGCTTGTTGCCTTTTTGGACTTTGAACAGGTAACATGCCTAATTATTTTCCTAAAAAAAACTTATGTAGTTTAGTCTTAGGGAATGTACAAACGTAGCATGCTATATGATATGTCCGTTTTAGGAGTATTATCCTGCAAAACGGATGTTAGCTATTTGTAAGATAGCATGTTATGTTTGGATATAAAAGGGAATGCATGTACACATATTCCTTCATATTTTCTATTACATTGAGATTGACATGGAATGAAATTACAATTAATTGAATTTACATGTAACTAAAATGGGAAAGTATGAAAAAACTTCCATCCGCGTTTGGTTTATCAGAGGCTGACTTATCTTAGGTTACTCTTGCGGTTTTTTGGCATGAAGATTCCTAGATCATCGTAATTTACTCGATGGGAAGTTAATTCGGTCTTTCAACTAGAGCGAATCTGGGTGGTGCCTTTCCTGAGCCTCGTTGGAATTAGTCTCCCTACGAGTCTAGAAATCAAACACCGACAGGATAGCCTCCTGGTGGAGGGACTACACAACATATATTCATACACAATGTGTCTCACCGTTATGGAAATGATGACATGTGCGAAGCACTTTAATATCACAAGCAGATACAGTGCGAAGCACTAAGTGTAGTAAGTAAATGCATTCGTACGCATACATATAAATATAAATGCAACATCCAGACACACAAGTAGATAACAGTTTTGAAAAGTTTGTAGTAGCGGCTTAAGCCCTCTTACTGGATGTCCCCAGCAGAGTCGTCACCTGTCGACGTCGGGATTTTTAATGTCCCTTTTTTGTTCTTGTCTTTTGGTGTTCTCATGTTAGGTGAGATTTGTTTGAAAAAACAAGTTGTGAAAAGGTCCGACATGTATATGTCGACGATTGGACTGTAAGAGTCACCAGTTGGTATTTTTAAATGGTTGCACCAACTCAACCGAGAAAAGGTTTGCACATTAACCTAGTGATGTGACACTTTGCTTATGTGTCCGTGAAATCGAGATTTGTTAGGGTCCGGGGGCTTGATTATGCGGAGGGAAGGTGTTAGGCACCCCCAAAGAAATTGTGTTACCACGGTGACCACCGCTTTTTAATTAAACTATTATCTAAATATGTGTATGTGGGTCAATGTGCAATTATCTGGAAGTAGTGCTATGCCTCGTTTGCACCTATATACAAAGGGTTTGAATCTAGTATAAAAGTTCAGTTTTAACAAGATACAGCAGTGAGGTTTTGTAAGAGAGGTTTTTCAAACCTTTATGCTCAATAATAATTGAGGCCTTTGATACTTCAATTTTATTATATGTTCAGCTTGGTTGCTTTTATTTTCGAGATGCGAGGCATCTTTGAGAAAATAATATACATAGCAGTGCTGAACTCCTTGTGGGCATGAGAGCCATCTAAGGAAATTCAAACACCGTGAATAATTTACAAGCTGATTATAGCCAAAAATGTCCATCACGGGAACTGAATCTAGATTCATGAGACTGAATCTGTGATAACATGATTCCTAGGCTCACATGATGTTGCAGTTTATATGAAAGTTGTAAGCAGATATATATATAAAAACTGTAAATATATATATACAAACGATCGACCACCTCGAAATAAACTTCATGGGGGATCGAAAATGTAAATATATAAAAGCGGTAAATATATATATAGAGACGATCAACCACCACGAAGTAAACTCTAGGCAGGACTAAATGTAAAAAAAAGTAGTAAAAATGATAAACCGCCGCGAAGTAAACTCTAGGCAGGACTAAATGTAAATAAAAGTAGTAAAAATGATCAACCGCCACGAAGTAAACTCCAGGCGGGACTAAATGTAAAGAAAGCAGTAAAAGGCCACGAAGTAAACTCCAGGTCTGATAAAAATGTATATATATATATATATATATAAGTGGTAAACGCACCAGATATTATATCCAGGCTCAATCAAACAGAGTTTGATGGTAATAATATATATAAGTATCTATATATATATAAAAGCTGTGAGACCCCAAATTTTATGAATAAATATTTAATTTTCAAAATTATGGTGTGGATTTGAGATAATATTATAGTTGTGGGTAATATTTAAAAATTTTGAAAAGTATGCAAGTTGTTATATAATATTCGATTGATCGGGAAATATTTTTTTGTCGGGGAATATCCGTACGACGGTACAATCATTGGTGGACCCCACAACGGAATTATTGTCGGATTGAGAAAATGACAAAAATATTTTTATGAAAATAACGGTGGAAGTTTTACCAATAACTGTTGAAACACCCGGTGTTAAAAGTACAGTAATACGCGTGGTTGCATAGTAGCACGTGATATTGATTATTGATGCTTACATGAGAAGTCACTCAGTTTTGTTCAATTATTGCTACAATAATTGTTGCATAGTATCTCACGTTAGTTGATTCAATTATTGTCAATATTTTATATATTATTAAATCAATAATTGAGATAACAAAATTATTAATATTATTATTTGTAATATTAACGATGTCTAGAAGTTCTGTCAAGGAGAGGTTTGGTCACCTAATTGCGCGCCAATAGGGAGAAATCCTTATTGGAAAGCCCGCTCTTTCTTGGGAACGACCTGGTCGATTAATAGTGTGAATTATATTAATGATGATGAATTTTGTTTTATTATTATTATAAATGTAATAAAACAGAATACTTTTTATAAAGTTTTGTTTTATTTGATTATAAATAGAATATAATATATTTTATTATGCATAGTATTTTCATAGTGTTTACATAGTAAAATCTTTTTATATAAAAAAGTAATACTTTTATAAAGTTATTTATTTTATTAGATTATAAATAGAATATATTATATTTTATTATGCATAATGTTTGCATAGTGCTCTGCATGTGTTGTTTATAGTAAAATCTTTTTATATAAAATAGAATACTTTTATAAAGTTATTTGTTTTATTAGATTATAAATAGAATATATTATATTTTATTATGCATAGTGTTTGTATAGTGCTCATGATAGTGTTTGCATAGTAAAATTTTTTTATATAAAACAGAATACTTTTATAAAGTTATTTGTTTTATTATATTTTAAATAAAATATAAATACATATATATATATAAATAGAATATATTATATTTTATTGCATAGTATCCTTTCCATTCTCCTATAAATAGGATGCTTAGTTAGAATTGAAAACACACCAGAAATTCAGAGAATTCTTCTTCTATAATCTTGAGCATATTTCTTTAGAGTTTTAAGAAGCTTTGAGCATAGAAAATAGTATAAGTTTTCTTCAAGAATATCCTCGCCCTACCAGTTGAAATACTCTTCTTTCTAAGGTAAGGGGTATTATTTCTTTCGTATTCATGAAGAGAGCTTCTGTTATTCCATTCTTTATTATTCTGTTGGAATAACCTGTCTGTGCGGTCTATCGCATGCCTGGTAAATTCTGTTGATATTCCATTCTTTATTATTCTGTTGGAACATCCTGTTTGTGCGGATTACGCATGACCTGGTTCCATTCTTTATTATTATGTTGGAATAACCTGTCTATGCGAAGTACCGCATACATGGTGAAATTCTTCTATTATTCCATTCTTTATTATTATGTTGGAATAACATGTCTATGCGAAGTACCGCATATATGGTGAAATTCTTCTGTAATTCCACTCTTTATTATTATGTTGGAATAACCTGTCTATGCGAAGTACCGCATACATGGTGAAATTCTTTTGTTATTCCATTCTTTATTATATTGGAATAGCTGTCTATTCGAAGTACCGCATACATGGTGAAATTCTTCTGTTATTCCATTCTTTATTAATATGTTGGAATAACCTGTCTATGCGAAGTACCGCATATATGGTGAAATTCTTCTATTATTCCATTTTTTATTATTATGTTGGAATATCCTGTTTGTGCGTATTACGCATGACCTGGTTCCATTATTTCTTATTCAGTTGGAATAACCTGTCTATGCAAAGTACCGCATACATGGTGAATTCTGTTGTTATTCCATTCTTTATTATTCTGTTGGAATATCCTGTCTGTGCGTATTACGCATGACCTGGTTCCATTCTTTATTATTATGTTGGGAATAACTTGTCTGTGCGGTCTATCGCATGCTTGGTGAATTCTTCTGTTATTCCATTCTTTATTATTCTATTGGAATAACCTATCTATGTGGATTACCGCATGCATGGTGAATGATCCTTCGTATTCGTTCCTTATTAAATTGTGGAAATGATCTATTTACGTGGATTACCGCATGGCGTGCGAAAATCCATTTGCAGTTTCATTTATTCTATTATACTCAGTTGGTTAAAGTTTTGGCTTCTATACTATATGAAATTAGTAGAATATCCTGGCTATTTGCGCTTCATCCAGTATCTTTTCATAGAAATATTCTTATGAGCATTCTAGAATTTTACTCCACAAAGAAGTATCATGTTGACAATTTGGACGTTATTGATTTTTGGATAAACTAAAATTTAAATCTTTAAAATTTATCCTTGAACTTGTTTTATTGAATTATTTATGTCATTGTCATCATCCTCATGCTTATATTGTGATGAAAGTCATCTTTGGCTTACGTGCATAGATGGACTTGGTATGAATATTGTAAGACCCCAACTTATTATGAATAAAATTAAATTTTCTCTATTTATTATCTTGAAATAATAAGGAGTTAATTTGATATAATACTTTGGTTGTGGGTGAAGTGTGAAAATTTTACAAAATAAGTAAGTGGTTATAAAATATTCATTTTTATCGGGGAATATTCGTTCGGTCGTGGAATATTCTTGTTGTCGGGGAATATTCGTATGCAATGGTGTACCCATTCATGGGCCTCAAAATGTAAATAACCGCTTTGGATGAAGAAAATGACAAGTTTGAATTTTTATAAATAACTTGCGTAGTTGTTATCTTTATTAACATTGTTGGAATACACCTATGGTTAAAATACAAGATGTCTGCTGTGGTTGCACAAAGAGCACATGGTATTGCACAGTATTTTTTGAATTATTGATTATTACGTAAGAAGGCACTACTCAATAATTGTTACAGTAATTACTATTCAATATTTTATTTCATTAATTCAATAATTGTTACGTTGATATTTTATATTATTGTTGTTTCAATAATTGTTTCTGCACAGTATTTCCCATTATCAGATTAATAATTCATATTATTTGAATAATATTATTAGATAGAATTATTGGCAATGTCTAAAAAGTTCTGTCTAAGGAGAGGTTTGGTCACCTAATTGCGCGCCAGTGAGGAGAAATCCTTATTGGAAAGCCCCTCTTTCTGAGGAACTACTTTGGTTGTCATTATTGTGATTCTGTAATATTATTTGTGAATAATTATTTATTGATTTATATGATAAGGAAATATTTATTTTATTTGGCTATTAATGTTGAGGTGTTTTATCAGTATTTTTGTCGGAATTGAGATATTAAAAATCAAATCAGTGTTCTTGAGATATATTGCGTGAGTTATAATTTTTAATCCGACCGTTGGATCGTTGTAATTTTTAGATATGTTATACATATATAAGTTGAATATTCGTACGACGGCGCAGCCATTTATGGGCCCCATAATGAATAATTGTCGGATGAAGAAAACGACAAGTTTGAGTTTTTATAAATAACGGTGTAATTGTTACCGTTAACACTATTGAAATACCCGGTGGTTAAAATACGATGTCTGGCGTGGTTGCATGATAAAGACACTACGGTATTGCACAATATTTTTGAATTATTGATTCTTACGTAAGAAGGCACTACTCAATAATTGTTACAGTAATTACTATTCAATATTTTATTTTATTGATTCAATAATTACTGCGTTGATATTTTATATTATTATTGTTTCAATAATTGTCACTGCACAGTATTTCCCATTATCAGATTAATAATTCATATTATTTGAACAATATTATTAGATAGTATTATTGGCAATGTCTAGAAAGTTCTATCAAGGAGAGGTTTGGTCACCTAATTGCGCACCAGTAAGGAGAAATTCTTATAGGAAAGCCCTTCTTTCCTGGGAACAGCCTAGTTGTCATTATTGTGATTCTGTAATATTATTTATAAATAATTAATTATTGATTTATATGATAAGGAAATATTAATTTTATGTGGATATAAATGAAGGATGGGGAAATATTTATTTTATGTGATTATAAATGAAGGAATTAATGTTAGGTGTTTTATTAGTATTTTGTCGAAATGAAGAATAAAATTTGGAAATTTTCAGAAAATTAGTTTAGTACTTGATTTTGTAAAATCTATAACTCTTTGTGTATAATGAGTTAGGAGATGAGCCATATATCAAAAGAAAGCCCTAGAAGTAAGCTAAACGTAGAAATTTGAATCACCCAAAAATTCTTTGTGGATTTTTCGTGGTGACTGTTTGAGTGAAACTGGTACGAGGGACTTATAGTCCAAAAATCAAATCAGTGTTCTTAAGCTCTATTGCCTGAGTTATAATTTTGATCCGACCGTTGGATCGTTGTGATTTTTGGATATGTTATACATATATAAGTTGAGTATATGTCCACAAATTTTGAATCGTTAAAAATTAACGTATGATTTGTTATGAATTTTAAGAGGTGTTGAAAATCATCCGTATGTGGATTTCGGACATTTTATGTTTGGAATTTGGAAAAACTTTCTTCTACAAAGTTGTAGAGAATTTAATTTCCTATAGAATGGACATAAAATTCATATTTTTCTGATAAAAGGGCTATTTATTATGAATTATTGAAGTTTCAGAAATTAAATATTTTTATTAAAATTATGGGTGGGACCCATTTTTTGTTTTAAACACGTGGGCTGCAATTTTTTTTTAGAATTGGCATGCTGGTGGAAAGTCTTGGTAAGTGGCGTAGAAGGAGAAATATATATATATATATATATATATATATATATATATATTATTTTATTAATTTAGTCTCCTTTGGCATTCTAGCATTTTCCTATAAATAGGGTGCTTAGTTAGAATTGAAAATCACACCAGAAACAAGTTTTCTCTCTCTTTATATTATCGAGCATATTTTGTGAGTATTTAGATACTTTGAGAGTTGTTATTCAGTGCAAGTTTCCTTCGGCTTTACATTCGATATTCCGATCAGAAATACTGTTATTTTGAGGTAAGGGATGTTATTTTCTTCTTAAATGATATTATTTTCTTTAATATCATTATGCTGAATTATTGATATGAGTTTTATTGTGGAATTTCTATCTTTTTGCGCCGAGATTACTATTCACGTATACGACACTATTCACGTATATGGCATTATTCCCAAATACGTCACTATTCACCAAAAAATGAAATTTTCTCTTATTTGTTCCAGATGTCTATTATGGTTACTATCTTTGATTGTATCCATGTTTTGATCTTCATTCTTGAATTTTACTCCATTATGGTTTATTATGGAGTATTTTTAAACTTTAATTATCTAAAGTACGAATATCTAAACTTTATCCTTTTATCTTACTGGATTCGTTCTCTAAAATGTTTTTCATCATCCTCAGTCCTTAATGATGATACTTGATGAATATCTTTGGCCTGTAGTAAAAAGATGAATGATTACCTGATGAATATCTTTGGCCTGTAGTGCAAAGATGAATAGGTGTTGAGATGAACATAACCAATTGGTGATACAACTGAATATCTTTGGCCCGTAGTGCAAAGATGAAAATTTGATGCAAGATGTATATTGATTGATGTTACAGGGATAAAATATTAATGATGATACTTGATGAATATCTTTGGCCTGTAGTAAAAAGATGAATGATTACCTGATGAATATCTTTGGCCTGTAGTGCAAAGATGAATAGGTGTTGAGATGAACATAACCAATTGGTGATACAACTGAATATCTTTGGCCCGTAGTGCAAAGATGAAAATTTGATGCAAGATGTATATTGATTGATGTTACAGGGATAAAATATTGATGATGGACTTTTAAATTCATAGATGATAGTAGATTTCATTCTCTACTTAACTCTTCTAATGAATTGTTGTTTCCGCTGCAGTTCTTGATCTAAAACTTGTTGTCTATTGTATTCTATCAGATTTTTTCCTGTTGAAGACTAATGATAATTTGTTATATATTATCTTAGTCATAATATTCTTTACTGGGCTAGTTGAGCTCACCCTTTTCCCTTTTGTTCCATTTTTCTTCTCAGGATGTGAGAATTTAGCAGGGACTAGCCGGGGTATGGAGTGATGATTCAAGATAGCTGTTTTAGTAGTCTTTACTATTTTGTAAAATAGTGCATCAATAATTGAAATGAGGACTTTATTTGAGTGTTGATATTGTCTAAAAGATAATATTTATATTTAAACTCGCAGTATGTGTTGTCGTATTTTGCACGACAATTGTAATAATAAAGTTGTAGTTGTTTTCTGTACCATGTATTTAGTGACTCAGAATGGGTGATGTATACCTATTTTGGGGGCGTCCCAATTATGACCAGGGATTATTCGGTATAATCATGACCTGTAATGTTATAAATGATGTGGTAAAAGTCTTCAGTGACCTGTAGTGCATTGATGGACAGTTTTTGGTATGATTATTACCAGAGATTATTCAGTATAGTCATGACCATTGATGATTTAATTAATATCCTTGGCCCGTAGTGCAGGGATGACTCGATGATGTGGTTTATTTATTAAGCTGGGTCTCAGCGATAAAATTGATGATAAATCTTTTAAATCATAGAAGATAGTAGATTTTATGCTCTACTTGACTCTTCTAATGGATTGCTTATTCCGCTGCAGTTGTTAATCTAAAACTTGTTGTCCATTATATTCTATCAGTTTAACACTGTTGAAGGCTAACGATAATTTATTTTGCATTATCTTAGTCATAATATTTCTTACTGGGCTAGTTGAGCTTACCCTTTTGCTTTCATTGTTCTCTTCAGAAAATGAGAACGTAACAGGGACTAGTCGAGGAACGGAGTGACGGTCTAGATGATAGCATTAGTAGTCCTCACTATTCTATGAGATAGTGTGATAATAAATGTATTGAGGACTTATTTTGAGTTTGAATACTGTCTAAAAGACAATATTTGTATTAAAACTCACATTCATGTTGTATATTTAAGATTGTATTTGTATTACATACCATGTATTTGGCGACTCGTAATAAGTGATGTATACCTATTTTGGGGCGCGTCAAAAGCAAAGAAAATGCACTTGATATAAATCCAGGCTCATCGAACGAGTTCAAAATGATTTATATATATATATATATATATATATATATATATATATATATATATATATATATATATAAAATGCCCTTGATGGATGAATTAAGCTCATAGAACAAAGTTCGATAACAATTAATATATATATATATAAGCAATAAACGCTCCAGACGTGAGTCTAGGCTCAATTGAGGCATAACTTGATAATGTTAGTAAATATATATATATATATATATATATATATATACAAAGGAAATAAAAAGTCATGGACCGAAGTCCGGGCATACGCATACAACACGACTCTCAACGTGAATAACTGTGTGTGCAAAAAGTGGAGAAAGGCTTTAAGAAATATAAGAAGTCTTACAGTGGGCTTCCAAGAAGACTTCAAATAGCTTTAATTCAATGAACAGATTCCCACCAGTAATCTACCTCACCATGACATGTTCAAATAGCTTCAAATAGCTTTAATAGCTTCAAATAGCTTTCTGAAATCTTTCCCAAGACATGTTGAGTGCGGCTGACTGGGTACGCTTCACAGATTCTCACCAGTAATCTGCCTCACCACGGAACATAAAGGTGGCGAATGGAACCTTCTGTTCCTCCGTGCATCCCAAGACATTAAATATCTTGGTAATTTGCTTAACCCACGTTTTTGCCTTGATCGGATCCGGCTTTCCATAGAATTTTGGTGGTCCCAACTCCTTGAACTGCTTGGCTATGACAAACCGCACTTTGTTATCATTTCCACCCGTATTTTGTATACGAGTCTCCCTCGTCTGATTTTATATGAACTGCAAAAAGCCTATAAACATCCCATCATTCATCGTTTTCTCATTAGTGTTGTTTATAGGAAGAATATTGCCTTCTTGTTGCACGTTCTCCTGGTTGGTGATTGAAGGTTGTTCCACGGTCTCATATACTCCATTGTTAACGTTCTCAGCTGCCATTCTTAAAAACTACCATAAAACAAGGGTTGATTAAACAAATTAACATATCACATAATATCCCTATATTATGACCGACCAACAAATAAGCTTAGGTAGGACACACTAGCGAAGGATTTACTCATCTCTCCCCTCCTAGTTTTATTCACCGATCTCCGCCAGAGACCATATCCCTAAGCTCTGATACCAACTGTGACGCCCCCCAAAATAGGTATACATCGCCCATTCTGAGTCGCCAAATACATGGTACAGAAAATAACTACAACTTTATTATTACAAATTGTCGTGCAAAATATGACAACACATACTGTGAGTTTAAATACAAATATTATCTTCTAGACAATATCCACACCTAGATAAAGTCCTCATTACAATTATTGATGCACTATTTTACAAAAATAGTGAGGACTGCTAAAACAATTGTCTAGGACCATCACTCTATACCCCGACTGGTTCTTGCTATATTATCGCTTCCTAAGAAGAAAAATGAAACAAAAAGGAAAAGGGTGAGCTCAACTAGCCCAGTAAATAATATTATGACTAAGATAATATACAACAAATTATCCTTAGTCTTCAACAGGGAAAAATCTGATAGAATATAATAGACAACAAGCTTTAGATCAACAACTGCAGCGGAAACAACAATTCATTAGAAGAGTTAAGTAGAGAATGAAATCTACTATCATTTATGAATTTAAAATTCCACCATCAATATTTTATCCTTGTAACATCAATCAATATATATCTTGAATCAAATATTCATCTTTGCACTACGGGCCAAAGATATTCATTCGTATCACCAGTTGGTCATGTTCATCTCAACACCTGTTCATCTTTGCACTACGGGCCAAAGATATTCATCAGATAATCATTCATCTTTTTACTACAGGCCAAAGATATTCATCAAGTATCATCATTAAGGATTGAGGATGATGAAAAGAATTTTAGAGAACGAATCCAGTAAGATAAAAGGATAAAGTTTAGAGATTCGTACTTTAGATAATTCAAGTTTAAAAATACTCCATAATAAACCATAATGGAGTAAAATTCAAGAATGAAGATCAAAACATGGATACAATCAAAGATAGTAACTATAATAGACATTTGGAACAAAGAAGAGAAATTTTTATTTTTCGGTGAATAGTGCCGTATTTGTGAATAGTGTCGTATACGTGAATAGTGCTATATACGTGAATAGTAACCGTGAGATCCCGAATTTTATAAAATAAAAGTATTCAATTTTTCTATTTTGGTAAATAGTTAAATTGATTAAAGTTTAAAGTTAAGGGTTATATTTGAAATTTTTTCAAAGTAAGAAAGTTTTCATAAAATAATCGGCGATAAAAGTACAGTAATACGCTTGGTTGCATAGTAGCACACGGTATTGATTATTGATGTTTGCGTAAGAAAGTCACTCAGTTATACTCAATTATTGCTATAATAATTGTTGTATCATATCTCTCATATTATTGATTTAATTATTGTCACAATATCATTTGTATAATATTTTATATTATTAAATCAATAATTGAGATGACAAAGTTATTCATATTATTATTTGCAATATTGACAATGTCTAGAAGTTCTGTCAAGGAGAGGTTAGATAATCTAATTGCGCGCCAATAGTGAGAAATCCTTATCGAAAAGCCCCCTCTTTCCTGGGAACGACCTGGTTGTTAAATATTGTGAGTTATAATATTAATGATGAATAAGTTCGTGTTGATTAAAGATGAATTGATAGTTCCATTGTGTTGGAATTATTAGTGTTAGTGAAAATTGACATTTATTTCGATAATAATTGATGTCTGGAGGTTATATTGACCAATTGGGTAATTAACCGAATAAATAAGCAATTAATTGCTATTAATTCACATGGTTATAACTATGTGTTCACATGTGTGTACTATTGATTCACATGATTTACTATTAGGGGAGTTGGTGCAAGATTGGTAATACTTGCATGACTAAATTAAAAATGAAGGTATAGATGAAGGTATTATACTATAATTAATTTTTTTCACATGTTTAGAACTATTAAGTCACATGACTTACTATTGATTCACATGATTTACTATTAGGAGAGGTGGTGCAAGATTGATAATACATGCATGACTAAATTAAAAATGAAGGAAAAGATAATGGTATTATACTGTAATATTTCGAGCCCCAAAATGTGCAATTATCGAAACTATATTTTCCTATAAATAGAAGCTCATTCCTTCATTATTTTTCACCAATTCACTAAGTCTTACAAGAGCAATTATAGAGATAGAAGCTATAGAGAGAGAAGCTATAGAGAGAAAGAAGAAGCGAAGTCTGCTACTTCACTACTCCAGTATACAGTCTTCTTTTGAGGTAAGGGGTACGTATTATTTATTTCATATCCTGTAGAGATATTATTTTTCGTATTCGTATGAATATTATTTTCGTTCAATATTCGTAAGGAATATCATCTTCGTTCAATATTCGTAGGAATATTATTTTTATTCAACAGTTGTAAGGGGTATTATTCTTTCGTATCCATGAAGAGAGTTATTTTCTTTCAATACTCGTAAGGGTTGTTATTCCATTTTTTATTATTATGTTGGAATAACTTTTGTCATCTACAATCTACCGTATACATGGTGAAATTCTTTTGTTATTCCATTCTTTATTATTCCGTCGGAATAACTTTTATCATGCGCGGCTTCATCGCATGCACGATGAATTCATTGTTATTCCATTCTTTATTATTACATTTGGAATATCACATGCATGCGGATTACGCATGACATGGTTCCACTCTTTATTATTCTTGGGAATATCTTGTATGCGTGGATTATTATGCATGACCGCGGTTCCATTCTTTATTATTATTCTTGGGAATAACACATGCATCATAAGGCCTATCGCATGCATGGTGAATTCTTCTGTTATTCCATTCTTTATTATTCCATTGGAATAACTTTGTCTTTGTGGATTACCGCATGCATGGTGAATGATCCTTTGTATTCATTCTTTATTAAATTATGGAAATGATCTCGCTCATACGGATTACTGCATGGCGGTAAAAATCCATTTGCGCTTTAAGATATTCTATTATACTCATCTCGATATCATTTCTTTTGTACTCGTCATGAAATATCATTTTCTTTGGTATTTTTCTGTTACAAGTTACTATTCATGAGTTACTATTCACCCGATTACTATTCACTCTAGTATTATTCACTCGGGTATTCAAGGTACTTTTCGTGTCGGAGTACTATTCACGAGTTACTATTCATGGGTTACTATTCACCCAATTACTATTCACTCGAGTATCATTCACTCGGGTATTCGGGACACTTTTCGTGTCGGGGTACTGCAAGAACCCGAATTTTTAGAAAATATGAAAATAAGAATTTATTAGATAAAATTCTTAAGGCATGTGAAGGGTTGAAATAAAAATATTTAATGTGTTACGTGGTATGTGGTATTGTGTTACATAGGGTAATATGCGCTATGTAATAAGTGTGGTTGTATTTAATAAATATATATCCTTATTATATATTTGTTAGAAATTGTAGAGATGAATTAAGAAGATGGATAAAGTTTTATCTATTGATGTTAAATAATTTATGTGAAATTATTTTATAATAGTAAGTTGGTGATATTAAAATATCTTTGATAATCACCAATTTCTTGAGTATTTGTACGAGTAAGTATCATGTCTAAGATAGTGCAATCACACTCTTTAATGGTTGACATATAGGAGCTCGACTAAACGATTCCTTCAGAGAGCGGAGGTATATACGAATTGGTAACCGATCTAACTCACTGTGAAGATAGTGTAGACGAGACGGAAACTAATTTGTTGGTTGTTTGTGGGAAACCACTCAGTGTACTATATTGAATACTATTAAAGACTCGAGGTGTGTTAGGTTTAGACTTGTATATATGTGCTAGCAACTGGTATGATGTAAAATGAGTTTTAGTTAGTGCTTAAGCTATCTATGGATAGATTGAGATAGTAAAGCATAAATTAGTTAATTACGAGAATTAACTAACACATTTAAATATTGGTTAATTTATATTAAATTGGAAGTTATATTATGGAATAATATAATTTAAATATTAAAGCCTAAATTGACTATGGTGATATAGTAAGGGTTTGAAGAATCACTTAATTAAATAGTGAGTTAATACACGTGTGGAATATGTGATTATAGTAGGTGACTTTATAAATATTACTTGTAATGGTATTATTTTGAATAGAAAGGATTAATTCACTTACAAAAGACTATGAATTAATATATGTGTTTAGCATAGGAGGAGGAAAGAAATATGTTAATTATTAATTTGATATTTTAAATATATTACATAGTATTGAAATGTTTGAAAGATAAGTGATTAATGAAAGAAAATACCAATATAATTATAAATGAATATTGGTTAGAGATGGAGGGATTAGATTAACACTTAAGGTGTGATGATTATAAAGATGGAAGAAGTTATCTTGGGACAACCAAATAATTATCATGTATATAATATATAATTTAAATAATTAATAGAGTAAATATTAATTATTCTAAGTGTAAAGGTTGTGCATACTTTAAGTATGTAATTATTTAAGTAAGCTAAATAATTTATCATTATGATAAAGTGTGACATAAATCTTATATTAAATAAATATTAAAATAATGTGGAATTGGGGAAAAGCCAAACGTGGCCTAGACCCCTAATATTTTATTATAGGAATAATGAGCTTGAGTTATACATAACTCCAGTAAATGAGTTAGATAAGCCTTGTGTGGCATAGTAATGGAAAATATTAATAATGATATTAATCGACGAAGGAATTATTAAGTGAACAATTAATTAATATTAATTGTTAATTGTTATTGTAGAATATTAATTAATTGTTAACGGTGATTAATTAATATGTGATTATTATTGTTAGAGATATAATAATAATAAGCAAGTGTCTATAAATATAATAAGATTTATATTTATTTACTATAATGTAATAGATAAATAATCGTTATAGAGATCAATAATTACATTAATCAATGAGGAATGGATTAATTAATATTAGTGTTAATTAATCAATAAGATGAATAATTTATTTATTTGACATAAAATAAATAAGTTATTAATATAATAAGATTATATTGGTGTATATTTAAAATATAAGTATACTTCTTATATGTGGTAGGTACATATATATGTGTATATAAGTGCCCATAACTTAATTTAATGTAGTAATATTGAGCTAGGAGCCAAATTTCTAAAGTGTTGAGTTATAAGCATTTGTCCCAATAAGAGAGTCTCATTTCTCTCATACACGTGAATAGGCCATTGGCCTATCCCCCTCTATTGCGTATAAACAAGGAGACTGATAATGGCTAGAGGAATGGAGGAGAAGGGAGTAGTTCACCAACTATTCATTGCCCATCATCTTCTTCTTCCTACTGCTAGTTCAAAACATTGGGCAAAGCTATTATTTGAATATTGATTTCTCTATAAATAGAGACTCCTTCTTCTTCTTCCCGTTTGTTAAGTTGTCTGAGAAAACTAAGCTATAGAGAGTTAGTAGAATTGGGGAATTGAAAGCAATGGGAGGATTGAGGAGCTATGCTTAGCCAATTCCAAGCATTCAAGAGGTATAATTCTTAAACCAATTCCAAGTTCTAGTTATACTCTCTCAAAATATTTTCTCTATGATTAGAGATTGGGTAGATTTTATGTTTGCACTCTTGAGTATGATTAATCTATTTTATAGATTATACAATCAATTTTAGAGTAATTGAATTCATGAGAATATGTTAAAGGAATGGGTTTGGGTGTGATAGTGATATATTGCTTTAGTTTGATTTGGAGTCAAAATTAGTAGCAAAATCCCTCTATAAATGGTAAAACTTATGATGGGTTATGTTAGCCCTCAGAAAAACGAAAAGAACGCAAGTTAAACGAACCAATTTGGTTGAGAAACGAATTCGTGGTGAATGAATTCGCCAAACTTTTCAAAATAAGAAAGTTTAGTAGGAATATGAGTTTTGGATTAATCTTTGGGTTAGTTAATGTGTTTGAAGTGTTATACTTACTCTGTAGATGGGTAGCTAAGAGTTTAACGAGTCCAGCGAATCGAAAACCAACTAATTCGGACTTAAAATGAGAAAGTTATGTTAAAAATCATTTTACATGCGGTAGCGGCGCAGCGAGCCGCCTGCAGCGTCTGTGTGGTGCACAGCTGGGGCTGGGCCTTGGTATGGGCGCGCGGTAATGGTGAGGAAAAGGGGTGCGGCCGCGCCCCATGTCTGCTGAAAGTGACTGCTTTAACCTGTTCTGGTAAAACGGCCATAACGTTTTCATAAAAACTCCGATTGAGGTAATTCAAGATGATTTGAAACGAGGACGAATAGTTCTACAACTTTTGTTCTTTAAGGTTTTCAATTTGAGGTCGTTAGAAAGGTTCAAAATAGTCATCTTTGTGACTATTACGTATTCGGAGGCGATCGGAGGGCGTCGAACGAGCACATACGCAAGTATAGTGCTCCCGACGATGAAATATGTTATTCTAAGTGATATAACATGGAAATGCATGATAATAGACATGTCATATGGCTAAGATTAGTTTACTCATAATGGAATGCTTTAACAATGATTTCTAAAAGAAAAGTTAAACTTTTTAAGAAACGAAAGTTGATGAATTTGGTGTCCTTTGAGTTCTGAACTTGGACCCTATATACGCATATAAACATCCATTAAATGTAGTTTTAAAGTTACCTTGCATATAATAGATTGATATAGCTCGGTTTAAAGTGTTTTGAAAGAAAAACTTGAAGTTTTGAGAATGAAACTTAACGAACTTTGTGTCTTTTAAGTTCCGACCTTGGAAACATGTGAATGTGGCCTAGTAATGTGCGCGGATGGATAAGGAATGTAATTCCAAGATTTATTGAACATAAAAGGTTGTCAAGATCGATTTAATACATGTTTTAAAGAGAAATTTAAAGGTTTTAGAAACTAACTTTGATGAGCGTTATGTTACTTGCATTATGACCTTATAAGCAAGCATGATAGAGTTGTTTATGTCTTTGAACATGAATGATACGTTCACACAACTAGATAGACGTAATATGAACTATGCATGTCTTAAAGTAAGTTTTCAAGTGATAAACCATGCTAGTCATATAAATACACATAAGCATACGTAATAAGGGTGGTTTAGTATCGTTATGTGACTTAATGGTTAACATAGCGAGTCCCTTGTTCAATAAACCCTTTTTAGTCTTGATTAAAGAGTTTTGAAAAAGGAAGTTGTATTCTTGATTTGAGTTTTATCTCAAAAGTCTATTTTAGATACATGAGGAGGTGTTCAACTTGGTCAATAAGCTATTGAACATGTAAATCCTAGTTGAACAAATGAGTTCAAAAGAAAACTAAAAGTTTTAAAAGTTAGCCTCAACGTTAACGAGTTTGGGAAACCCAATGTGTCCTAAACCTTGTCTTTATGTGTTTATATTGTTCAAAGATGTTAAGGTGCTAATAAGAGAACTAGACTTTTGAAAATTTCAGTTCTAGTTCTGGCAGGGAGTAGGACGGTCGCGCCGTGTTGCTGTGTAGTCAAGAACAGTTTGTGAACTGTTTAGAATTTAGAGCATGCCTATATATATACTTAAAAACCGTAAAAGATGAAATAAGATTGTTTCGAAAGAATAAGTATGAGAGTAAAATGGACTAGCAATATAGCTATCCTAAGAGTATACCGAAGAAGTGAACTAGAACGATGTAAAAATTTATTATTTCATTGAGAATAAATGGAATGTATGACTAATGGGTATGAATCCATGATTATATAACTGTGTAGGGATACACGCGGTGCAGATAAGCTTTAAGCAGTTAAGTCGTAGTTAATAAACTACAAATCAGGTAAGTCTTTCAGTTCCTATTTGTTATATTAATTCGATAACTGTTAGTAATATTATGTCATGAGAATGTTGATGTATATATATGAAATGCATATGAGATATGTATGAAATGTGAAAGTTGATCTTTGATGATATGCTTGTGATATAAACCTCTATGCCTGTTATGTAAGAAGTAACATGTGTAGTAAATATTGATCGATTATGAATGCATGAACTGTATATGTTATTATATGCTACGTGCTGCATGACAACTGTTAGAATTATTGGGCTGTCGAGCTCACCCTTGCACATAACTACTTTTGCAGGTTAAGGATTCACGGTAAAGATTACGTGCTACTTGATTAATAGAGCTCAATAGTAATTGAAGGAGATCGGTTTATATGTTTAAATATATACTCTTGAACCACGTTTATGTTCTAGGAGTCATACATGATAGTAGTTTACGAGGTGCAATACAGGTTGTGTTGTAAAGTTATATTATGTGATACATAGAGAAATTTGAATTGAGATGTAAATATTTATACTGTAATTGAATAGAATGAATTATAGCATAATTTGATTCAAGGATTTGTAATTGATTCAAGTTAAGAAATCAATAAAAGATTATTTTCCAAGGAGATTGAAAAAGTTTAAATTATTCCGCATATTTATATAAAATCGAATATGATGTAAAACAGGAATGGTAAATGACCAATATTTGAAACTTATAATAGTTTGGGGTCATTATACATAGATCCTGGATATGGAAAGAATTTATATTCTAAATTGTAATAAGCAAGGTTATATTCATTTAATTTATGAATAAAAGATATAATAGTTTGACGATAGTAGTATCGTGGTGGACCAGATTCGAGGTTCGAAGGGACCTGGATTTGGGGGCGTCACGGGTACTATTCACGGGATACTATTCCCAAATTACTATTCACGGGGTACTATTTACCCGAAAAATATATTCTTTTCTGTCCAAATTATGTTTGGTACATGAATATTATTCTTGAATTTTACTCTACAAAGTAGTATCATGTTGACAAGTTGGATATTTTTAAACTCTAGATAAATTTAAAAGTCTTTAATATTTATCCTTGATTTTGTTTGATTTGATTTCGGTTGATTATTGCTTATATCATTGACATCATCCTCATGCTTATATTGTGATGAAAGTTATCTTTGGCTTACGTGCATAGATGGACTTGGTATGATTATGACCAGGGATTATTCGGTATAATCATGACCGTAATGTAACGAATGATGTGATAAAAGTCCTCATTGGTCTGTAGTTCATTGATGGACATTTGTTGGCATGATTATAACCAGGGATTATTCGGTATAATCATGACCATTGATGATTACATGAATATCTTTGGCCGTGGTGCAGGGATGATTCGATTTTATTTACTATGCTGAGTCTCAGCGATAAAGTTGATCAAAAACTTTTTAAATCATAAAAGATAGTAGATATCATGCTCTACTTCACTCTTCTAATGGATTACTTATTCCGCTGCAGTTAAACTTGTTGTCTATTGTATTCTATTAGTTGTTATACTGTTGAAGGCTAAGGATAATTTATTCTGTATTATCTTAGTCATAATATTTCTTACTGGGCATTTTGAGCTCACCCTTTTTCTTTCACTGTTCTCTTCAGGAAATGAGAATATAGCTGGGACGAGTCGGGGAAAGGATTGACGGTCCGAGATGGTGGCTATAGCAGTCCTCACTATTCTATAAAATAGTGTGATAATAAGTGTAATGAGGACTGAATTTGAGTTTGTATACTGTCTATGAGGCAATATTCATGTAAACTCTTAGCTATGTTTTGTCATATTTTTACATGACAGTTGCATAATTAAGTTTGTAGTTGAGTTCTGTACCATGTATCTGGCGACTCAAGATGGGTGATGTATACCTGTTATGGGGGCGTCACAGTAACCCCGACACAAAAAGGTAGAAATTCCACAATAAAACTCATATCAATAATTCGGCATAATGATATTGAAGAAAATAATAACATTTAAGAAAAAAATAACATCTCTTACCTCAAAATAACAGTATTTCTGATCGGAATATCGGATGTAAAGCCGAAGGAAACTTGCATTGAATAGCAACTCTCAAAGTATCTAAATACTAACAAAATACGCTCGATAATATATAGAGAGAGAAAACTTGTTTCTGGTGTGATTTTCAATTCTAACTAAGCACCCTATTTATAGGAAAATGCTAGAACGCCAAAGGAGACTAAATTAATAAAATAATATATATATTTTCCTCCTTCTATGCCACCTACCAAGACCAGCCACCAACATGCCAATTCTAAAAATAATTTGCAGCCCACATGTTTAAACCAAAGGTGGGTCCCACCCATAATTTTAATAAAAAAATTTAATTTTTGAAACTTTAACAATTCATAATAAATAGCCCTTTTTCAAAAAAATATAAATTTTATGTCCATTCCATAGGAAATAGAATTCTTTACAACTTTGCAGAAGAAAGTTTTTCCAAATTCCAAACAGAAAATGTCTGAAATCCATATACGGATGATTTTCAAAACCTCTTAAAATTCATAACAAATCATACGTTAATTTTTAACGGTTCAAAATTTGTGGACATATACTAAACTTATATATGTATAACATATCGAAAAATCACAACGATCCAATGGTCGGATCAAAATTATAACTCACGCAATAGAGTTTAAGAACAATGATTTGATTTTCGGACTATAAGTCCCTCGTACCAGTTTCACTCAAACAGTTACCATGAAAAATCCACAAAGAATTTTTGGGTGATTCAAATTTCTACGTTTAGCTTACTTCCAGGGCTTTCTTTTGATGTATGGCTCATCTCCTAACTCATTATACACAAAGAGTTATAGATTTTACAAAATCAAGTAATAAACTAATTTTCTGAAAATTTCCAAATTTCATTCTTCATTTCGACAAAATACTAATGAAACACCACAACATTAATTCCTTCATTTATAATCACATAAAATAAATATTTCCCCATCCTTCATTTATATCCACATAAAATAAATATTTCCTTATCAAATAAATTAATAATTAATTATTCACAAATAATATTACAGAATCACAATAATGACAACCAGGCTGTTCCCAGGAAAGAGGGGGCTTTCCGATAAAGATTTCTTCTTACTGACACGCATTTAGGTGACCAAACCTCTCCTTGACAGAACTTTCTAGACATTGCCAATAATGTTATCTAATAATATTGTAAGACCCCGAATTTTATGAAATAAAATTATTCAAATTTTCTTATAATTATTATTCAGTAAATGGTTAAATTGATAAAGAGTAAAGTTAAGGGTGATATATAAAAATTATGCAAAATAAGTAAGTGGTTATAAAATATTTATTTTTGTCGGGGAATATTCGTTTGGTCGTGGAATATTCTTGTTGTCGGAGAATATTCGTAATGACGGCAGCAATGACCATTCGTGGGCCCTCATAATGTAATAAGTGTCGGATGAAGAAAACGAAAAGTTTGAGTTTTTATAAATAACGACATAGTTGTTACCGTTAACACCGTTGGAATACACGTGGTTAAAATACAAGAATAACACTTGTGGTCGCACAAAGAGTTATTACCATACAGTATTACAAGTTTTTTTGAATTATGGATTCTTACGTAAGAAGGCACTACTCAATAATTGTTACAGTAATTCTTGCTCAATATTTTATTTTATTGATTCAATAATTGTCATATTGATATTTTATATTATTGTTGTTTCAATAATTATCACTGCACAATATTTCCCATTATCAAATCAATAATTCATAGTATTTGGATAATATTATTAGATAGCATTCTGTCAAGGAGAGGTTTGGTCACCTAATTGCGCGCCAATAAGGAGAAATCCTTATCGGAAAGCCCCTCTTTCTCTTGGAACCGTGCGTTGTCATTATTGTGATTACGTAATATTATTTGTGAATAATTAATTATTGATTTATATGATAAGGAAATATTTATTTGATGCGGATATAAATAATGGATTTATTTATGTGGTTATAAATAAAAGAATTAATGTTTAGGTGTTTTATCAGTATTTTGTCGGATTGGAGGTATTAAAAGATCAAATCGGTGTTCTTAAAGCTCTATTGCGTGAGTTATAATTTTAATCCGACCGTTGGATCGTTGTGATTTTTAGATATGTTATACATATATAAGTTGAGTATATATTCACAAATTTTGAACCGTTAAAAATTAACGTATACTTTGTTATGAATTTTATGAGGTATTAAAAATCATCCGTTTGTGGATTTCGGATATTTTCGGTTTGCAATTTGGAAAACCTTAAAGCTACAAAGTTGTAGAGAATTCGATTTCGTGTGGAATGGACATAAAATTCGTATTTTTCTGATAAACGGGCTATTTTCTATGAATTACTGAAGTTTCGGAAAATAAAATAATTTTTATTAAAAATGGGTGGGACCCACTTTTGTTAATAACTTGTGGGCTGCTATTTTTTGGTTCAAAAATGGCTGCTGATTCAAGGAGGAGGCGTGGAAGTTTGAAAAGAAAAAATATTAATAATATTTTATTATTTTAGTCTCCTTTAGCGTTCTAGCATTTTCCTATAAATAGGTGTTGATGTTAGAATTAAAAATCACACCAGAAACATAAGTTTTCTCTCTCTATATTATCGAGCATATTTTTGTGAGTATTTAGATACTTTGAGAGTTGCTTTTCAGTGCAAGTTCTTTCGGCTTTTCATCCGATATTCCAATCAGAAGTACTGCTCTTTTGAGGTGAGAGATTTTTAAAGGTTATTATGTTTTTCAGTTTCATACTTTTTCCGGACCTTCAAAAATTCTGGAAAAATTGAAAATGATAATTTTATGAGTTTTCTTGATTGTGTCCAAAAATGGCAATTTTTGGATGTATAGATTAGGAGTTATGGATTTTATGAGAAAAGACTATTTTAAAAGTAAACCCTTATAACTCCTTGTGGTTAACTCTAAAATTGATGAACTTTTTATTGGGAGTACATCTATATAATATCAATATACCCTGTAAATTTCGGAATTTTTGGATAAAAGTACAATTTATGATAAATGTCTAAATATTCGGCAGTTTTGGCCATATGAAAAATAGTAAATGAATTTTAAAAATTCTGAGAAAAATATATGTTCAATATGGGACTATATTCTACTGAATCACAAAAAAGAAATATTTTTATGACTGATTTGGTATTTTTCATGAAAATGAACTAGTTATGAATAAATGAATTAAATATGTTATGTGAAGTAAGAAAACTGGAAAATAGGATTTTATGGCTTGGGAATTCTATATAAGGTATATGCAGATTTTTGATGAGGGTTTTGGTTATTGATGATGAAATCTTATGAGTTTGGCATTTTAGGATGATTAAATGCATTAATTAGTAAAGTGTAAACAATTAAAATTAATTGTTTATAAGTTTAAGAAATGATTAAAATATTGTGATAATATTAATAATATTAGATTATGAGATTATTAAGTGATTTATAACATTTGGATTAAGGTGTTATGAAATCATTGATTTATGAATCTTACTCTTGAGATTAAATCTATATGTTTTGATCATATTATTTTTATTATCATATATAACATTTTTATAATCCTGGTGAAGAAATTTCTCTTTGACTTGAGTGTAAAGATGGGTAGATTATTGATATAATCGTGAGTATGGGTTCTCTTTGGCCAGTAGTGCAAAGTTGAATCGTTGACTGGCATGATCATGACCATTGAATTTACAATTGAATATTTTTAGCTTAAGTGCAAAGGTAAATTGATCAACATGGTTATAATTATGGTTTATATAAATTCTGAAATGATTATGTATTTCTTTGAGATATTAATATCTTTGGCCTGCAGTGCAAAGATGAATTATTGATGAATATCTTTGGCCCGTAGTGTAAAAATGACTTGTTATTGAATATCTTTGGCTTGTAGTGCAAAGATGACCTGTTGTTGAATATCTTTGGCCTGTAGTGCGAAGATGAACTGTTAATGAATATCTTTGGCCCGTAGTGCAAAGATGGATTTATTAGTATGATTATGAATAGGAACTGTGATTTGGTATAACCATGATCTTTGATGTTTTAGGTAAAGACAGGTGATGAAAATTATCTTCGTCCTAGATGAGAAGAAGAATTTAGAATCACAATTATGATTATGAGTTATTCATATGATTGTGGAAAGGAACTGTTGATTGATGTTACAGGGATAAAACATTATTGGTGGACTTTTAATGTGGAGAAGATAATAGACTTTATAGTCTATTTGACTCTTCTAATGGATTGCTCGTTCCGCTGCGACTATGGTTGAAAAGTCTTATCATCTACCGTATGTTCTAAATCTATGATTTATTATTGACGAAGGCTATTGATAAATTAATTATCTTTAGTCATGATATTCTTTTATCGAGCTAGTTGTGCTCACCCTTTTGTTTCACAATTCCTTTTCGGTGTATTAAGAGTGTTATCGAATCGACGAGGGGGTAACAGGGAAATAGAATCATGGTCTATAGGTCATTGAGGTTCTCCCTAAATAGTATGGAAATAATTTTATTGAGAACTTTAGATAAGTGTGTCGTCTTGTATAATGTTATTTGATATTTAATTTTGGTGAACCGAATAGGGTGAGGCTAACCCAACTTTGGAAGGGTGTTTTGTCACTATCATACAAGATGTCTAATGACATACAACCTCGTGTTATCATAAGAAAGTGGTTGTGCACATCCACTTCTTTGAGTATATCTACGAGCACTAGCTATATGATCTTGGAGTTTGGTTGAAACATAATGTTCAATTACAGACGGTGGAGATAGTTATATGTCAAGAGAAGACTCACCATTGGAAGGAACATGATAGTAATCTTCTCATTTTTCTTTGGGGTCTATTGGATCAACCAAGGATAAATCTCTGGACATATGATATCTATCATAACCTAGACGCATGGCCTCCCATGTACGAAGGTTTCCTTGAGCACTTCCCAAAGATGTTAATTTCTAAAACAGTTATTGACTGCACATTTATGTAATGTATCAATGTGAGGTGTTGTCCATAGTTGGGACATGAGTCACAGTTGGTATTAAAACTCATAGTATATGTGTTGTTGTATTTTGCACGACAATTGTAGTAATAAAGTTGTAGTTGTTTTCTGTACCATGTATTTGGCGACTCAGAATAGGTTGGATGAATTGGATCTATTTTGGGGGCGTCACAAATATTATTCAAATAATATGAATTATTGATTTGATAATGGGAAATACTGTGTAGTGACAATTATTGAAACAACAATAATATAAAATATCAACACAACAATTATTGAATCAATAAAATAAAATATTGAACAGTAATTACTGTAACAATTATTGAGTTGTGCCTTCTTACGTAAGAATCAATAATTCAAAAATACTATGCAATACTGTGTGTTACTGTGCAACCACGCATATTACTGTATTTTAACCACCGGGTATTCCACCATTGTTAACGGTAATAATTACGTCGTTATTTATAAAAACTCAAACTTGTCGTTTTCTTCATCTGACAGTTATTCGTTATGGGGCCCACAAATAGCTACGCCGTCGTACGAATAATCCCCGACAGTAAGAATATTCCACGACCAAACGAATATTCCCCGACAAAATGAATATTTTATAACCACTTCCTTATTTTGCAAAATTTGCACATTTCACCCATAACTAAAGCATTATATCAAATTAATTCCTTATTATTTCAAGATAATGAATATAGGAAATTTAATTTTATTTATAAAAAAAATAAAAAATTCGGGGTCTTACAACCTCCCCTCCTTATGAAATTTCATCCTCGAAATTGACGTACGTACCTGGTGTTTCGAAAAGGTGAGGGTACCTCGCTTTCATTTCCGATTCCAACTCCCAGGTCATTTTCTCCATAGCATGGTTCCTCCACAAAACCTTAACTTGTGGTATAACCTTTTGTTCGTAGGACATGCTCTTTCCTATCCAAGATCTTGACAGGTACCTCTTCGTACATTAAATCTTCGGCTATCTCGTCTGGTTCTAACTCAATAATGTGGTTTGGGTCATCCACATATTTATGTAACATCGATACGTTAAAAATGTTATGAATACGCGATATACTTAGCGTTAAGGCGAGTCTATAGGCCACAATTCCTACTCGATCGAGGTTTTCAAATGGACTAATAAATTGAAGGCTTGAGCTTTCTTCTCTTCATCGACTCTTACTTCTAGAATAATGCCTTCTTGCACCTTCTTCTTCATATTCATCAGCTCCAGGTCTGTAGCTTGAGTGGTTTTAACTTTATAAATTAAAGTCGATTCTACTCGTATATTTGACATCATAATGTGGGTCCCTAGAGTCTTTAACTCTATCTTTATCGTTTGTAAATTATACAAAATAGGTCTTTGTGTTCAACAATATCGCACTTGTACTCGCGTACGATCTTCTACTCAACGCGTCAGCTACCTCATTCACTTTTCCAGGATGGTATGGTCAGAACAGGTGCCGAAATGAGTCGCCTCTTGAGCTCTTGGAAAATCTTCTCGCATTCCTTGTTCCATACGAATTTTGTATCTTTTCGAGTCAGTTGAGTTAATAGAGTAGTGATTCGAGAAAATCCTTCTACGAATCTTCAATATTAACCAGCAAAGCCTAGAAAGCTAGATATTTCGATTACTGACTTAAGTTTCTCTCAACTGTGACTCATATCCCAATCTTGGATATCACGTCATAATAACACCTATCGTTTTACCACCACACAAATATAGCGTCCCCTACTGAGAGTCTAGCTTTGGTGCATTCCACAAAGGAAGTCACCAGATAGAGGCTCGGGCACCAATTCTTGTACTTGGGTTTTTAACTCCTGAAGTTCAATAGGAGCCATTCGATATAAGATTTTAGAAATGGGTTTTGTACCGGGTTCAAGGTCCATACAAAATTCAATATCACGCTCTGGGGGTAGGCCAGCAAGTTCTTCAGGAAATAAGTCAAGAGATTCACTAACAATAGAAATATTATTCAAATCTGGCGTATTTTTGTTCAAGTCCATAAAATGGGCTAAGAAGGCTTGACATCCATTTTTTAATAAACGAATGACTTTATGGCTTAATATGAAAGTGTTTGACTTTAGTGGTTTGGTTGCTTGAATTCGCATAATAGGTTGGTTAGGAATATAAAAACTAACAACCTTAAAAACAATCAATTTTAGCATGATGAGTGGTTAACCAATCAATCCCTAAAATCACATCAAATGCAAGTATCCTTAAAGAGATAAGATCAACAGGTAATGTGATGGTGCTAACTTGGATCAAGCAAGATTTATACACAGTGGATGTAATAAAAGTTTCTCCTAATAGAGTCTCCATAGATAAGTCAAAGTCTAATTTCTCTGGAGTCAAGTTTAAACGTTGAGCACAAGCAGGAGAGATAAAAGAATGGGTAGAACCAGTATCTAATAAGGTATAGATTTTGCAAGAATTTATAATTAACTAACCCGTGATACCTTCATTCGAGTTTCTCACGTTTTGGGCAGTCACAACAAACGCTCTTCCAGAAATCGCCGACTTTGTTTTGTCCGTATCCGCCTTTGGTGCCACCATCCCTGCTGGACTTGATTTCGCTACAGGACAAAATTGAGCTATGTGACCATCTTTTCCACAATTAAAACATACCTTGGAAGGCTGTGAACAGTTTAGACTTATGTGTGCCTCCTCTCTGCATCTGTAGCATCTAATTGGCGGTCGTTCTCCTCCCCTAGAATATGTTGTTGTTGTCTTTGGTCTTTGGTCTTTGGTCTTCTTTGCTAATGTCTTCCCGTCATTGTTGAATCTCCTCTTTTTGAAATTTCCACTTGACTCACCTCTCCTATTATCACGGCCATGATTACCACCCGAGTGGTTATCACTTTTGTCCGTATTTTTCCCTCATCGTTGTTTATCATCGCTCTGATTACTGTTGTCACCGGTATAAACCTAGTTGTGGTCCCTCGGTTGAGCATACTCATTATCTCGCTCTAATAATTGAGCCCTATTGACAACATCTGACTACAGAGAAAACTTGTGAGAGATAAGGTATTGACGAATATCGGGTTTTAGACCTCTCAGAAACATCCGCGTCATACGTTCCTCATTCTCTACCAAATGAGGTGCAAACCTGGATAACTCCGCGAACTTCGCCTCGTACTAGGACACCGTCGTATTTGTTCTGCTCGATCTAATAAACTCTACCTCCTTCATATAGACGAATACTTTCGTGAAAGTACTTGTCATTGAATGCTTCTAAAATCTTTCTCAAGACATGTTGAAAAGGCGTCAGTGGGTACGCTTCATGATTCCCACCGATGTCTGCCTCACCACGGAACATAAAGGTGGCGAATGGAACCTTCTGTTCCTCCGTGCATCCCAAGACATCAAATATCTTGGTAATTTACTTAACCCACATTTCTGCCATGATCGGATCCAGCTTTCCAAAGAATTCTGGTGGTCCCAACTCCTTGAACTGCTTGGTTGTGACAAACCGCACGTTGCTATCATTTCCACCCGTATTTTGTACACGAGTCTCCCTCGTCTGATTTTGCATGAACTGTAAAAAGCTTATAAACATCCCATCATTCATCGTTTGCTCGTTAGTGTTATTTATAGGAGGAATATTGCCTTCTTGTTGCACGTTCTCCTCGTTGGTGATTGAAGGTTGTTCCACGGTCTCATATACTCCATTGTTAACGTTCTCAGCTGCCATTCTTAAAAACTACCATAAAATAAGGGTTAATTAAATAAATTAACATATCATATAATATCCCTATATTATGACCGACCAACAAATAAGCTTAGGTAGGACACACTAGTGAAGGATTTACTCGTCTCTCCCCTCCTAGTTCTATTCCCCGATCTCCGCCAGACACCATATTCCTAAGCTCTGATACCAACTGTGACGCCCCCAAAATAGGTATACATCACCCATTCTGAGTCGCCAAATACATGGTACAGAAAACAACTACAACTTTATTATTATAAAATATCGTGCAAAATACGACAACACACACTACAACAAAAAGGCTTATCAATCGATCAAGATATCAATGATCGCGATACGATCGCAGATAGCCATCTGCTGACCGTGTCGACGATCGATCACGACACGATCGCAGAATAATTTAATCATTTGGAAGGACATCAGCGACCAACAATAGCGACCGAATTATTAGCGACCGCAATTAGCAACCGATACCGTCGCTATTATGACTTATGCTGAGTTATTTGTCATGCGTGACGTGTCACACGTGTCGTGATCGATAATAATGCAATAGCAAATGGCCGCTAGATTCAAAGAAGTCAAGCTGTCGATTACGATTATGCTTTTTTTAAAAAAAAAAAATTTTGCCTATTTTATTGATTTCCCAAAAATAACCTGCTTTGTACCTGCTTTCAATCCCAACATAGCAATATATATATATATATATATATATATATATTAACATCCATCCAATACAATACAAAACATTCATCCATGAATAAACATTCATCCAATACAATACAAAACATTCATCCAACACAATATAATCGACATCGTAAACATCCATATAAACTAATACAATTGTCCAAAGAATGAATCTAAAAGAGTACAAGGCTTTAAAAATCTAAAAAAATAAGTCTAGCGCGCTCTTCATGGATCATCCAAATTAGGATCCCGTAATTATCAAAGTAATAAAACATATATGTTACATATAAGTAAGACATTGACTCGAGACTATAAACATATAAGATAATGTAGCTAAACAATAAACGATATATATATACCGCTCCTCCTGTGTTGTCTTTCTTTGCTCCCTCGCTCCTAACGCCGATGCCATTATCGCTTCCGCTTAACTCATCAGACTCGGGAGACCGCAGATGCCCGCCCAAAGATATCTGAAGAAGATCATGATCTGACAGATCGCTCTCTCACACAACGTGCAGGGAGTATGATAGGTGGATAACTTGATGATGGTGGTAGATGGGCGGGCGAGCGCACTGCTGTACCACCGATGGTCAAGCGTCGTCTTTGTCCTCGGCCTTTGACATAATTTTTTCTTCACGATGGACGCCTCTCCCATAATTCTTGATCAATCGATGGACGCGGGGTGCCTTCGTGGATAGCGCTCATTCATTAAGCCCTTATAAGTATCCCATCGGGAAGATGAACAATTAAATAGTTAAAATAAATAAATAAAATACTAAAAAGGTCGTTATAATTTATAAACAACATATTAGGATAAAGTGAACTTATTACTGCTTATCCTAATGCGACCTCGGTAGACCATCGCGGTGGCCACATAGACATCCAACCAATTGATAGGTTGACCTTGAGACCGAGACTCCTACGATTCATTTTCTCATATTATTATGCAAACATATGATATTTTAGCTACAAAGATGATCGTAAACATAACATACGCATTTCGGCAAAGAATGTGTCGCAATTGTGATATACCGCCCCGATCGTGCCTTTTGCCTTATCGCCGTCTGATACACCTGAGGATCTGTTCGAGGCGGCAGTCTTGTGCCTTTTGACCCAGCTCTCAGCTCTCCACTGGTCACACATCTCGCACCCTATATGGGCGGTCACGTACCACAGGCTATATCTATATCGCATATATTGCTCACCTGTCCCCGGATTGTCAATCTCGGTATTATGCGGGGCTTTTTGTCGTTCCTTGTTCAAATTATCTTTAGTTCGTGCGGTAGCACTTACTTCGCGAGTAATAGTATCTCGAATAATCGATGCTGTATGTCGTCCCATCTATATCATTTCTGCCAAATAAAACAACAATAATAATATTAAAATCATTATATTACTAAACAATATTATTTGATTAACTATGTATTATCAATCGAGTGATAAAAATATACCCGAAATTCAAATTAAATCAGATCCTTATGGGCGAGAGGTGTGCTCGCCCACGTAATCATCGAGCGTGAAGCCGCTTACAGAAGCATAATTGTGAAATGCACTTCACAATTTTACTATCTTGAAAATCACTACAATATACAATAATTTATATTAAAACCCTTACATTTAAATCACTACTATATTTATAACAATGAAAATATTAAACCCTTATATATATACACGATGTTTAACTTACGTGTTATCTGGAGGAGGACGAATCTGTATAAAAATGCGATCATCCGGATTAGTCGGGGCCTTCGGCACATGATTAGGGCCCCGACCCAACCCGCGCTTTCGTGCTGTAGGTTCAGAAGACATCTATAAATAAAAAATTTAGGATGTTAGTATGAGTTTTAAACAACTATAAACAACTTTTTATTGTTAATCGTACGTAAGGTATTTCATTCATTCTAGCTCTATATCAGTAATACATATTTGGTTTGTATTCAGATGCATTGAAATGTTTCTTCTTAAGAAAACTATCTCCATCTAAGGCTTCACGCCAAGAATTGAAGAGTCCATCTAAGGCCTCGGCTAACATGTTTTAAGATTATACCCCTCACGGTCCCTTTTTATAATCTTTTATGTTTTGGGATAGTCACAACTTGGTTGAGCAATTTATAGCTTCTATAACATTTTATAGCTTTATTCTTGTATACATAAGTGTTAAATACCCTTGTTTTTCTTTATAGCCAAAATATCTCTTTATTAACCAAGTGTGTCTAGTTACCTTCTCTCATACACTAACGGTTCCTAACCTTTACCTATTTTGGCTTAACAACCCCCCAATAGCTTACCATGCTGACAACCAAGCTTGGCTTGGCCCCGTGAGGCTTGGCTAAGCTTGGCGTGGCCTCGTGTGGCCTCGCGGCCTAATCCCAAATTTATCGGCTCCAACAAATTTCTTTAATAGGCTCTAGTGGATCACCAATATATTTATATCCAATTGATAAGCAGCACCCAGGCTCTCTATATAAACAGAACCCAATTTACTGAGAATTACTAAAATTAAGCTACTCGCATATTCAAACAATTCAATTTCTCATTTTATTTCAATAATGGGCATAGCTTTCCTATAACCAAAAGTTATTATATATTTTAAACCTAAAAATGTTCACAATAAAAGAGGTAAAAAAAATTCAACTACAAACTTATACTTATAATACTTATGAACATTTTTCAAACTTATACTTATAATACTTCAAAAAAATTCGCCAGAGTCTCCCCTACAATATGGACTAGCCACATGCACGACGACATGCATATATGGACATTTCTAGGCACCCAAGATACAAACCAAGAGAAATACAAATTTCCAATACAATAAGATTAAAACAATATCGATTGAATGCAAATTAAAACAGTAAAAAATTCAGACCCATATACATTACCAATATAATATCAATCAAAACATTACCAATATACAATTATACATGAATTTTAGTTTTAACAAACATACATTATAAATGAATTTTATAATTAACATTAATTAGCATATTTGATGTGAATTATGGATAAACTTCTTTGAACCTTCTTCTTGATTGAATTATGGATAAACTTAATTCTAGTTATGTTTTATGTTATACTCATGTTCATGATATTGGATTGGTATAAGTATAATCATATATTGCAACCAAGGTTTTGGGTTAAGCCTAATATTTAAGATCATGTTTATAGGCCTAATATTTAAGATTATGGTTAAGCCCTAAAAGTTAAGCCCTAATATTTAAGATAATCATATATATTATTATTTTTGTTGTTTTTAAAATATGAATAGAATTAAATCAATTTTGAATTTTAAGTTTTCATAAATCTGAATTTAAAAGTTAAAATGTATCTCTAATTTTAAAACGCAAAAGCATAAAAGATTTGGGGGAATCGTTGCTATAAATTAACTAAGGTGTAATTACACACCTTGAAGCATTAGGTCTTTACATCAAAGCAAAGCACTTACACACCACATTCAACAAATAAAAATTACACAATGAATAAGAATTAGGTCTTTACATCAAAGCAATTACACACCACATTCAACAATAAAAATTGTAAAATTTGGAAACCCAATCAAATCGAACAACTACTTGAAGAATTTAATAGTATTTAATCTAATCTAACCAATATAAATACATACCAGTGTTTGGTGGGGGGGGGTGGCCGGCTTATACGGAGGTGGTCAAGCGGTGTTACGACCCGACTTCTTCTCCTTCTCCTTCTTCTCTTCTCCCCCCTTTCTCCCTCTTCTCTCTATGCTGAGCTCCCTCTTCTTTTTTTCTTTCGTTTCTGTGTCGAGCGAATGATGGGTACTGATAACATTTAGTTTGATCAATGATCATATATTAGCGACCGCATCGCGTCATTGATTTTTAATGATATGGACTTATCAGCGACCGCATGCGGTCGCTGATTTCAAGTGGTCGCATAAAAAATTGGCCCCAACATTTCCAGCCAAAATTTTGGTGGCAAATTTGTACTTAGCATTGATCGTGACCGCGTCGCGATCGGTCATTGTTAAAAATAAGCAACTAGATTACGTTTGATTATGATGATGATTCATTGTGACTAATATCAACACCAGATGGTGCGATTCACGATATGATCATTGGTCGCTGATAGACCTTTTTCTTGTAGTGACATACTATGAGTTTAAATATAAATATTGTCTTCTAGACAATATCCACACCCAGATAAAGTCCTCATTACAATTATTGATGCACTATTTTACAAAAATAGTGAGGACTGCTAAAACAATTGTCTAGGACCATCACTCTATACCCCGACTGTTTCTTGCTATATTCTCACTTCCTGAGAAGAAAAATGGAACAAAAAGGAAAAGGGTGAGCTCAACTATCCCAGTAAAGAATATTATGACTAAGATAATATACAACAAATTATCCTTAGTCTTTAACAGGAAAAAATCTGATAGAATATAATAGACAACAAGTTTTAGATCAACAACTGCAGCGAAAACAACAATTCATTAGAAGAGTTCAATAGAGAATGAAATCTATTATCATCTATGAATTTAAAAGTCCATCATCAATATTTTATCCCTATAACATCAATCAATATATATCTTGAATCAAATATTCATCTTTTACTCACGACCAAAGATATTCATTTATATCATCGATTGGTCATGTTCATCTCAACACTGTTCATCTTTGCACTACTGAGCCAAAGATATTCATCGAGTAATCATTCATCTTTACACTTCTGCCAAAGATATTCATCAAGTATCATCATTAAGGACTGAGGATGATGAAAAACATTTTAGAGAACGAATCCAGTAAGATAAAAGGATAAAGTTTAGAGATTCGTACTTTAGATAATTTAAGTTTAAAAATACTCTATAATAAACCATAATGGAGTAAAATTCAAGAATGAAGATCAAAACATGGATATAATCAAAAATAGTAACCATAATAGACATCTGGAACAAAGAAGAGAAAATTTCATTTTTTGGTGAATAGTGACGTATTTGTGAATAATGCCGTATATGTGAATAGTGCCGTATACGTGAATAGTAACCTCGGTACAAAAAGATAAAAATTCCACAATAAAACTCATATCAATAATTCAGCATAATGATATTGAAGAAAATAATATCATTTAAGAAGAAAATAACATCTCTTACCTCAAAATAACAGTATTTCTGATCGGAATATCGAATGTAAAGTCGAAGGAAACTTGCACTGAATAGCAACTCTCAAAGTATCTAAATACTCACAAAATATGCTCGATAATATAAAGAGAGAGAAAACTTGTTTCTGGTGTAATTGTCAATTCTAACTAAGCACCCTATTTATAGGAAAATGCTAGAACGCCAAAGGAGACTAAATTAATAAAATAATATATATATTTTCCTCCTTCTACGCCACTTACCAAGACCTGCCACTAGCATGCCAATTCTGAAAAAAAATTTGCAGCCCACAAGTTTAAAACAAAAAATGGGTCCCACCCATAATTTTAATAAAAATATTTAATTTCCGAAACTTCAACAATTCATAATAAATAGCCCCTTTATCAGAAAAATACGAATTTTATGTCCATTCTAAAGGAAATAAAATTCTCTACAACTTTACAGAAGAAAGTTTTTCCAAATTCCAAACAGAAAATGTCTGAAATCCATATACGGATGATTTTCAAAACCTCTTAAAATTCATAACAAATCATACGTTAATTTTTAACGGTTCAAAATTTGTGGACATATACTCAACTTATATATGTATAACATATTCAAAAATCACAATGATCCAACGGTCGGATCAAAATTAGAACTCACGCAATAGAGCTTAAGAACACTGATTTGGTTTTTCTGACTATAGGTCCCTCGTACCAGTTGCACTCAAACAGTCACCACGAAAAATCCACAAAGAATTTTTGGGTAATTCAAATTTCTACGTTTATCTTACTTCCAGGGCTTTCTTTTGATATATGGCTCATCTCCTAACTCATTATACACAATGAGTTATAGATTTTACAAAATCAAGTAATAAACTAATTTTCTGAAAATTTCCAAATTTTATTCTTCATTTCGACAAAATACTAATAAAACACCTAACACTAATTCCTTCATTTATAATCACATAAAATAAATATTTCCCCATCCTTCATTTATATCCACATAAAATAAATATTTCTTTATCATATAAATCAATAATTAACTATTCACAAATAATATTACATAATCACAATAATGACATCTAGGCTATTCCCAGGAAAGAGGGGGCTTTCCTATAAGGATTTCTCCTTACTGGAGCGCAATTAGGTGACCAAACCTCTCCTTGACAGAACTTTCTAGACATTGCCAATAATGCTATCTAATAATATTGTTCAAATAATATGAATTATTGATCTGATAATGGGAAATACTGTGCGGTGACAATTACTGAAACAACAATAATATAAAATATCAACACAACAATTATTGAATCAATAAAATAAAATATTGAACAGTAATTACTGTAACAATTATTGAGTAGTGCCTTCTTACGTAAGAATCAATAATTCAAAATACATGCAATACTGGTATGCTCTTCGTGCGACCACGTGTATTCATCAGTATTTTAACCAATTGGGTATTCCAACAAAGTGTTAATTGGTAACAATTACGCCAAGTTATTTATAAAAACTCAAACTTGTCGTTTTCTTCATCCGACAGTTATTCATTATGGGGCCCACAAATGGTTGCACCGTCGTACGAATATTTCTCGACAGCAAGAATATTCTACGACCAAACGAATATTCCCCGACAAAATGAATATTTTATAACCACTTGCTTATTTTGCAAAATTTGCACATTTCACCCATAACCAAAGCATTATATCAAATTAATTCCTTATTATTTCAGGATAATGAATATAGGAAATTTTATTTTATTTATATAAAAATAAAATAAAATTTGGGGTCTTACATGCCTGACCTCCCGGGGTTGTCTCCAGGATTTGAACTAAGTGACTTGGGGTTATCTCCGAGGTTAAAGCTGACTGCAAAGGTTGGAAATGAGCATTTCTGAGGTTGTCTCCGAAACTGCAACTGCATCCCTCAGGGTTATCTCCGAGGTTGAAACTGGAACTCCCGGGGTTGTCTCCGGGATTGAGTATCTCGGGGTTGTCTCCGAGATGGAAAACTGAGGATTCCGGGGTTGTCTCTGGAACTGGAACTGCATTCCTCGGGGTTTTCTCTGAGGTTGAAACTAAAACTCCCGGGGTTGTCTCCGAGACTGGAACTGGGTATCTCAGGGTTGTCTCCAGAATTGGAACTATTTTTTCCTCCAGGGTTATCTCTAAAAGATAATTTTGCCCTTCTGTAATGTTAGTAACATGAATAAAAAATTTTGAGTGTCTACAAAACTGCCGGATGAAGAAAACAACAAGTATGAGTTTTTTTATAAATAACGGCATAGTTGTTACCGTTAAAATTGTTGGAATACCCTGTGGTTAAAATATAGTAATACGCGGTATTGCACAGTAACCCACGGTATTGCACAATAATTCTAATTATTGATTCTTATGTAAGAGGTCACTACTCAATAATTGTTACAATAATTACTGTTCAATATTTTATTTTATTAATTCAATAATTGATACATTGATATTTTATATTATTGATTCAATAATTGTCACTGCACAATATTTCCCATTATCAGATCAATAATTCATATTATTTGAATAATATTATTAGATAATATTATTGGCAATGTCTAAGGAAGTTATGTCTAAGAAAGGGGTTTGGTCACCTAATTGCGCGCCAGTAAGGAGAAATCCTTATCGGAAAGCCCCCTCTTTCTTGGGAACGACCTGGTTGTCATTATTGTGTTTCTGTAATATTATTTATGAATAATTAATTATTGATAAAAATGAAAGGGAAATATTTATTTTATGTGGATATAAATAAAGGAATTAATGCTGAGGTGTTTTATTAGTATTTTGTCGGAATGGAGGTGTTAAAAATCATCCGTATGTGGATTTCAGTCATTTTTCGTTTAGAATTTGGAAAACCTTTTTTCTACCAAGTTGTAGAGAATTAAATTTTCTATGAAATGGACATAAGATTTGAATTTTTCTGACAAAAGGGCTATTTATTATGAATTATTGAAGTTCCAAAATAATTGATTTATGGAGTTCTAAATATTTTTTTAAAAAAACATTTTTAATGTGGGTGGGACCCACTTATGTGTGCTGATGAGAATGATGTGGTGTGCGAAGGAATTTTTTTAAAAAATATTAATATTTTATTAAATTTTTTGCTTTGGTGTTCTAAGCATTTTCCTATAAATAGGGTGTTTATGTTAGAATTGAAAATCACACCAGAATCATAAGTTTTCTCTCTCTATAATATTGAGCGTATTTTTGTGAGTATTTAGATACTTTGAGAGTTGATAAGCAGTGCAAGTTTCCTTCAGCATTATATTTGATCTTTCAGCCAGAAGTACTATTCTTTTGAGGTAAGGGATGTTATTTTTTTCATAAATGATATTATTTTTTTAATATCATTATACCAAAATATTGATATGAATTTTATTGTGAAAATTTTACCTTTTCGTGTCGAGGTTACTATTCACGTATACGGCACTATTCACGTATACGACACTATTCACGAATGCGACACTATTAACAGAAAAATTAATTTTTCTTTTCTTTATCTAAGTTGTCTATTATGGTTACTATCTTTGATTGTATCTATGTTTTGATCTTCATTCTTGAATTTTTCTCCACAATTGATTACTATGGAGTATTTTTGAACTTGAATAAACTAAAGTACGAATCCCTAATCTTTGTTCTTTTATCTCACTGGATTCGTTTTTTTAAAATATTTTTATCATCCTCAGTCCTAAATGGTGATATAAATGAATATCTTTGGCCTATAGTGCAAAGATGAATGATTATCTGATTACTATCTTTGGTCCGTAGTGCAAAGATGTACAGGTTTTGAGATGAACATGACTAACTCGTGATACAAATGAATATCTTTGGCCCGTAGTGCAAAGATGAATATTTGGTTCAAGATGTATATTGATTGATGTCACGGGGATAAAATATTGATGATGGACTTTTAAATCATAAAAGATAGTAGACTTCATTCTCTACTTATCCATTATATTTTATCTAATTTATTGAAGGCTAACAATAATTTGTTTTTCATTATCTTAGTCATAATATTCTTTACTGGGCTAATTGATCTCATCCATTTCCTTTTTGTTCCATTTTTCTTCTTAGGAGGCGAGAATATAGCGGGAACTAGTCGGGGTGTAGTGTGATTGTTCAAGACAGTTGTTCTACCAGTCCTCACTATTTTATAAAATAGTGTATCAATAATTGTAATGAGGACTTTATTTGAGTTTGGATATTGTCTTGAAGACAATATTTGTATTAAAACTCACAACATATGTGTTGTCGTATTTTGTATGACAATTGTAATAATGAAGTTTGTAGTTGTTTTCTGTAACATGTATTTGGCGACTCAGAATGGGTTGTGTGGACCTATTTTGGGGGTGTCATAGTTGGTATCAGATCTTAGGGATATGATCTCTGGTGGAGATTTGGGATTAGAGCTAGGAGGGGAGAGACGAGTAAATTCTTCGCTAGTGTGTCCTACCTAAGCTTATTTGTTGGTCAGTTAAAGTATAGGGATATTATGTGGCATGCCAATTTCTTTAACTAAACCTTGTTTTGTGACAGTATTTGAGAATGGCATCTGAAAATATTGAGATGAGAAATGGAGCACATGAGACCGTTGAGACACTGACAATTAACAACCAGGATAATGTGCATTAGGAAGGCAATATTCCTTCTATAAACAACACCACCGATCAAATGATGAATGATGGGATGTTTAGAAGCTTTTTGCAGTTCATGCAAAACCAGACGAGAGAGACTCCTGTTCAAAATGCAAGTGGAAAAAATGGCAACTCACGGCTGGTCACTGCTAAGCAATTCAAGGAGTTGGGTCCGTCAGAGTTTTTGGGAAAGCTAAATTCGATCAAGGCAGAAACGTGGGTTAAGCAAATTACCAAGATATTTGATGTCTTGGGATGCACGGAGGAACAGAAGGTTCCATTCGCCAACTTTATGTTCCGTGGTGAGGCAGATTACTGGTGGGAATCTGTGAAGCATACCCAGCCTAACACACTCAATATATCTTAGGAAGCGTTCCAGAAACTGTTCAATGATAAGTACTTTCCTGAAAGTATTCGTTATATGAAGGAGGTAGAGTTTATCAGAATGGAATAGAACAACATGACTGTGTCCCATTATGAGGCTAGGTTGGAAGAGTTATCCAGGTTTGCACCTCATTTGGTAGAGAATGAGGAACGTATGACGCGGATGTTTGTGATAGGTTTGAAACCCAAAATTCGTCAATACCTCATTTCTCATAAATTTTCTCTATATTCAGATGTTCTGAATAGGGATCAATTATTAGAGCGTGATAATGAGTCTGTTCAACCAAGGGACCATAACCAGGGTCGTACCGATGGCAGAAATCATCGGAGCAATGAAAACCAGTAGGGAAAAAAATATCTGGATAGAAGCGGTAACCACTCTGGTGGTAATCGTGGCCATGATAGTAAAAATAGTGAGTCAGGGGGAGATTTCAAAAAGAGAAGGTACAACAATGACAACGTGAAGACGTCAGCACCAGCATCAACTATTTTTAGGGGAGAAGAACGACCACCGGTCGTATGTTATAAATGCGAGAAAGAGGGACACATAAACCCAAACTGCCAATAACAATTCAAGGTGTGTTATAACTGTGGAAAGGAAGGTCATATATCTTGAGATTATCCTGTAGCAAAACCAAGTCCAGCGAGGATGGTGACTCCAAAGGCTGTCCCAGACAAGTCAAAATAGGTAGTTCCTGAAAAAGCGTTTATCATGACTGCCCAAAACGCGAGGAACCCGAACGAGATGATCATGGGTAAGCTAATCATAAACTCTTGTGAAGTTTATACTTTATTAGATACCGGTTCTACCCATTCTTTTATCTCTCCTGCTTGTACTCAACGTTGAACTTGACTATTGACAAATAAGACTTTGACTTATCTGTTGAAACTCCGTTAGGAGAAACTTTCATTACATCCACTATTTATAAATCTTGTTTGATTCAAGTTGGGACCATCACATTACCTGTTGATCTCATCTCTTTAAAGATACTTGCATTTGATGTGATTTTAGGGATTGATTGGTTGACTACTCATCATGCCAAAATTAATTATTTTTATAAGGTCGTTTGTTTTCATATTCCTAACCAATCTGTTATGCGAATTCAAGCAACCAAACCCCTTAAGTCAATCACTGTCATATCAAACCATAAAGCCATTCGTTTATTAAAAAATGGATGTCAAGCTTTCTTAGCCCATGTCATGGATTTAAACAAAAATACGTCAGATTTGAATAATATTTCTGTTGTTAATGAGTTTGCTGACTTATTTCCTGAGGAACTTCCTGGCCTACCCCAAGAGCGTGATATCGAATTTTGTATTGACCTTGAACCCGATACAAAACCCATTTCCAAAACCCTATATCAAATGGCTCCTATTAAAATTCAGGAGTTAAAAACCCAACTACAGGAGTTGTTAGATATTAGTTTCATTCGTCCTAGTACATCTCATTGGGGTGCTACTATTTTATTCGTAAAGAAGAAAGATGGGAGTATGCGACTTTGCATTGACTATCGGGAGTTAAACCATGTCACCATCAAAAATAGGTACCCACTACCTTGCATTGATGACCTGTTTGACCAGTTTCAAGGTGCTAAATTCTTCTCAAAGATCGATCTATATTCTGGATATCATCAGTTAAAGATTAGAACTGAGGATATTCTGAAGACTGCCTTCAGAACTCATTTCGGGCATTATGAATTCTTAGTCATGTCTTTTGAATTGACTAATGCTCCTGCTTCTTTCATGGATATGATGAACCAAATATTCAAGGAATATTTGGATCATTTTGTGGTTGTCTTTATTGATGACATCCTCATCTTTTCCAAAAGTCGTGAAGATCACGAGCAACACTTGAGGCTGATACTCCAAAAGCTTTGTGAAAATAAGCTATATGCCAAGTTGAAAAAATGTGAGTTCTGGCTTGAAGAAGTAGCATTTCTTGGGTACGTGGTATCAAAGTATGGAATATCAGTTGACCTGACAAAGATTGAAGCAATACAAAGTTGGGAGCAACCTAAGTAAATAATCGAAGTACGTAGCTTTCTGGGCTTAGCTGGTTATTATCGAAGATTCGTGGAAGGATTTTATCGAATTGGTACTCTATTAACTCAGCTGACTCAAAAAGATACAAAATTCGAACGAAGTGAGGAATGTGAGAAGAGTTTTCAAGAACTCAAGAGAAGACTTATTTCGGCACCTGTTCTGACAATACCATTATGTTCGGAGGGATTTGTCATTTACAGCGATGCTTTAGGCAAAGGTTTAGGATGTGTTCTCATGAAACATGGGAAAGTCATAGCCTATGCCTCACGACAACTCAAAGAATATGATAAGAATTATCCTACACACACACACAGATATATATATATATATATATATATATATATATATCTGGACCGAATGGTAATGAAGGTGATCAGCCTTTCATACCTGATGAATACATGCAGTATGCACAGAGTGCGATTTAATAATTCTTAGACATGTCAATCAGAAATGATTTACCATAATTATAATTGAATAATACAACTCAAGGTCGAGTTAAGAAAAAAACTTGCACAATAAATAAGTATAAGAAACTCTTGCACTCTATTGACATCAAGCATTTAATTTATTTATTAGCTTTGATCAAGACCTAATATATAAATACTATCGATATACAAATTAGAATAATATCATCACAGTATAATATTATTATATATATAATCATAAAATAACTTAAACACATAACCCTATCAGTCCACAACCTATTTAAGACTCGGTATCAAGTCAAACTATTTCAGTCTGAGTTGAATTCGACACAATTCTAAAATCCCGACGGTCTAGTCGGACAATTATCGAGTCTAAGTTTAATTAAACTCTACCTAAACACTTAACAATTATCTTAGATAATTTTATTATCAGTCAAAATATTTTTCATAGGCTCGTAATATTTTTCAAATAATTATTATCATTTATCATGAATTTTCAATCATTAATAACGTATTTATATAATATAAATACCACATTATTCTCTTATCATTAATATTTATTTAATATTAAATATTAATAAAATCATAACATAATATTAAAATATATTTATAATATATCAAAGTATTTTTAATACATTAATTTCTCATTTATATAATTTTTAAACCTTTAAATCCATTCTCCGATAATTGCTATTAATATTAAAATATTAATATTTTCATGACAAAATATCAAAAGTTATATTTTATAACTTAAAATATTTTTATAACACTTAAATCATTTTTATATGATTTTAAAACATTAATTCAATTTTTCCATAATTTATTTAATATATTCATTAAATAAATCCATTACCATTAATATTAATTTATTAATGAATTTCATCACAAAATATCAAAAGTTATGAGAAATAACTTCAAATATTTTCTAACACCATAATATACTTTTTTCATGATTTTTCAAGTATTAAAATTATTTTTAAATAATTTATTTAATATTATAATTAAAAAATTAAATACCATTTATATTCCAAAAATATTAAATATTTATGAAATATACTCTAAATAATTAAAAGCTAATTTTTGGACTTTAAAATAATTTTTAGAAATTTATTTTATATTTTTAATAATTAAAAACTATTTTTTCTATTTATTAAATAAAATAATTGATTTTCTAAAATTATCTGTCACTAAAGGGCCCTTTAGCAACGAAACTGTCGCTATAGGTGTTCTTGAGCTGTTCTTGAGCCTAAATCCAGAACTCATGTCAGAGGCTAAGGTGCCTTCTTTGACCGGTTGTAATTCTTTGGTCCCTAAGTTTCTCGGTTGGTAATTATTTTAATGTTGTAGCATAGATGTAATACTACAATCCTAAGCAAAGTTCATGTCCAAAACATATAATCACAGAGAGATCTAAGCTCTCAAACTACTTGTCAGAGGTTGTTATGGGTTTTCTGGGTAACCCAGAAACCTAGGCAATTCATGGTGCCTACTTTGGATCCTTGTATCTTGCAGTCTAGGTCTTGTTTGTGTGATATAAAAGTTCACACTTGTAGTCTTGATGTCAGAGTAAAATCCTATATCATCAGATCATAACAACAACATCATAACAGTAAGATCTAGGCTGGTCAAACTAGTGGTCAGAAGCTGTTCTTGAGAAAACTGGGTTTCCCAAATTTCTTCATAAGGCAATCGGTCAACGCTTGTTTGACCTCGATTTTCTTTCATTATGGTTATGGTCTAAGTTATCTAGTGACTTTAATATAAGTCTACATGTCAGGCTACAAAGATCAAGCAACAACATGGCCTAAACATTAACATACAGCAAGATCAGAAGCTTAGAACATGCTTCATTCGAGTTTTTCGGGAATTTCGAAACGCCTGAAAGCGGTTCGTGATCGGTCAACTAGGTTTGACCGTTCATAACTTGTAATTTAAACATGATCTGAACCTGATTTCAGTTCCAGATCCTAGTCCACATGGCGTACTACAGATCTATAACATAAAACACACAAAAAACTTAACAAACACTGATCTAGAGGCCCTTACATTTGCACGTCAGACAAAACTTTTCAACTTTTTCCAGATTTCTAAAAATGCTATTTTCGTGCATCTAAGTGCTATAGATCTATGATCTATTAACCCAGATGTGAGACCCCAAATTTTATGAAATGAAAGTATTCAATTTTCTTTAATTATTCTATTTAGTAAATGGTTAAATTGATAAAGGTTAAAGTTAAGGGTGATATTTGAAAATTTTGTAAAGCATGCAAGTTGTTATAAAAAATTCGTTTGGTCGAGGAATATTCTTTTTGTCGGGAATATCCGTGTGACAAAAGACAATCATTGGTGGACCCTACAATGGAAGTATTGTCGTAGTTAGAAAAACCATGTAATTATCTTTTATAAAAATAACTACGAAAGTGTTACCGTTAAAACCGCTGAACTACCCTAGTAGTAAAAAAGTACAAGAATACGCTGCGTGGTTGCATAAGAGTAGCACTACAGATTGATTATTGATGCTTACGTAAGAAGTCACCGCTTATACTCAATTATTGCTACAAAGAATTGCGCATCATTTCTCTCATATTATCGATTCAATTATTGTCACAAAGATCATCTCGTATAATATGTTATATTATTAAATCAATAATTGAGACTACAAAGTTATTCATATTATTATTTGTAATATCGACAATGTCTAGAAGTTCACAAGGAGAAGTTTGGTCACCTAATCAAGCTGCTAAATAGGAGAAATCCTTATCTGAAAGCCCTCTTCTTGGGAACGACACTCGTTGTTAAATATTGAGAGTTATAATATTAATGATGAATAAGTTCATGTTGATTAAAGATGAAATTGATAGTTCCATTGTGCTGGGATTATTAGTGTTAGTGGAAATCGACATTTATTTTAATAAAAATTGATGTCTGAAGGTTATATTGACCAATCGGGTAATTCACCGGATAAATGATCAATTAATTGCTATTAATTCACATGCTTATAACTATGTGTTCACATATGTGTACTATTGATTCACATGATTTACTATTAGGGGAGTTGGTGCAAGTTTGATAATACTTACATGACTAAGTTAAAAATGGAGGTATAGATGAAGGTACTATACTATAATTAATTTTTTTCACATGTTTAGAACTATTGAGTCACATGATTTACTATTAGGGTAGGTGGTGCAAGTTTGATAATACTTGTATGATTAAATTAAAAATGAAGGAAAAGATGAGGGTATTATACTATAATATTTCGAGCCCCAAAATGTGCAATTATGGAAACTATATTTTCCTATAAATAGAAGTTCATTCCTTCATTATTTTTTCTCAATTCACTAAGTCTCACAAGAGCAATTATTATATAGAAATTATAGAGAGAGAAGCTATAGAGAGAAAGAAGAAGCGAAGTCTGCTACTTCACTATTCCAGTATCCAGTCTTCTTCTGAGGTAAGGGATATCATTTTTGTGTAAGGGGTATTATTCTTTCGTATTCATGAAGAGAGTTATTTTCTTTCAATACTCGTAAGGGTTGTTATTCCATTCTTTATTATTATGTTGAATAACCTGCATCATGCTAAGTACCGCATACATGGTGAAATTCTTCGTTATTCTATTCTTTATTATTCTCATTGAATAACATGTCCGTATGCGCCTATCGCATGCCGTGAATTCTCGTGTTATTTCATTCTTTATTATTCTCGTTGGAATATATCATGTCCGCGGATTACATGACCGGTTCCATTCTTTATTATTCTCGTTGAATATCCTCGTCTGCATGCGGATTACGCATGACCTAGTTCTATTCTTTATTATTCTCTGGGAATAACCGTCTCTACGCTATTACATCGCATGCACGGTGAATTCTTCATTATTCCACATTTTATTATTCATTGGAATAACTCGCCTATGTGGATTACCGCATGTATGGTGAATGATCCTTTGTATTCATTCTTTATTAAATTGTGGAAATGATCCGCATCGACGTGGATTACCGCAGGGCGGTGAAAATCTATTTACGTTTTGGTATATTCTATTATACTCATCTGGGATATCATTTCTTTTATACTCGTCATTAAATATCATTTTCTTTGGTATTTTTTCATTATTTAGTTACTATTCACGCAGTTACTATTCACCGATTACTATTCACTCTAGTATTATTCACTCAGTATTTGGGGCACTTTTCGTGCCGGAGTACTATTCACGAGTTACTATTCATGGGTTACTATTCACCCGATTACTATTCACTCTAGTATCATTCACTCGGGTATTTAGGATACTTTTCATACCGGGGTACTATTCACGAGGTACTATTCCCCAAGTACTATTTATAGGTACTATTCACTTGGGTACTATTTACCCAAAAAATATTTCTTCTTCCTCATTCAAATTATTTTTGGTACATGAATATTATTCTTGAATTTTACTCCACAAAGCAAAGATCATGTTGCCAATTTGGATATTTTTAAACTCCGGATAAATTTAAAGTCTTTAATATTTATCCTTGATTTCATTGATTAATGCTTATATCATTGTCATCATCCTCATGCTTATATTATGATGAAAGTTATCTTCGCTTACGTGCAAAGATGATCGCTGATCATTAGGTTTTACAAATTGTATATCTTTGCTTATGTGCAAAGATGGATCGTTGATTATTAGTTTTACAGATTGTGTATATCTTTGGCTTATGTGCAAAGATGGATTGTTGATTATTAGTTTTACAATTTGTATATCTTTAGCTTACATGCAAAGATGAACTATTGATTGATGAGTATCTTTGGCTTATGTGCATAGATGAATCGCTTTATTGGTATGATTATGACCGGTGGATCATTCGGTATAATCATAACTCGTAATATTATAGATGATGTGGTAAAAGTCCTCATCGGCCGTAGTGCATTGATGGACGCTTATTGGTATGATTATAACCAGGATTATTCTTGTATAATCATGACCATCGATGATTACATGAATATCCTCGGTCAGAAGTGCGTGGATGATTCGTTGATGTGGATTATTTATTAAGCCGAGTCTCATCGATAAAATATTGATTATACACTTTTAATTCGTAAAAGATAGTAGATATCATGCTCTACTTGAATATTTTAAAATACAGTTGTATGTCTTTGGCCTGTAGCACAAAGATGAATTGTTAATGAATATCTTTGGCCGTAGTGCAAAGATGAATTTATTAGTATGATTATGATCAGGAATTATGATTTGGTATAACCATGATTTTTGATGTTTCGGTGAAGATAGGTGATGAAAATTATCTTTGTCACACGGGTGCGAAGAGGAATTTAGAATCACAATTATGATTATGAGTTATTCATATGATTGTGGACCTGAATTGTTGATTGATGTTACTGAGGATAAAACATTATTGGTGGACTTTTAACATAGAGAAGATAATAGATCCGATGGTCTATTCGACTCTTCTAATGGATCGCTTGTTCACTTATGAACTATGGTTAAAAAGTTTTATCATCTACCATATGTTCTAAATCTCTGATTTATTACTGATGAAGGCTATTGATGATGTAAATTATCTTTAGTCATGATATTCTTTACTGGGCTAGTTGTGCTCACCCTTTTTGCTTCACAATTCCTTTCAGGTAATAAGAGTGTAGCTGGGTCGAGTGGGGGTAACAGGAGAATAGAACGGTGGTCTATAGCTGTTGAGGTTCTCCCTAAATAATATGGAAATAATTTTATTGAGAACTTTAGATAAGTGTGTCTTATTGTATACGTCATTTGATATTTAATTTTGGTGAACCAAATAGGGTGAGGTGAACCAAACTTTGGAAGGGTGTTTTGCCACTATCATACAAGATGTCTAATGATATACAACCTCGTGTTATCATAAGACAGGGTTGTACACATCCACTTGCTGAGTATATCTACGAGCACTACCTATATGATCTTGGAGTTTGGTTGAAATTTAATTTTCAATTGCAGACAGTGGAGATAGTTATATGTCAAGAGAAGACTCACCATTGGAAAGAACATGATAGTAATTTTCTCGTTTTTCTTTGGGGTCTATTGGGCTAACCAAAGATAATTCTGTGGACATATGATATCTATCATAACCTAGACGCATGGCCTCCCATGTACGAAGGTTTCCTTGAGTACTTCCCAAAGATTTCAATTTCTAAAATAGTTTTTGACTGTACTTTTATGTAAAGTACCTTTGTAAGGTTGTGGTTGAGGCACCATGAGAGTTACATACATTTGTATTAAAACTCACAGCTTTAATTGTGGTCGATTCTCGCATTTACGTTTAAACTGTTGTATAAATGAAGTTTGTATTCGATTTTTATAGTATGATATCTGGCGACTCAGAATGGGTCGTGTGGACCTATTTTGGGGGCGTCACACCAAATCACTCAAAGACACTTTAATACATAACTTTAAACAACCAATTACAACATATATCATAAGATATACTTGATTTTCAAAATTTAGAGTTTATACATTTTCTAAGCTTTGATTTTAAAATTTGACTTTTGATTCCTGATCTTGGCAAGCTGTGAAGTTTTCTTAGCTTTGATTCTCTCCTTCTCTCACTCTAGATTTCAAAATTTATGAGAGAGAATGTCTTGGTTAGTATGAGAAGTAAAGTAAGATTTTCTTTACTTTAAATCTTTGATCTTTTTGATTCAATGCATTTAGTTGCTAGGTGGCAATGAATTGACTGATATTGGACACATGGCTAGGGCTAGGGCTAGGGTTAGTCACCAACCAATTATCTTGGCAAGATTTTCAGTCCACCAATTAAAGAATGTGACAAAAGGGCATTCTAGTCTTTTTGCATAACATTTTAATGGCATACTTGACCTTTCATCCAACCCTTAGGGTTTGAACCCTTAGGGTTAAAACCTAAGGTTCTTAAAAAATAAATTTCTAGAATTTCTAAATTAGGTTTTCAAACACTACTATAAAATACTAAATAGACAACACTTAAACCACAATATTTTTTATAAAAACGTTGTGGTATTTTTTTTCACAACGTTTTAAAACTAAACATTGTAGATATATATGCAAAAACGTTATCTATTTAAAAGGGCATTTTTTTGATTTTAAATAATGTTTTTTTAAAAAAACATTGTCTATCCAAAAAACACGGAGCTAGCAAAAAACCGCGTTTAAGTCAAAATTTAAAATTAAAAGACATATATCTCTGGCTGTTAACCTCTCTCGATTCCTTCGTCGAAGCTCGAAACAAATGCCTGAACATATCTCTGTCAGATCTTCAAGCCCTAGGGTCTAGCGATCGAGACTATCCGGTCACACATCGAGCGATGAATCAATAAAGAGTTCGGAGACTAGCGATCAGACAAGCCTCGACGTCGCGGCATAGAGAAGAGGAGATGCGTATGAAGAAAAGGCAAGCCGAAGAACAGAGTCGAGATTGTATTTATGCTTTAGAAGAAAAAGATGATGAAGGATTCGCAGGAATTGCCGATGAATTTGATTTGACTCCATTATATAGAGCAAATGTGGAGGTATGGGGTTTTTCCCATTTTTTGTGGACTATAGTTAAGAAATTAGATTCCCTTTATGGGTTTTTTCTTAGATCAGTTTTTTCGTATATCATTTGTTTCTGTTGATTTTCTCCTGTGAAAATTGTTTTCATAAATTTTTCCTTTTTTATTTCTCTTTAATTTTTATGGGTTTCTAAAAATGGCTATTTACATCTGATTTCTATTTTGTTTTCTAATTTGATTCTGCAATTGAGAAGAATAAGAAGCTTATTACTGCTGAGGCTGGCGAGGACTGAGAATCCCGAGCAGTGGATTAATGGGTAGTCTTCCAATTTTGGATTTATGAAATATATTGCATTTGTTTTGAGGATTAGGTATAGTATCAATTGATTGATTGATGCTTCTGGAATACTATTTTTGTTGTCATAGTGAGACATTGATTATATCATTCAAAAATTTGGAAATTATGAAATCTTAACTATTAATGAATAAACGGCAGAAAGTTTGGGATTTATGATTATATAATTTAGATTTTCCTACTTGAACTATACGATGAGGATGATTATATAATTTAGATTTACCTACTTAATCCTAAAATATTCGACCTGTGTAAAAATGAATAGCATGCTCAGACTTGATTCTCTAGACAGAACCAATTGGCCATTTAGGCATCTTTTTTTCCCCCATTATTTTTTTTCCCTAAAAAGAAAGAAGATTTTTTGACTCTAGATGCAGTTAAGGTCCTTGAGGAACGCAATTTGAGGGAACCTATTGGAACCGTATGTTTGTTCTCAAGTTATGGGAGCTACCCAAGTCAGACTTCCTGGATCTGCATATACTTGGAGTTTTAAAATTGTTATGAATACATTGGAATTATGTAACGTGTAGATTGAAGGTAAGGTAATCTCATATCAGCAAAGAACAGTAGCATACAAGTAAAATCAGTGCCGTTATTACTCTCAATGAAATTGATTTACAATATCTTTTGCTCAACTATCTCAAGTCATAACATGGACACTGCAGTTATTCTTACTAGCTGATCGTAGCGAACATCTCCTAAATTTCATTCTATAAAGTGTATTAGAAGAAAGTAAAAGTTTGGTGGAAAATTCCACAAGAAGCCATAACAATTCCTTTCTTGTCTTGCATCTCTTCTCTCACACAGAAGCACACACATCCTGATAAAGAGACATTTTAGGAATTTTTTAGGCTATCTCCCATTATTAAATCTGAAGTTTCTATTTCATTAATATGAAATCTTTATTTCATGGAGTTTACTTACGGTTTGTAATGAACTGGGAAATCTACCACTGCCCTTACTGTAATCTGTGCCGAGTTGGGAAGGGGTTGGGAATTGACTATTTCCACTGTATGAATTACAATGCCTGCATGTCAAGGTCTCTTTCAGTGCATATATGCAGAGAGAAGTGCTTTGAGAATTTTTGCCCAATATGCCATGAATTTATATTCACATCAAGCTCTCCAGTTAAGGCTCTTACATGTGGTCATTTGATGCACTCGGCATGTTTCCAGGTATTTATCTAATTTAAAGTTCATCCCTTTTCTTTTTCAATATAAAATCATTCAGACAACTTACCGACTCCGATGCTGCTATTAGGTCTACACTTGTTCCCACTACACCTGCCCAATTTGCAGCAAGTCGCTTGGGGACATGCAGGTTTCCATCAAATTCTCTTTCCGGTTTTCTACTTTTAACTTGTTCTAAATAGACAAAATTATGAAATCTTAACTATTAATGAATAAACGACAAAAAGTTTGGGATTTATGATTATATAATTTAGATTTTCCTACTTGAACTATACGATGAGGATGTATATCATGGTATTGATGGTATGACTCCTTTCTTTTAGGATTAAGGAGCTGATTGGTAGATTATATAATTGGTAGATTTTCTTATGTCTGACTCTTTCTTTTAGGATTAAGAAGATGGTTCAGGGTGATGTACCATCACAGTGTAGAGCATATGGAGATGCGACTATTCTCAATTCAGTGGGTCTATGTGATCTTCACCCTACGTCATGGTAAGTAGAAAGATGATCTGTATAATTTGCATAAAATACTGTACATAGTGAAGCAGGTCATATCTTTGTTCAAAATCTATTTTTATCAATCACAGAAATTCAAGCATAGCATGCTTTTATCTTAAAAAATCAAAATATGTCACTGCACGAGATAAAGCAGGAAGTGCTGAACTAATTAGTCCACGTAATTTTTAGGTACTCAGTGGCATGGTACCCAATTTACAGAATACCAGGAGGAACTTCCGTGCGGTTTTCTTGACTTACCATTCACTTGGCCACTTGGTTCCATTGTTGATCTCCTTTGATGCTGAGGAGGTAAGAAAGCAAGTTGCAGCTTCCACACAAAGGTTTGAGGAAGGTAATTCTGATTTTATACGACTGTATTCATTTTCATTTTAAGTTAATATTGTAGGATTGAGTATCTATATTCTTGCAGAGCGAATCATCTCAGCTATAGAGAAGAGCTTATACTAATACTAATAGTTGACAATAATATATTGATTCGTGAAGAGAATCACGTTAATTATTGCTATCTAACATGGTTTCGTAAGAAAATAAAACAATATAATATCCTGAATTCTTAGATAATTTGCATTATTATGTTACTGACATGCTAATTACAGTCAATCTAATTTTTGAAGATGTCAGGGGGAATCATGTACAATGGACATGAACTAAATGAGTTTGTTACCTATGATCTGATCAGTTGCTAATAAATTCATTTCAATATTATTTGATTCATTACAGTAGGCTGTTAATGGTATTAGCCATGTCCAAAGGTCCATATCATGATTCTGGCAACCTCTGATTTTAGTAATGTTTTTGAAGTTTGTATTATTTATACATGGTGCTATTCTTTGTGGCTTTTCTCTGGCGAAAGAGAACACAACCAGGAAAACCTTCAAATTGTGGTTTGATGATCATGTGTTTTCTATTCAGAGCTTTTTCTTTAATCTGGCAACTGTAGGATTATACACCATATTCTTGTCAAAAAATCATATCATCAACTCCAGGTGTTGGAGATCATCATGGTTGCCCTTATCGTTATTTCAGGTAACTTTCTCTAAATACATTTCCAGTTGTTGAAGGCTTGCTTTCAACTTGGTAAATTTTATCTGTATGCTAAAAAAATACCTTCTTTTGACTGGCGTTAGATATGCTATCATGTTTTATCATGGTGACTCTACAACTGATGATATATAAATTTGTCACTAAAATTTGCTACCATGAGCCAATTTACAGATCTATTTATACTTATAATATCTTATCAAATTCCTACCATGTACATCTGAAATCTGGTGGTATCATGTCAGTAAATTACATAAAATTCTCACAAATATTTGATACATTGTAGCATGTTACTTTTCTTGACAGTGAAGAGAATTTGAGAGCTGCCCTTGGTAAAATGGGGTGAGCAATCGTGCATTGAAGCCGTACATAGTTCATCTTGTGATGCCGGAATCAATCATCCAAACCAGTACTTCAGTGACAGCCAAAGCATCTTAAAATCAAAGGTAAATTCTGCTGCTTAAAGTTTTAATTAGAGTAGTGGTTGGAGTGTTTTGAACTTCAGCCTGATAATGTTGTCTTCCTAGATCTGATTCCTATATTTCCTAAGGTTTGGATATACACAAACACATATTGTATTGTTCATGCTTAATGGACGCATTTCTTTTACTGATTCTTGGCCTTTTTTGCAGTCCCATGCTTCTCAAATACTTGGGTTTAAGTTTCAATATTATCAGCTTATGGAAGTTAATAGTTTCACATTGCTGGAATTGTGAAACAATACTAATATTTCAAAGGGCTTGTGTGCTACAGTAGCTAATGATCCATGATCTGTTTTACTGTCATAATCTTGTCGTGCTTCTTTCTTCTTTTCCTGCAAGGTATTACTGCTATTGCTTTTGCTATCCTATATGCAACTGTACACATGTTATTCTGAGGCTCAGCTACCATAAATGTTGTTTTGATGAATTGCTTTAATTTTCAGATTGAAATATTTCAAAATTTGGTGATGGGATTATCAGTTTCCTTTTAGCTGTTTAAGCTTTGTGTGCCTAGCTGTATATGATGGTGACTGTAAGAAGCTTGGCATACTAGCAGTCCACAGTTACCAGTTTTAGCTCAGCAATAACTGACAGTATATGATGGTGTACCCTTAGAAAGTTGTTCGAGTTAACGGTGTATATGATTTGTTTATTTTGTGGATGCATGTAATCAAATTCACAATTCAATATAGTAGTAATTTATATTGAACAGTGAATTTGAGATGCATATATGGATAGTTTGGTATATATTTTGTGGATGTAGTAATTTGAAATTGTAAACTAATGGTATTATTGTAATGTATTTTGAATGGTTGATACATTTTGGCTTTAAATTTAAATGAGAATTTAGACCTTTTAGCTATATATCATGACATTAGCATATTGCAGGTGCATTGGTAATATAGGTGAACCACAACCTTTTTTTTCTTTTTTTTTTCTTTATCTACAATATTTTAAAAATATTGTATAAATTGGTTAAAAACGTTGTCTGATATATTAAACTACAACGTTTTTATCCAGAAAACGTTGTGGAATCATACCTTCTACAACGTTTTTAAGCATCTGCTAATTTATGGAAAACAAATCTACAACGTTTTTTTTCTTCTTAAAAAAGTTGTGTAATGTGCTTAACTACAACGTTTTAAAAACGTTGTGTAAGGGTGTCAAATAGATAACACCCTTAACCACGACGTTTTTCTGACTGAAACCACAACGTTTTTTCCGCGTTATCTATTTACTGTTTTGTAGTAGTGAAAGTAGAAAATTAATATTTCTAAATTATAATTAAGATTCTCTAATTATGTTAAAATTTACTAATCATTAATCAAGCTTGCTAATTAGGATTAACATTTCCTAATTAAAATTGCTAATTTAGCAATTAGTCTATAATCATGCATTAGGGTTTCAAACGAAACAATTAGGGTTTTCTAACAATCAATTAGGGTTATCCCTAATTAAACATATAATAAATAATATAAAAACCTTTATACTTATCTTCCAACTCCCAAATTAGGGTTTTTAACTTTCGAATTAGTGTTTTAAATTCCCATAACTGAAATTAGGGTTTCTAGAACCGATTTTAGGGTTTCTTATTAATCGTAAGAAATTTCTAGCTGAACGTTGACGTTCTTAATATAATATTAGGGTTTGTCACAGATATAGTTTATCTGGTCAACCCTTGACCCTTAACCACATTCTGTTCACACACATGACCGTACACACAGAACATATACACTTATATACTAATCCTAAATAATTCACCACAAAATTTTTAAATCCATAAAATTTCTTTCCAGAAATGTGTAATCCATTCACTTATTTTTTGTCTAGGTTCTAATATTGAACCTTAAATCAATAAATTATGATTTTAAATTTTTTCTAAATTCTCAGGTTGTCACAGGTTAAGTACCAATGTTGAATACGATTTACTTCCTCACACTTTATGCTCTTCGTTTAATTACTATTAAACATCGTTAAATTCCAAAAGTAATCTATATATGTATGATATAAGAATGGCCTTACCATGTATACTAAGTATATACATGTCCCATAATTGTCGTGCAACAATTGGGTTTGGAAACTAATCTAGTCAACAATTCTTCCTTCACCGTGTTGCATGCAAGCGCCAAATTTTAGTTCATCATCGGTGTCATGGCGCCAACTAACAAGACGTAAGCCCTCGCCCTGTGGTCACAAGACGAGACTTACTATACATAAGTAGCGATGCGGCGCCAACTAACAGTAGCTTATCCTCTCTACCCAGCGTTGCGACGCGACATTTTAAGCTTCGGGTGGCGCTGCGGCGCTTACCTTAAGCGTTTGAATTTTTTTTATATTTTCCTATTCGATTCTTCTCGAACTCGTAACTTGGTCGTTATAAGTCGGAATTAGCTCATTCAAAAGCCATTTTCTTTCACATTCCATGTACTTCGATTTCATCCTGATAAAAGTAGTTTTTAAATCTATTAACAATGAATTCACTATTTAACGTTCTATTACGTGTTCGTTTAACATTCGTGAACGTTCATAGCTCGTTTCTTCGTTTTAAGTCAGAATTCGACCATTCTTGAGTCCACGACTCTTAAATAAGTTGTTCTACGTTACACCATCAAAAACTAGGGTTTTCAAATTAAACGGCGAGTTTTGACTACTAATCCGGAAATTCTACGATTTCAACGTTTAACGCATAATCTCGTAAATTTCGCCATAACTTCGTTACTCGTGTTTTATACGCCAAATCAAATGGAACCAATCCATTGATTCATTATCTATAACCTAACCAAGAAATATGCACATACTCTATAAATGATGGTTTTTAATTTGTCTATCAACAACCAAATCAACGATTAATGGTTTTTTCGCGATTAAACTTACTTAAACTCTTATGATTCCTACTTATGCATGGCTTATCAATGTTTTAATTCACTAATAGCCATCCTTATTACTCCGGAAGAGACATGCTCTACCAATTCATAAAATAAATAGAAAAGGATCGAAGACTAAGGTTTTATGAATTATTACCTCAATGTTCTTCGCGTTCTTGATTAAAGCTTGAATGTTTTGCTTTGGATGCTCTTGATTACTTGTTAATACTCTTTTTTCTCTCTCAATATATTGGTCAAATGTTGGTGAAACAACAAATGAACCAACAAAGCTTTCCTTATATAGAAATTCCAAATAGAGGGCAATTTGGTCCATTGTCCCACCTCCTTACTATTCATGGCTTAGCCACAAAGTAACCAATTTACTTAGCCACCAAGTGGCCGACCTACATGGCTTTTTGGGTCCCACATGGGTTGTCCTCATGAGTTTTACCCATGTGGTGATCCATCGGGTCGATCCACGGTTCGATTTCTTGGATCGGGCTTAGGGTTAAATCATATTGGGCCTATTTTGGGCTTGATTTACATAACCGTGACAACCCGAGAATTTAGAAAATTTTTAAAATCATAATTGATTGATTTAAGGTTCAATATTAGGACCTAGACAGAAAATAAGTGTATGGAGTTGACAGTTCTGTAAAGGAAATTTAAGGATTTCAAAATTTTTGGACAAGACTTGAATGATTTGATAGACTGTAAGTGTTAGTCTGATAATGAGGTATATATTTAGTGTATGAGTTCATAAGAATCTGTGTATGTGGTTCTATGGGTACAGATTGTAGATAAAGATCAAACATCAATCAGATAATTCATATAAGTGATTTTATATGTATAGTTTGTGAATAAGGATCAAGGATTGATCGGATAAGTTGTAACTTTAGCAAACCCTAAAGTTATGTTAAAAATATGTTTATTAAGTTAAAAAACTTTAATGAACTATTAGAAACCCTAATGATCGGATTGAAAACCCTAATTTTAGTTCCGGGAATTCGAAACCTTAATTCAGAAATTTAAAACTCTAATTCGGGAGTTCAAAAGTTAAGATTAAATGGCTAAGTGTGAAATGTTATGGAATAAAAGGGAAATGTCTAAAATGCCCTTCAAGTTGTAGAGGAAAAGACTAAAATGCCCTTAGTGAATGCGAAATGACTAAAATAGCATTTTCTTAAACTTTAAGTAAAAGATTTCCAAATCTTGGTGAGTCATTGCTCTAACCTAAACCATGTTCTGAAAATCTATCTAATATATCAGATTTGATGGACACTTAGCACCATTTGTGGCCATGGATTCAAAAATCAAAAGATTAAAAAGTAAGAAAAGTTTACTTTAGTTTATCATTTCTCCAAGTCCATTCTCTCTCTATAATTTCGAGATTTGGGAGTGAAAGAGAGTCAAGTGCTAAGTCTATCATCTCTTAGCTCTCCAAGAACAGAATCAAAGATCAAAAGTCAAGAATCAAAGCCCAAAAGGTATAAACCCTAAAACTTGAAAATCTATGTGATTTATTGTTAGATGTTGTTAGTTGTTGTTTAGAGTTGTGTATAAGGATGTTATTGAGTGATCTAAGATGTTACATCAAGGATCCATAACATCTAGATGCAAGAAATTAGGTTTTTAAGGACTAACTTTGAACCCTAAAATATGGCCTGACAGCCATATGTCAGGGCTCATAGATCATTGTGTGTTAATTATTTATTATGTTTTAAGTTATAGATTTGATCTCTGTCATGAGGAAAGTAGACTGGAAGTGGAATCACCTCCATACCATGTCTAGATCTCAAGTTATAAGCAGTCAAACCTCGTTGACCGATCACGAAAAACTAAGTTTCTGGGCAACCCAGAAACCCAGAATTTTTGAAAACCACGTTTGAAGCTCTAGATCTTGTTGTGTTTGGTTAGTTTGGACAAGTTGTGGTTTTAATCTTGTAGACTGGTATACGTACTACACAATCATGCTAATAGATCACTTAGAGCTTGCATAGAATCAAAGTAATGAGTAGTCAAACCAGCGTTGACCGCCAGCCTTATGAAGAAATCTGGAAAACCCAGATTTCTCAAGAACACGATTCTGACAGTAGTTTGACCGGCCTTGATCTCTCGCTTGTGATGTTGTTTGACTGATTTAGTGCTATGATATTTTACCCTGACATGTATACTACATGTGTGAACTCTTAGATCACACAAACAGGCCTTAGAATCAAAGTTATAAGAACCCAAAGTAGGTAACTAGCAACTGTTCTTTATTTCTGGAAAACCTAGAAATGAAGAACAGCTCTGACATGAAATTCAAGGGCTTAGATCTCTCTATTGTTATGTTGTTTAGCTATGAACTTGAGTTGGAATTGTAGTATTAAACTTATACTACATAAATGACACCATTAGCTGCCCAGAAAATAGCATGAACATGAATCTAATGCTGGTCAAAGTGAGTACCTTATAGTCTGACATGAAGTTCTGGAAAATGCTCAAGAACACCTATAGCTACAGTTCTGTCGCTATAGGTGTGACGCCCCCAAAATAGGTATACATCACCCATCTTGAGTCACCAAATACATGGTACAAAATTCAAATACAATTTAATAATACAACTGTCGTATAAAATACGACAAAACATAAACTGAGAGTTTTAATACGAATATTGTCTTCTAGACAGTATTCATACTCAAATGGAGTCCTCAATACATTTATTATCACACTATTTCATAGAATAGTGAGGACTACTAATGCTATCATCCGGACCATCACTCCGTTCCCCGACTAGTCTCAACTATATTCTCATTTCCTGAAGAGAAAAATGAAAGCAAAGGGTGAGCTCAACTAGCCCAGTAAGAAATATTATGACTAAGATAATGCAGAATAAATTATCGTTAGTCTTCAACAGTGTTAAACTGATAAAATATAATAAACAATAAGTTTAACTGCAGGGGAACAAACAATCCATTAGAAGAGTCAAGTAGAGCATAAAATCTACTATCTTCTATGATTTAAAAGGTTTTTCATCACTTTTACCGCTGAGACTCAACTTAATAAATAATCCACATCATCGAATCACCCCTGCACTACGGCCAAGGATATTCATTAGTATCACAACCACAAATTATCCATGCAGTACGGGCCAAGGATATTCGTGTATTCATCAATGGTCATGATCATGCCAACAACTGTCCATCAATGCACTACGCTCTAATGAGGACTTTTACCACATCATTTATAACATTACTATCCACGATTATACAGAATAATCCTTGGTCATAATCATACCAAGTCCATCTATGCACTACAGGCCACATATGACTTTCAACATAATATAAACATGAGGATGATGACAATGATATAAGAATTCAATAAAACAAGTTCAAGGATAAATTTTTAAAGATTTATAATTTAATTTATTCAGAAATCAATAACGTCCAAATTGTCAACATGATACTGCTTTGTGGAGTAAAATTCAAGAATAATATTGTACCAAAAATAATTTGGACCGAAAACGAATCAATATTTATCATGAATAGTACCCCGGGTGAATAGTACTCAAGTGAATAGTACCCGTGAATAGTACTTCAGCATGAAAAAGTTAAAACTTATCAAGAATGCTCAGAATAATATTTCTATGAAAAGATACTGGATGAAGCGCAAATATCAAGGATATTCTACTAATTTCATGGAGTTTAGAAGCCAAAACTTTAAAAAAAACGAGTATAGAATTCGAAATCTGAAACAAAATAATATTACTTATATTCTACAGAGTATGGAAGAAAATATTATTTCAAGCTAATATTGAACAAAAATAACATCCCTTACCTTGAAAAGAACATTATTTCGACTGGTATAGCGGGGATATTCTTGAAGAAAACTTTCACTGTTTTCTACGCTCAAAGCTTTCTAAAATTCTAAAGAAATACGCTCAATATTAGAGAAGAAGAATTCTCTGATTCTGGTGTGATTTTTAATTCTAACTAAGCATCCTATTTATAGGAGAATGGAAAGGATACTATTTGAATTTAGAAAATCACGAATCGCACGAAGAAATATTCGACGAATTAATTCACTTGATTTGATTTACGAAAAAATTTGATTTACTATGCAAAGACTATGCAATAAAATATTCTAATAAAACAAAAACTTTAAATATAATATATATATATATATATATATATATATATACACCTTTCCATCTACGGCATCACCAAAACCCACCATTTCTCATATTATCATCAAATCCCACCATTACCAACATTATCACCAAATCCCACCATTACCCACATTTGTCACCACACACCCACACACTCACACACACGGCACACACACACACACATGTCAAATATATATATATATATATATATATACACACACACTTTATAACTTCCTTCTGATAATTTTAAAAAAAAATGAGTAAGTGGGAATCTAAATAATAAGTAAAATTTATAACAAATATTTCATACAAATTACCTCAATATTTTTAACAACATTTATCATCATTATTATAATTCGCAATATTTAACAACTAGATCGTTCCCAGGAAAGAGGGGGCTTTCCAATAAGGATTTCTCCCTATTGGCACGCAATTAGGTGACCAAACCTCTCCTTAACAGAACTTCTAGACATCGTCAATATTGCAAATAATAATATTAATAACTTTGTCGTCTCAATTATTGATTTAATAATATAACATATTATGCGGATAATCTTGTGACAATAATTGAATCAATAATATGAGAGATATGATGCGTAAATTCTCGTAGTAATAATTGAGTACAACTTAGTGACTTCTTACGTAAGCATCAATAATCAATACCGTGTGCTACTATGCAACCACACGTATTACTATACTTTTACTACCGGGTAGTTCAACAGTTTTAACGGTAACACTTTTGCTGTTATTTTTAATAAAAGATAAATATGTCGTTTTCTAAATACGACAATACTTCCATTGGGGGGTCCACCAATGATTATGCCGTCGAACGAATATTCTTTGTTAAAATGAATATTCCTCGACCAATCGAATATTCCCCGACACAACGAATAACAACTTGCTTACTTTGTAAAATTTTCAAATATCACCCTTAACTTTAACCCTTTCTCAATTTAACCATTTACTAAATAACATAATAATTATAGGAAAATTGAATACTTTCATTTCATAAAATTCGGGGTCTCACAATCTTCCCTCCTTATAAAATTTCGCCCTCAAAATTTACATACCTGGTAGTTCGAAGAGATGAGAATACCTTGCTTTCTTTTTGGGTTGTACCTTCCTAGTTATTTCCTCTGTATCATGATTTCCCATTGCTCATCTCCTGTATTTAAGATATCATTCTAGAATATAGTTTCAAAATAAGGGTTAATTGACATGTCACATATTATCCCTATACTCTGACCGACCAATTAAATACCAAATAACTTAGGTAGGTCATACTAGTGAAGGAATTCCCCGTCTCCCCCCTCCTAGTTCTTGTCTCACATCTCAGCCAGGGATCATATTCCTAAGCTTTGATACCAACTCTGACGCCCCGAAAATAGGTATACATCACACATCTTGAGTCGCCAGATACATGGTACATAAATCAAATACAAACTTAATTATACAACTGTCAGGTAATATACGACAAACCATAGCTGAGAGTTTAAATAAGAATATAGCCTTCTAGACAATATCCACTCTCAATGGAGTCCTCATTATATTTATTATCACACTATTTCACAGAATAGTGAGGACTACTAATGCAACCATCTGGGCCATCACTCCCTTCCCCGACTAGTCCCAGCTATGTTCTCATTTCCTGAAGAGAACAATGAAAGGAAAGGGTGAACTCAACTATCCCACTAAGAAATATTATGACTAAGATAATGTAGAAAAAAAAATTATCCTTAGCCTTCAACAGTATAACAACTGATAGAATACAAAAGACAACAAGTTTTAGATCAACAACTGCAGCGGAATAAGAAATCCATTAGAAGAGTCAAGTAGAGCATAAAATCTATTATCTTCTATGATTTAAAAAGTTTTTCATCAACTTTATCACGAGACTCGACTTAATAAATAAAATCGAATCATTCTCGCACTACGGCCAAGGATATTCATGTAATCATCAATGGTCATGATTATACCGAATAATCCTCAGTCATAATTATACCAACAACTGGTCCATCAATGAACTACACAGCCAATGAGGACTTTTACCACATCATTCGTCACATTACTGGTCATGATTATACCGAATAATCCCTGGTCATAATCATACCAAGTCCATCTATGCACGTAAGCCAAAGATGACTTTAATCACAATATAAGCATGAGGATGATGACAATGACATAATAATTCAATAAAACAAGTTCAAGGATAAATTTTAATGATTTATAATTTAATTTATCCGAAAATCAATAACGCCCAAATTGTCAACATGATCTTCGCTTTGTAGAGTAAAATTCAAGAATAATATTAATGTACCAAAAATAATTTGGACAGAAAAGAAATATATTTTTCAGGTGAATAGTACCCCGCGAATAATACTTCGGGAATAGTACCCCGACACAAAAAGTGTCCTGAATACCCGAGTGAATGATACTAGAGTGAATAGTAATCGGGTGAATAGTAACCCATGAATAGTAACTCGTGAATAGTACTCCGACACGAAAAGTACCCCGAATACCCGAGTGAATAAGACCAGAGTGAATAGTAACTAGATGAATAGTAATCTATGAATAGTAACTTGTAAAAAAAATACCAAAGAAAAATGATATTCCATGACGAGTACAAAAGAAATGATATCTCAGACGAGTATAATAGAATATACGAAACTGCAAATGGATTTTCACCCGCCATGCGGTAATCCACATAGACAGATCATTTCCACAATTTAATAAGAGAATGAATACACCGGATCTTTCACCATGCATGCCGTAGTCCACACAGACAGGTTATTCCAACAGAATAATAAAGAATGGAATAACAAAAGAATTCACCAGGCATGCGATAGACCGCATAGACAGGTTATTCCAACAGAATAATAAAGAATAGAACCAGGTCATGCTTAATCCGCATAGACAGGATATTCCAACAGAATAATAAAGAATGGAATAACAACAGAATTCACCAGGCATGCGATAGACCGCACAAATATGTTATTCCAACAGAATAATAAAGATTTTAATAACAGAAGAATTTCAACATGTATGCAGTACTTCGCATAGACAAGTTATTCCAACATAATAATAAAGAATGGAATAACAACCCTTACGAGTATTGAAAGAAAATAACTCTCTTCATGAATACGAAAGAATAATACCCCTTACCTTAGAAGAAAACTGGATACTGGAATAGTGAGGTAGCAGACTTCTCTTCTTCTTTCTCTCCATAATTTCTCTCTATAAAAATTGCTCTATAGCTTTAGTGAATTGGTGAGAAATGAAGGAAGAATGAGCTTCTATTTATAGAAAAATATAGTTTTGATAATTACAGATTTTGGGGCTCGAAATATTATAATATAATACCTTCCTCTTTTCCTTCATTTTTAATTTAGTCTTGCAAGTATTATCAAAATTGCAACATCTCCCCTAATAGTAAATCATGTGAATCAATAATTCTAGACATGTGAAAATACGAATTACAGTATAGTACCTCCATCTATACCTCCATTTTTAACTTTGTCATGCAAGTATTATCATTCTTGCACCAACTCTCCTAATAGTAAATGAATGTGAATCAATAGTACACACATGTGAACAAATAGTTATAATCATGTGAATTAATAGCAATTAATTGTTCATTTATCCGGTTAATTATTCGATTGGTTAATATAACCTTCAGACATCAATTATTATCGAAATAATTGTCGATTTTCACTAACACTAATAATTTAAACACAATGGAACTATCAATTTTATCTTTAATCAACACGAACTTATTCATCACTAATATTATAATTCACAATATTTAATAATCAGGTCGTTCCCAGGAAAGAGGGGGCTTTTCGATAAGAATTTCTCCTTATTGGCGCGCAATTAGGTGACCAAACCTCTCATTGACAAAACTTCTAGACATTGTCAATATTGCAAATAATAATATGAATAACTTTGTCGTCTCAATTATTGATTTAATAATATAACATATTATCGCGATGATGATCTTGTGACAATAATTGAATCAATAATATGAGAGATATAATGCAACAATTCATCAGAGCAATAATTGAGTATAACCGAGTGACTTCTTACGTAAGCATCAATAATCAATACCGTATACTATACAACCACGCCATTCATCGTACTTTTACTACCGGGTAGTTCAACAGTTTTAACGATAACACTTTCGTCGTTATTTTTAATAAAAGATAAATCTGACATTTTCTAAATACGACAATACTTTCGTTGGGGGGTCCACCAATGATTATGCCGTCGAACGAATATTCTCTGTGAAAATGAATATTCCCCGACACAACGAATAACAACTTGCTTACTTTGTAAAATTTTCAAATATCACCCTTAACTTTAACCCTTTCTCAATTTATATAACCATTTACTAAATAACATAATAATTATAAGAAAATTGAATACTTTCATTTCATAAAATTCGGAGTCTCACAATAAACATCAAGTTTAACTGCAGCGGAACAAGCAATCCATTAGAAGAATCAAGTAGAGCATAAAATCTACTATCTTCTATGATTTAAAAGGTTTTTCATCACTTTTATCGCTGAGACTCAGCTTAATCAATAATCCACATCATCGAATCACCCCTGCACTACGACCAAGGATATTCATTAGTTTCACAACCACAAATTATCCATACACTACGGGCCAAGGATATTCGTGTATTCATCAATGGTCATGATCATGCTAACAACTGTCCATCAATGCACTATGTGCCAATGATGACTTTTACCACATCATTTGTAACATTACAGTCATGATTATACCGAATAATCCCTAGTCATAATCATACCAAGTCCATCTATGCACTACAGGCCACAGATGACTTTCAACATAATATAAACATGAGGATGATGACAATGATATAAGAATTCAATAAAAACAAGTTCAAGGATAAATTTTTAAAGATTTATAATTTAATTTATTCAAAAATCAATAACGTCCAAATTGTCAACATGATACTGCTTTGTGGAGTAAAATTCAAGAATAATATTGTACGAAAAATAATTTGGATCTAAAACGAATCAATATTTATCATGAATAGTACCCCAGGTGAATAGTACTCGAGTGAATAGTACCCCGTGAATAGTACTTCGACATGAAAAAGTTAAAACTTATCAAGAATGCTCAGAATAATATTTCTATGAAAAGATACTGGATGAAGCGCAAATATCAAGGATATTCTACTAATTTCATGGAGTTTAGAAGCCAAAACTTTAACAAAACGAGAATAGAATTCGAAATCTGAAACGAAATAATATTACTTACATACTACAGAGTATGGAAGAAAATATTATTTCAAGCGAATATTGAACAAAAATAATATCCCTTACATTGAAAAGAAGAGTATTTCAACTGGTATTGCGGGAATATTCTTGAAGAAAACTTTTACTGTTTTCTACGCTCAAAGCTTTCTAAAACTCTAAAGAAATACGCTCAATATTATAGAAGAAGAATTCTCTGATTCTGGTGTGATTTTCAATTCTAAGTAAGCATCATATTTATAGGAGAATGGAAATGATACTATTTGAATTTAGAAAATCACGGACTGCATAGTAAATATTCGATGAACGAATTCACGGACTGATTTCTGAAAAAAATTTGATTTACTATGCAGCACTATGCAATAAAATATTCTAATAAAACAAAAATATTAAATATAATATATATATATATATATATCTATGTTATACAAACTTACCACCAGCAGATTCTTCCCCCACCCCATTATTCACTTTATATATATATATATATATATATATATATATATATATATATATAGGGATATGATCCATAGCAAGTATTTGTTATGAAAGAAATTTGGGCAAATAGCATCATATCCGTCCATTCTATAAATCTAGGGCGCAGATTAAAAAATAACAAAGCCCTTACGCTAGACGAACTGGCGTACGTTGAAAATTTTAATCTCCCATACGCTACACCAAGTAGCGTACTATAAAAAAAATATGATATTGCCCAATATTGCCCCCAAACTGATTGTTTCTTGGAGTATCTGACGAATTAATATTTACAACACTCGATGCCCCTCCTTCCTTCCCTCTATAAAGCACAGTGCATGAGTGAGTTGAGAGAAGAGATAGCGGCACCAAAGCTCTCTCTCTCTCTCTACACACATATCTTTATCTCTCTCTCTAAAACAAAACAATAAGAAGAAGCAGAGCTCTCTGTTTTTTCATGGCTTCCTCCTTTTCAAATCCTAACAACAACAAAGTTGTCTGAAGTTTCGATTCAAAATCGATGCTCAAGTTAGACCCAAACTCACTGACCAACACCACCTTCGTCCAAGCCGACCCATCAACCTTTGTCCAAATTTGTCCCGTGTTCAGTTCTCGTCAATGTCGGGTTCGACCCAAACTCACCGACCAACACCACCTTCGTCCAAGCCGACCCATCAACCTTCGTCCAAATTGGTCTTCTAATTTAAAATTCAGCGTACGCTGGACATCAAATTTTTTTTTATCATCCGCTACTTGGTGTAGCGTACGGGCCTTTAAAAAATTCAACGTACGCCAGTTCGTCTAGCGTAAGGGCTTTGTTATTTTTTAATCTGCGCCCTAGATTTATAGAATGGACGGATATGATGTTATTTGCCAAAATTTCCTCCATAGCAAATACTTGCTATGGATCATATCCATATATATATATATATATATATATATATATATATACTTTATAACTTCCTTCAGATAATTTTAAAAAAAAATGAGTAAGTGAGAATCTAAATAATAAGTAAAATTTATAACAAATACTTCATAAAAATCACCTTAATATTTTTAACAACATTTATTATCATTATTATAATTTGCAATATTTAACAACCGGGTCGTTCCCAGGAAAGAGGCGTCTTTCCAATAAGGATTTCTCCCTATTGGCGTGCAATTAGGTGACCAAACCTCTTCTTGACAGAACTTCTAGACATCGTCAATATTGCAAATAATAATATTAATAACTTTGTCGTCTCAATTATTGATTTAATAATATATAAATTACCAACAATAATTGAATCAAACAACGTGAGATACTATGCAGCAATTACTGTAGCAATAATTGAACAAAACTGAGTGACTTCTCAAGTAAGCATCAATAATTAATACCGTGTGCTACTATGAAACCACGCGTATTACTGTACTATTAACACCGGGTGTTTCAACAGTTAACGGTAAAACTTTCGCCGTTATTTTCATAAAAAGATATTTCAGTCATTTTTTTATTCCGACAATAATTACGTTGTGGGGTCCACCAATGATTATGTCGTCGTACGAATATTCCCTGTTAAAACGAATATTTCCCGACCAATCGAATATTATATAACAACTTGCTTACTTTGCAAAAATTATAAATATTACCCACAACTATAACATTATAACAAATTCAAACCTTAATATTCAAAAATGATATTTATAGAAAAATTTCTTTTTATTCATAAAAGTTGGGGTCTTACAATAGGGCCCTTTAGTGACACTTAATTTCAAAAAATAAATTATTTTATTAAATAAATAGAAAAAATAGTTTTTAATTATTAAAAATACATAATAAATTCCTAAAAATTATTTTAAATCCTAAAAATTAGTTTTTAATTATATTGAGTGTATTTCATAAATATTTAATATTTTTGGAATATAAAAGGTATTTAATTTATTTAATTATAATATTAAATAAATTATTCAAAAATGATTTTAATACTTGAAAAATCATGAAAAATTATATTATGGTGTTAGAAAATATTTTAAGTTATTTTTATAACTTTTAATATTTTGTGATGAAATTCATTAATAAATTAATATTAATGGTAATGGATTTATTTAATGAATATATTAAATAAATTATGAAAAAATAGAATTAATGTTTTAAAAATCATATAAAAATGATTTAAGTGTTATAAAATATTTGAAGTTATAAAATATAACTTTTGATATTTTATCATGAAAATATTAATATTTTAATATTAATAGCAATTATCGAATAATGAATATAATTGTTTAAAAATCATATAAATATGATTTTAAGGTATTAAAATACTTTGATATATTATAAATATATTATAATATTATGTTATGATTTTCATTAATATTTAATATTAAATAAATATTAATGATAAAGGAATTATATGGTATTTAAATTACATAAATATGATATTAATGATTAAAAAATCATAATAAATGGTAATAATTATCTGAAAATTATTGCGAGCTTATGAAAAATATTTTGACTGATAATAAATTATCTGAAATATCTGTGAACCAGTTTAGACCGAGTCTTAGTAATATTAGGCTCGTGAATTGTCTGACTAGACCATCGGGATGTTAGAATTTTATCGGATTTAACTCAGACTGAAATAGTTTGACTTGATACCGAGTCATAGGTAGTTTATGGACTAATAGGGTTATGTGTTATGTGTTTAGGATTATATATATATATATATATAACAGTATTATACTGTGATGATATTATTCTAATATTGGAGATCTATATTATCAATAATAGGTCTTTAGATAAAGCAATATAAACTGTGTAGCAGTATTCGGTGATACAGGCAAGTTCCTAACCTTAACTTCTAATTATTGTGCAAGTTCTCTAAACTCGACCCCGAGTTGTTGTTCTTTCAATTGTGCTTGTGGTTAATCATTGTTGATAATCACGTCTATAAATTATTGATTCGCACTATGTGTTTATTGCATATGTTCATCAGGTATGAAAGGCTGATCACCTTCATTACCATCCGATCCAGATATTGTGTTTATGTTTATTATTGACATTTATTCATGTTGTCCTTGTGACGACCCCAAATCTGGGTCTCTTCCAACCCGACAGATGGTGCTACATGGTACTACCATTCATTTATACATCCCATTGAATAGTCTCAAAAGGACTAATATAACTTATATATATTCAAAATAATATTACATTCCCCAGGTTCTTTGTAACCCTTTCAGTTGTTCTTGTCATAATATCAATATATTACAAACATTCATCCTATACTATTACATAAGTATACTACGGGTTCGTCTTTGCCATGCCTTTATCCTTGCCGGAGCCTTCAGTCCGCTCGATTATAGCTGTGTTCATATGGTTCAAGCAAGAGTTAGCATGACTAGCTCAGCAAGTACTACCATTCTAATAAACAACATGTTTGAAACATAGAACTCATATATATTCAATAACTGAACAATAGTTATGAAGTACTATCAAAAATTCAAAATAGCACTTCTTTT